>OU015743.1:58407314-58434473 GCA_907169655.1 Acomys percivali | reverse complement strand
TTTTTTTTTCTTCCTCCTCTCACATGCTGGGACTATGGGTGTGTCCCACCACATGCAGCTTAGCACTTGCTGGGGATGGAACCCAAGGCATTGCTCATGCCAGGCAAGCTCTCTCTCAAGGGAGTGACACTGCAGCCTCAGCGTCTCTTTCCTTCTCAATGGTAAATAGCCACTTGTTGTTTTTTTCCCCCCCAACTGCCTACAGGATCATTCGGACAAAAGTACAGCAGCCCCCCAATCAGCCGGTCCCAGCTTCCAGTCACAGCATAGGTAAGAACTTTTTAAAAAAATTTGAAAATCTAATGGGCTCCAAATATTCTAAAGAACTTTTAATCATTCTTATGGACAGATAATTCTGCATAAAACACTTCGCACGCGTCCTAATGCTCCTTCTTTGTCATTCTCCAAGGGCTGAACCTGGCAAATGAATTTTATAAATACTGCTAAAAGGTTTTGAATTTTACTGATTATTATGATAAATAGCTTTCACCATGAGACAGAAAATTGAAATCTAAGCCAAAAAAAAATCCACTAATGGGGGTCTATAGAATGTCAGATAATTAAAGTAATAAATCAAGAAAGGGGTACTTATTCATAACATTTTCTGCATCATTAGTCAGTAAGTAGTTTTGAATGTGTTTTTTTTTTCTTCTATAACCAGCCTTCTGCAATTCTTTGTGCACTTGCAGTCTTGAGTGAAGATGTAGCAAAACTTCCCAAACTTTTTTTCTCTCTTGCTCTTGCTTCGCTCTCTCGTAGTCTGTGAACTGTTGAGGGCTTCCTGTGGGGTTTCCCAGGTCCACAGGGAAAGTCGAAGCGCGACGGTGACTCACTAGGATGGGGTCCTAATCCACCACACTCAAAAGTTTAGACTTTTTTCTTGCTTCTTCTCCAAAGAGAAGTTGAAGATGACACTTATAATCAAGGCATGTTCCTCCCCCCACCCCCCCGCCAAGACAGGGTTTTTCTGTGTAGCCTTGGCTGTCCTAGACTCGATTTGTAGACCAGGCTGGCCTTGAACTCACAGTGGTCCGCCTGCCTCTGCCTCCCGAGTGCTGGGATTAAAGGGCGTGTGCTACCACACCCAGCTCAAGTCATTTCTCCACTTGGGACAAAGGACTACTTCTGGGTTGCTGGGAGAAAGCAGGTGACTATTTAGCAAGCTTCAGCAAGTTTGGGTGCCATGGACCCTAAGAATTCTGCAGAACTGCATCTCAGATCCTGCCGTATTCTAGCACATTTATTACTGCCAGCTAAATGTGTGTGTGTGTGTGTGTGTGTGTGTGTGTGTGTGTGTGTGTGTGTGCTTACTTGAGTAGGCCAGAAGAGGGCAGTGGATCCCTCGGAGCTGGAGTTATAGGTAATTATGAGCTATTTGATATGGGAACTGAACCCAGGTCCTCTGGAAGATTAGCAGGTGTTCTTAACCAATGAGCTATCTCTCCAACTTCCACTGCCATTCTTTCTTTAAATAAAAACCTGGACTTCTCATGTGATGAGAAAATTGCCAGAGGCCAGGGTTAAAGTTCCAATTCTGTCATCAGCTCACCCAGTCAAGCAGATGACTCTCTCAGCTCTGAGCACCAGTTTCCTTATTGTACGGGGTGGGGCTGTCACACAGGTGTTCCCTGGGGTTTCCGGTCCTCTAAGAATGGCTCTTTGAATGAAGGTAAACCAGAGTCCTCCCTGCCTAAAGACCATTCTTCATTCAGTACTGCAGTTAGAAATGCTTTGCTACATCCTTGTTCTGCAGGTCCTGGGGTGTAAGAACAATGCCAGACAAAAAGTCCTTTTCTTAAGGGTTTGTAGTCCCCATAGGAAAATGTGGGGAGACAGAGAGACAGAGAGACAGAGAGAGGGAGAGAGGCAGAGGCAGAGAGACAGAGAGACACATACACAGAGAGAACCAACAACAAAGCAAAACAAAAAAACAAAACAAAAACCCAACCCCAGGAAACAGGTCTGGGTGAATAGCAGGGGAGTGGCGGACTGAAGAGGTTTTCCTTGGTGGGATGAGGGGGTGTTTGTGGCTGAGATTTCACTTATGGTGTTAACTGTTTCAGTGCACGTAGCATGAAGAAGGTAAAACTATCTTTCAGCAGTGTTAGAGGAATAACTCCACAGTATCTCAGGGGAGTGATATGTTTTGCCCTAGCAATGTCTACTAACACTGTATCTCATATGCATACAGCCTCATATAGATAGTTTCTAGACTCATTGAGCACTGAGGACACTAGAGCCCAGAGGCTGAGTGACTAGTTTAAAGTCATGTGTGAAGTCAGAACCGGAACCTGGGTCCCCTGTGCCCACTGTGACTGCAGAAAGCAAGTGTCGTTGGCTCTGCCAGTGACACGCCATATCTGTCTTCCATGTGGCTGTTGTTTGAAGTGCCAAATGATCTCTTTATTCCTTTGTACTTTTCACCTCAATACAGAAGGGGGTGTGGGATTTGCATAAATCTATTTTGAGGAACTTTTTCTGGTGAAGGGAAGGAGAAGTTAGCAATTTCTGCTTTGGTGTCTCTTAAGGAAGATCTAAAATCAAGTTCAAGTGTGAGCAGGAAGGCACTGTTCCCTCTAGAGCTGTCAAGCCAGGTGCTGTCTCTGCCCCAAGGAAAGTGACTTATCACTCTCAGCCACGTCCTGCTCTGCACAGTAAAGACTCTACTTGCCTCCAGCTCCTTGCTCGTGGAGAGGTGTGCAGGAGTGGCCTGCTGGTTTTCATGAACGGAGGAAGAGCCCCCACATCCCACAAGTGGAAATCCAGCCATACAGGGTTCCCTGGATTCTAAACTATGAGTCACTGTGAAACTTGCTGAAGTCCCTGCCCATCCTGACTCTTAGGGATTTAGGGGCCTGACCACAAGAAGTCCCCACCTCTGTTTTCACTGCTAGGAAGGGAAAATTTAGACCTGAGGCTAAGTGTGGTGCTGCTTAGCCAGATCACTTTGAAACCACTTCACCTTGTGTAACTAACTTTGCTCGTTTGACAAACAGAAGCAATTAGTAGTACCCTGGGCTGCTGCAAGGATCAGGGAGGAACACAGTACCAGTGGGAGACACGTTATCATTCTCCAGTATTCATCAATACTTTTTATTACACTTTATTGTGTGTGTGTGTGTGTGTATCTGAGTCTGAATGTATGTGTGTATGAATATAAGCAGAGATTGAACATGACTCAGGAATGCATCTAAGTTTCTTCCCCACCCTGTCTCTGTCTCCTGCACCCTTGGACTAGCTGGGATCTTAGTAAATTCCATTTATAGTCTGTGCTTGTATCTCTTTCTGCTCGGTCAGGGCAGGTAGCCTTGACCTGGCTCTTTCCCTTCTGTGGCAGTTGTACCCAGCCCAGTGTATCTAGTGAGCATCTTTGTGACAGGCCGGCTCCCCTCTCCTTCTACAGTGTCTACAGGCTCCGTGACACAGGTGTCGTCGGTGAGCACAGACTCTGCAGGCTCCTCGTACTCCATCAGTGGCATCCTGGGCATCACGTCCCCCAGTGCCGACACCAACAAGCGCAAGAGGGATGAAGGTAAGAGACAGCTGTGCATCCTTGTCATGAATAGACCAGATAGAGTCTGTGAAGGGCACTCATGGAGGGCACAAACAAAAGTGCCAGGTCAACACCCTGACCTGCAGAGGACCAGAGTTCCCAGGGCCCTGTCCTTCCCTCTCAGATAAGGAAGATGGAGAGCCACCTGACTTGGACTCTTTTGTTGCCGGTCTCTTCCCATCTTCACTCCTTGGGTGAGAAAAGCCATTGTGGTCTTGTGCTTTGCAGCCTATAAGAGAATCCTGAGACCGATGTGGTACCCAGGGCTGCTGTATGTAGCAGGTCCAAGCTCAGCACCAGTGTCTCCTTTGTGTGTTTTGGAGGCAGGAGAGTGGTTGGGCAGAGCAACTGTTGCTTTGTTCTGCAGTGAGGGGAACACATTGGGAAGACAGGGCAGGCACTGGAAATACTCCTTTGTGGAGAAAGTGATGATGGAGTGTGGAGGGAAAGAAGGGACCATCTCATTTTTGCCCTTGGCACTGAAAGGAAGGAGCACTGGGGTCTCCTGGGGGTTACAAAAATGACAACCTTCTCCTGTGCTACCTGAACACTTAGAACATACCACCTCTGTGTGGGACACATGCTACAGTAACTGCCTGCTCTCTCTGCACTTGGTGAGCCACTGGCACTGGCTGGCATTAGCCAGTGTGAGAGGAGAAATGACTCCCTGGGAGTCTGTAAAACCTTAGTCTGAATATGTGCGTGCATGCATGCATGCATGCATTTGTGGGTTTGTGCGTGCATGTGTGCATGTGTGCGAGGGTGTCTGTGTCTGTGTGTAAGCTGTGGAACTGTGGTTCAGGGCTGGGGAGCAGAGTGATAGAAAATTTGATTTAATTTTCTATTTGTTGTCACAGTTCTTCCTCAGCATCATATCAAGGATATATGTTCTCATGGATATATGCCTAACTACCCAAGACCTATAACCAAAAAATTTATTTAGCCCAGTGATGGGTTGGCCTGGAGTCTGTGTGCCCTGGGCACCGGAGATGGGCCTGTAGCCTCCCTGTGTGGTGGTAGGCCAAGTTGTCGTGATTCACAGCTCTCAGAGTGTGCCTTGCCTCCTTCCCTGCTCCCATACTTTGGAACAGATGTCAGAAGTCTTTAACTCAGTGGGTTGCTGGGCCATCTTGCTGCAGGAGGCAGTGGGCTTGCCATCTCTGTTGGTTTATGGAGTGGATGGTGTCATCTTTTCTCTCTGTGTCACCTGGACTCTAAGCAGATGTGCTAAGCTGGTGTCTGGCTGTGTTTGATCACAGTGAAGGAGTGGGTTATAGATTGCTCCTTTGCAATTAAAAAACTCAGGCAGAGGTTTTTGGAGAAAGAAGAAAAAAAATCTAGTTTAATGTTTATTAACACGGATTCTGGTGAGGGAGGGCATGGTACTAGGGAGGCCAGTTGGTTCACTGTCTTGGATCAGAAGAGGCAGTTTGGATTCTCGGCCAGGCACACAGTAGGTCAGATGGTGCCTGGTGATCCTGAAGGTTCTGTTGATGAGCTTATTTACTGAGCATGGTGGCTGCTCAGTAGTTAATTTAATTTAAAAGTATTTATTTATTTATTCATTTATTTATTTATTTGTTTATTTATTATGGGTAGAGGTGCACAGATGCCATCATGTACATGCAGAGATCAGAGGACAGCTTGCAGAAGTTGGGATGTGGTGGCACATGCCTGTAATCCTAGTGCTTGGGAGGCTGAGACAGGAACACCATGAGCCCAGAGTCAGCCTGGGTTATATGGTGAGGGCCTGTCTCAAAGACAACAAAAACAGAACAAGAATGTTCAGAACAGGATGCAGGGCTGGATGCTCTGCAGTCCCCCGGCACTGAAACCTTTGGTAGAGTCTTGAACCCTAAGAAGACTTGGGGTGAAATTTCAGTCCATGATACGGAGGCTAAGATAGAAAGACTTGATAGTCTTGGAAGTTTAATAGGGTTGAGAAGAGTGGGCGGGGAGGGCCTGTGCAGCTGAGTGAAGCCTCTCACAGCTGCCCTGCTATCGGGGAGCTGTCTTGGGGGTCACTACCCAGGACTCCTCATCCTTTCTTCTTCTCCTTCTGTATTCCTATGAATCCTTGCATTGGCTCAAAAGAGAGGTGAAGGGGCAGAGCCAGCACCCTCACTTTATCTGGGAAGGTAACCAAGGTTCCAGCATGCTCTGTGACATGGACAGTCACAAGGGAAGTAAAGGACCTGAAGAGCCCTGAGGTCTCACCCCCTGGCATTATCTGGAGGCTTGTCACTGGTCTGATTCTCCAGAGAGGAGCTGTGTGTGTGATGGGGGAGTGGGGGAGGGGGAATCAGCCTGTGGCAGGGTAGAGCGTTTGGTGGGTATGAAAAAGAGTGGCATACGACAGAGCATGGCTAGTAGGTTGGATGCTGTTAAGGGTGTGGTGAGGTCAGGCGTTTGAGTTGGGGGGGAGGAGAATATGACCTGGTAACCAGGGCAACACAGAGAATGACTGGGCATGGCAGGGCGTCACACTGTGGATATGGAAGGTGCTGGTCTCTAGAATGGTAAGCAGGAAGTCTCAGCAGGAAAGAGTGTTCAAGGATCAGGAGGAAGACAACCGAGTTATCTTGCTCCACATCTTCACGATGTAACTGAGGCTTCCCTGTGGGGTCCCCTACCCAGCTCCCTGGTACACCAGCGTCTCCAGCTTGGACTTGGGATTTGCTCTGTGGGCATTTCCTGCTCAGACCTCAGGGTCGGGCAGGCAGTGATGGCATACAACCTCATGCAGAGGGCAGGCTAGGAGGTCAAGACTAATAGCCCCAAGTCTCTCCAAAGGGCAGTGTGTGAGGTGACACTCTCCCTGGGAGGTGGGGTGAGCAAGGCAGAGAGGGACCTGTTTTGATCCAAAGGGTCTAGGTATGCTCTTCTCAGGAGATGCATCAGAGGGCTAAGGAGAGAGAACACACCAGTCAAAGGTAAGAGAGTGTGCCCAGTGTGGGATGCCAGTGAGCACACGCAGAGACAGGGTCAGCCTTAGGACTTGGATAGCAGAGAGGTGGCAAACATGTTGGCGTGGCTCAGGACTGACTGTAGCCCCTGATAGTTTAGTTTGAAAACAGAATGGCTTTAGAGACTCAGGAACCGCTTTGCTGAATGTGGATGTGGAAATAATGTGCCCACCAGCTATGCTCAGAAGCAGAACAAAAGCCACGTGTGTGCTTGACCACTTTCTGGAGACCAAAGAGTAGCAAGAAGGACAACAGGGGCTGAGGTCCCCTCTCCTCCTAGCACTGGAAGGTGGGGCTGAATTCAAGGCCAGACTGGCCACACAGCGAGACTGTCTCAAAAGAGTAAGACCAAAGCTGCAGGCTGGAAACACAGAGGGCGATCAGCCTCAGACTACATAGTCAACCAACACCACCCCCAAACCAATAATGAGTAAAAAGAGAAAGAAATGAAATTAGGGGCTGAGGAGATAACTTGGTTGGTAAAGGAGTTGACACACAAGCGTAAATGAGAACATGGGTTTGGACCCTTTGCACCCTAAAGAGCTGTTGAAATATGGTGTGCATTTAACATGCACAACACACCTCAGTTTGGATGCCAAGTATATGAAACCTCAAATCAAATGCTGTCAATCCTCTTAAAACTATGAAATTTTGTTAGGAGGGCGATTATTTAGTGTGGCTTCTCTTTTTTAAACAAATTTTTGCTATCTATTTTAAATGGATTAATTATTGCTACTGTTGTATTTGTGTTCTCTGTGCTAGGTCATGCACATGTCACAGGGTCACATGGTGTTTAAAGGACAACTTTGTGGAGCTTGGTTTTCTGTCCTGCCTTTATGTGGGTTTTTGGTAGAATTTATGTCATCAAGTTTGAGCCACAGGCACTTTGTCCCTCTGAGTTGCCTCACCAAGCTGGTTTCTGTTTTTACATTGTGAGTGAATTGAAATGAAATGAAATTTGAAAATTTAGACAAATGTGGTTGGGGGGGACATGCCTCCAATCTCAGCACTTGGTGGATTGATGTGGGAGTCTGGAGGCAGCCTGGGTTGTACAGTGAGTTCGAGGCCAGCCTAAGATACGCAGTAACACTGTTTCTCAGTTGTACTAGCCATATCTCCAGTGCTTATCCATCATAGTAGGCTAATGGCTACTGCATTGACCAGTATGGAGCACATAGTAAGTGCTTAATAAATGCTTACTGGTAGAATGGGTCACTCATGTGCCTTTAGAGAACGCCTAACTAATGAGGAAAGCAAATGGTGTCTCCGGAATCTTCAGTCACGGGGCTGATGTTTAGCAGGTCGGGGTCTCCACAGAAAACCCTAATTGAGTAAAGAGTCCTGGAGCTACAACAAACAACTTAGCCCAGAGCTCAGGTGAACGGTTCTATGGCCGAGGCAGCAGCATCAGGTCCTGTGGATTCCGAACGCGCAGAACTGGGGTGGTTAAAGGGGGCTGGACCAGATAGCAGGTAGCCTATCATGCAGTTTCCACACACAGGCCAGACTGGACCGTGGATTGGAGTATTGTCTTGGAATGTAGTGAGTTTCCCATCTCTAGAGGTATGAGCAGGCTTGGACAAAAGAGTGAGAGAAGGCATCTGTTTTGGTCACTGTGGCTTTTAGAGGCTGTGACAGCTGAGGCAGCTGGTGCTTCTGTGACATGCAGAGTGTGAAGCAGTCTTCTATTCACTCCCCTTTTGCTGCCTTGCCTGGCTCTGAATCTGCCTTTCATGTGATGGAACTGGGTAAAGGCCCTCACCCCTTGCTCACAGAGATGCCCCCAGAGTCCTAGGTAAAGGCCTGGACTGTCAGGTTGGAGTTGGACCTTGTGTAGAGGCAGCCTAGTCCCCTGGTCTCACCTGTGACCTTACATGGAGAAAGTTGTGGTCCTGAGACCCTGCTGGGCCTAAGGTTCAGTGCCCCAGGTGGAGCCTCCATCTCCGGAAGCTCAAAAACTGGCAGGCTGGACTTGGGAGGACCAGGCAGGGCCGTGAATAGCAGCTGCGGGTGAAAAGACAGCCCCTGCGCTGCTTCCTGGAACTTTGATCTCCAGCGAGGCCTTCTTCTGCCTTCTTCCTGGTCCCATTCAGAGCCCCTCGACCTTCCCTCCCCGCCTCCCCTGAGTTTGAAAGGCCTTGAATATTGGAGGTCAGTGGAGTGAGAACCTTTTCACCAGCTCAGAAAGGCAAACGCTCCAGCACCTGTGTTGATGCTGGACCAGAAGCTTCGGACGAGCCAGCCAGGGCACACTGCAAAACAGGCTGCTGCCCAGGAAGGACAGACAGGACCTTGAGGTGCCAGTCTGTTAGAATAATGCCAGGTTCAGTGTGACCCTGTCATGAGGTCAGGACAGTTGGCTTCGGGCTTCTCTCAGAATTGTCTCTTCCCATTGCTGGGGTGTTTCGCATCTCTGGTGGTGCCTTTTGTTTGGGAGTGCCTCTCATGTTGGCTTCTCCTCGTTCTGTGTGTTTCCTGCTTCCTATTAGTTACTCACCCCACACACTTTCTTTTCTATTCTGTTTATTTTTCACACTCTCTTTATTATCAACCCTGACTTCTGTCATTTGGTCGGAGGCTCCCCAGCTCAGCCCTGCCTAGCAAATCCCTGTAGGACTGTGCTGTAAGGGATACAGAGGACTGGGCTCAGTACTGTAGCCATGGGTTGGTGAGCTCTGGTTTCTCTGTCTTTCTGGACATATTTCCTGCACTCTGGGCAGAGGATGGAAAGAGTAGGGGAACTAATTGTCAGATTTCCCAGAAGAAATGGGCATAGGCATAGCTAGGGCTGTTTTATCAGGAGTTAGTGGCGGACCTTGCCCGTAAATCTTGCCCTAAACTTTCACAAGCCTATGATCTCAGGGGAGACCTGTCTCCCAGAGATGCTGAGGCTGTGACATGGGTTGTGGGGGGCATTCTAGGCCAGGGGTGGAATGGTCTGAGGACTTCGTGTAGTGAGATTTTGGGCAAGTAACCTGGTCTCTGAATCTGTATTTTGTCATTTGGAAAGGACAGGTGGCAAGAGCTTTGTGGATTATCATGAGGTTAAAAGGAAGTGGCTCCCGAAGGGGTTTAAATACACGCTAAATAAATGGCCACTAGGGACTGGGAGGTGAGGCCAGGCTCAGGGTATGGTAGCAGGCTCAGCCACAGCTCAAGCTGTTTGGCAGCTGAAACTCACAGGCCAGCCTGCCACTGATTTCCTGTTTATAACAGTCAGGGCTTGGGGGTTGGGGGGCTACCAAAGGAATGGGAGGAGGACTGGAGGACAAGCTGGGGGAGCCCATGGACATCTGGGCTGAACAACAGTGCCCCCAGGTGTCGGTTGCAAAACCAGAGGCCACTCCATGTCCTTTTTCTTTTCCTTCAGGACCCTGAGTTTCTCACTCTCCATCAGAGGAGGGGAACAAAAAGAAAAGGTCCCAGCAAGTCTCAGTTTTCCATGGAGAGAGGTGCAGAGTACACACCAGATGGTGCCCTCCAGGGTAGGGGACAAAAGCAGAGCGCCTGGGGCTGGAGGGCTGGGTGTCTCCAGGGGTCTCCAGCTCATGTCAGGGAGAGCAGCTAGGAGGTTATGGTATGTCCCCAACCTCCACCCCCCACCCCCACCCCTAAGGTCATCATGTAGACAAGAAATGAGGCTGGGATGGAAGAAGAGTCCAAGTGGGTCAGATGGGAAAACCTAGAAGATCTGATCCTCAGAAAACAGTTGATATATATCCTCTGTGGTCCTCACTGTTAAGAGGCATTTTGACCTTACCCATAAGGTACCGGATTGTGGCATTAAGAGCTCCTCCACTGAGTTTCAGGGACACTTCACCATGAGCTCTGACCTCCCAACTGTGGCTTCCTTCCTATTTTCCCTCTCATTGCTTGGCACTTCGAGGCCACTAGTGTTCTCTGCCATCATGCAGCAGCACCCTCCATCTGGCAGGGGCTGCTCAAGAAGTTGCTTAGCCAAACTGTCTGGGTTGTCTATAGCCAGCTCACTCCCTTATGTGGCTCAGTGCTGGCCCCTCTGACCTTCACATCTCCCTAAGCCCATGGATGCTTCCAGGGTCAGCAATGAAGCCCTGGAAAGCAACAAACTTCGCCTGTAAGGAGGCACCCACTCTCACAGTAGCTTTTAGGGGGCACACAGGTTGTTGCTGTCATTTTGTTGTGGCACCTGTAGGGATTTTCCTGACCCTGTGGGGAGTGTCCTGTACCCTCATCTAGATGGCCTCTTCTCTGAATTCTCTTGTTGTCCGGGAAAGAACCATGACAAAGGTCCTCACTTGCTGCTAGGTGGCAGTGGGCTGGCTGGAGGTCATGATTTCATCCAGGGTGAAGTCAGATCTGGGATTCTGGGTGGTGGCCACCTTTTGGGTTTCTGGGTGGCTGCTCTCAACCTGCTCTAGCACCTCAGCTCTGTGCTAGTTACTAAATCCCAAGAACCTAGATTCTGAGCCTGGGCCCTAGAGATAGGAGTTCTGTCTAGTCCAAGGCCATGGGTGGCAGGTCCCAGGAGCAGCAATGTATGCTTGTATGCAAGCATGTGCACCCTTGTGTTCAGGGGTGTGGGCAGTCCAGCAAAGGCTAGAAGTGGGTGGTTTGGGACGTCTGAGGGCCAAGGAAGCACGGTGCAGATGCCCAGAACAATGTGGTTGACGTCATGTGAGTTATATTCCCCAGGGCATGAAGCTCTGGCATCACCTAAGGACATATAGGAGCCACAGAGATGCTAAGGACCAAATGTCTAGTTCCAAGTCTGTTTGGCTGCTCTTCCTTGTCCAGCTGTTGAAGCCACAAGCACGTCAGCTGAGACCCATGCAGCCAACTGCAAGGGGTTCCTGAGTGAGGTGTCCAGGTGGTCTCCTGTGGGTCTTCATGGGCCTTTCCCCTCAGGCTTGGGTCCTGTCCCATGGGTTGAGGGGGGCAGGTTTCAGTTCCTCCCAGCTTGGGTCCCTTGGTTTCAGTTTGATTCAATGAGGGGGAGCCTGCGTGGGAGCCAGAGCCACCAACCACCCCCAATCCCTCACTGTTTAAATGCCTGCTTAGCCAAAGTCTGCTATACTCCCCCAGACTCTAGCTCCCATTCACTGAATTTGTGTTAAGGGGAGCCGAGGGATATGACAAGCAGCTCTCAAATTCTGGGTATTGGGACCACTTTAGATTTAAAAATTAAGAACTAATTAACTTATTGGGCTAAATAAAGTGGGTAAAATTAAATTATTTATTAATTTATTAAAACAGTAACAAACAAAACACATTATTTTGAAGTAAGTGCTGTTTTCTAAACTGAAAATTTGGTAGGAGTGGTACTGTTTACACCTGTGCAAGTCTCTCCAGTGTATGGTTTGACAGGCAATCGCTAGAGTCACAAGGATGCCTCTGTACTCACTGTCATAGTGTCACACACCCTAGCCTCTGGAAAACTCCACTGTTTGAGTGAAGGCAAATGGCACTGTGACATTGTAGTGGAAATAGTTCTAACCTCACAGCCCCCTGAAAGTCTTGGGAACCCTCTGGGCCTCCAGACTACACCTTAGGGGTTCGTGCACAGGCTGCTCCCCACTCTGGCTGTGCCTGATTGTCCCTCATACAGACAGGAAGAGCAGCGATGTGGCTTGATTTAGTGTCTCTTGTTTGTAACTGGGAGTGAGTGCCGGACACCCGAGGCTTTGGCGATCCTCTCACACAGTGGATGTGTAGTTTTGGACTTTGGCTTCCACAGAGATGTATGGCCACTATATTCAGAGGGTTTGAGGTCTAACTTCCCTCCAGCTTGCTTCCTTCTGGGCTCCCTCAGAGCTGGGGACCCACCCATCCCCGGGGAACCACCCATCCCCTCTCCCAGTTCAGTTCTGCACTAGCTTGCAGGCTCTACCCTGGGTATATTTTTGGTGGGAGAAAATTCAGCCATGATATTGATTGGGAATGGAATATAATAAAATAAGAAAGTGCCTTTAGTATTTATCTTGACACCCGGTACTAGATGAAAAGCAGATCTGAAAGGAGATTTTTTTTTTTTTGCTCTGATTACATACGGGCTTCTGGGTATTTCTAGAATGGCGGCGGCGGGGGGGGGGGGGCGCGGAGTGACTCACGTGCATGTGTGTGCACAACGTGTGCTTGGGCTTATGTCTAATTCCACTTAGACACAGTCTACATTTCACTGGCATACATATCATTTGCTGGAGAGAAAGGGCTCATCCTGAGGGAAGGAAGCAGAGGTGTGCCATGGAAGGAAGATGCACTAAAAGAAGTTATAAAAGAGATAATGGTGTGAGACATTGCTTGTAGTAGAGATCAGGTGAGCTGTGAGCAAACATAGAGAGGTTGTGGCCCCTTGGGGAAAGGGATTGGGGAGGGATTGGGAGTTCCTAGCACCAGCCACCAGGTGGCACCATTGACCCAGGACAGCTTAGTTGCTGTCTAGGGTACCAAGGCAGTAGGTACTGGCCATTTGTGAATTGGTAGGCTTGTTCCTGGGCCAGAGTGTCATACTGGGATAGACTGGCCACTATTCTGAGTAGTCTCACTTCTCTGCTGGAGGGGAAGCTGTTGGAATAACTCCCATCTTTTTTTCTTACCTCGTGGCCCAGACGGCATGACACAAACCTAAGAATTCCCAGGTCTACCCTGAGCCTTTACTTGATGCGTGATCTTGGGCAAGTCACTGCTTTTTGAGTCTTACTTCCCTCACATTAAATGGAACATCTGGACCTTAAGGCCTGCATATTTGGTGGTGTGTGTCAGGGGCAACGCTGGTGTTGGAGTTCCATTCTGGGTCTTTTTTTTTTTTTTTAAAGCTGTATGACTGGGGGCGTGTCACTTCTCATAGGAAATGTATTTCAGCAAATCTTGTGCTGGTTTTTAAATAAAATGTCTGATTGGAAAAATGCTTTGGGTTGAAGGAGAGAAGGAGGGTATGTCCTTGGGGACTATCAGGCAGGGTCTCATTGTCCTCTCTCCTTAGGCTTGTAAACACAGAAGGCGGCTTTTGGTAGATGTCTGCTTGAAGACTCTGTGTCTCTGTCTCAACTGTTTCCTCAGCCTCCTTATTTCTCTCCATCGCCATTGTACTGCAGTAGTCCAAACATTCTCTCCTCTCCTTTTGGACTGTTGCTATGGCTCCTCGCTGGTCTCTGCCTCCTGATTTCTCCAAAGGGGCACACAGCATGCCTAGGGTCTCCTCTGCAATGCCGTTCTGATCCCTGGTCCACAGAAGAGTTTTTAACGGTTCACGTTGACACACTGCCCTCCTCAGCCCTTGGAACTTCTTAGCAAAGCTGGCTGCCTCTGGAGACTCTTAAGGCCTCCTTGCTCCTCGCCGTCTTTTCATGCTCGGTCTCGTCAAACCACTGTGCCTGTAGCAGTTCCTCAGAATCACCTGCACTTTCCCGCTGACATCACTTGGCTGGGTCAGAGTCAGGCAACCTGAGGTTGCTGACTCCTGTGACTTTGGGAGTCACACGAGAGCCTCAGTTTCCCCACAAGTAAACAAAGGTACCAGCTGTGCCTGCAAGCTGAGCCCCAGGGATGGACTGCAGCACGTGAGGTGCTGGGGAGACTCCCAAGGCCCTTCATTACAGTGCTGCATCCCATCCCTGCCCCAACATAGGCCAGGTGACATTCCATGACTTCAGGGTCCACCTTGATTGTCACTTGCACAAAGAGGGGTCCCCTCCTACCTGTTCCTTCTAGCTGTGTTAATAAAAAACGAAACATCTGTCACTTGTCCATCCTCCCTCAGTTCCCAAAGCCTGTGCTCTCCATGGGGGTGGGAAGCATAGCTGCAGCAGTCACCATGTCCCCTTAGTGCCCGGCTCAGGGCCTGGTGCATGGTAGCAAACACATCCTGATGTCTGAGGAGGCGTGGGTTTGGCTGGTTAGTAAGGGCAGGCTGTTGAATGGAGCCCAGAGCCTCACCCATTAGACTCCTGTCTCCTGCCCAACCCAAAGCCTCCAGCAGGGCTGCCAAGCCCCATAGAAAGGAGCTGGAAAGACCATTCTTCAGGGGATGAGCGCCCTCTGTCCTAAGGCACATGTGCACACCTGTGTGCCCTACGCCTAGGCATGTGCTCCTAGTGTGGATGGACTGTCGCTCTGACCAGGAGCTGCAATAAGAACAGTACAGTCACCAGCACCGACAAGTTTTGATGACAGGCATTTAAATGACTAATGCAGTTAATACAATCAGTTTACCAAGCGGGTACTCTCATCACAGTTTATTTTACAGAGATTCAGAGAGGTCAAGGAAGTTGTCCAGAGTCACACAGCTCAGCCCAGAGTGTGACAGTGTAACTTTGGGGCTCGTACCTGGGCAGTTAGCTCCAGTGTACCCTTGCCTGCCCCTCTGGTCTGCCTCTCAGTGTCACAATACGATAGTGCCAGTATAGGGCCAAGTGTCCCCATAGGCATGTCTTCAGCTATCTCCAGTATGGGCCTTCAAGGCCACTTTTGTGTTGTCAGTTCTACTCTGAGGCTGCACTTGGGCTCCATCCTGTTTTACCCCTGAGGTCTCCATTTCTGAGATTTCTCTGGTAACCCTCTGGTCTGCACACTTCCCTGTCAGCATTGGCTGGGCACGTACATGGGTGACGCCATGGATGGATGGGGTCCCTACCTGGCCTTTTTAGCTGCTGGCTGCGTATGCTTTCAGCTGAGTATTTCCCTTGATCACTTTAAAAAATAAATCTATTAAAAGGAAGCTTTTCATGTCTTTCTTGGTAACTCAAAATGTTACCTATGATATGCGATTAGCACTGGCCGGAGGGAATGATTTTTATTGTTTTTCTAATATCAGAGCAGAGCAGTTTTTACCCTGAGTCTAAGATTCCCTGACAGTCCTGTCAAGCAGGACCAGTAATTACGGGGTCGTGAGGAGAGCCATACCTGGAGATGGGACGAGAAAGAAAGGAGCCGAGACCAAGTAGGACTCATCTTGAGGAGACATTTCTATATCTCCTGTTCTCTTGCCCAGTCCTCTGTTATTTTTCTCTCAAGGTCTCACTATATAGCCATGCTGGCCTCCAACTCAGTGATCCTCCAGCCTCAGTCTCCCAAGTGCTAGGACTGCAAGCATGTACCACCATGTCTGGCTTTCTGTCTTGTTTTAAAATGGTGTATCAGCTTAATAGGATTATTCTGGCTAGGTTCAGAAGAAAATGCTAGAAGGACCAATCAGAGATTATTCACTGATTAAGATAGACAGGGTCTGGTGTAGCTCATGCTGACCTTGATCTTGCTTTGCAGCCCCAGGGTGATCTTGAGCTTTGGATTTTCCCACCAGGGTTACCTGGATTACAGGTGTGCCACACACCCAGTTTATATAATGCACCTAGACCTTTCCCTGTGCTAGGGAAAGTTCATGCTTGGCAAGCACTGTGCCAGTTGAGCCATACCTCCAGCACCCATTTTTAGCCCCATGCTTTAGAAACCCAACTGATTAGGCTGTGCGGGCGTGTGTGTGTGTGTGTGTGTGTGTGTGTGTGTGTGTGTGTGTGTATCTTTTGTAGGTTGTGCACTCACACATGGGTGGAGAAGCCGGGTTTCCTGGTTTGGTTTCAGCACCACCTTGCTGTGTGATTTAGTTGTGGTCCTGCCCTAACAGCGGTCCCCTGCTGTCTGGATGCAGGAAGCCTGGCCCGCCTTCTAGCTCCTGGTCCCCTCTTCTCTCTCCCACATGCCCTCCCTCCCTCTCCCTCTCCATCTTCTCTTCTCATTTCCTTTCTCTCTGAGACACAGACTCTATCCAGCACTTCTGAATGGCACTTTTGTTCAGGGAACATCTCTCCTCTGCAAAGGACGACTGGTCAGGGTTGTATCTTTTAAATGCTGGACATTCGATCAGTTAAGAACCCTTGTAGCGCTCTCTCAAGAGGCAACTTTAGGGAGGCCGACAGAAGAGGTCGAGGGGGGCTTGTACTGGACAGGCAAACAGCAACCAAAGCCTTTCGGGCCTGAAGCATCACCCCTCTAGCAAATGGCTCTTTTCTGGACATCCTTTCTAGTTCTTCCCTGTGGCCCAGAGAATCTTCCAGATCGACTTTACATGTCTTCCTCTTGGCTCCCTCAGGAAGGGAGAGGGGTGAGAGCTAAGCCCACGCCTGAGCTGTCCTTGTGCAGGGCCTCTTTGAGGGAGGGCTGGGGGCACCGGACTCAGGGGCCCTCTTGCCTCGGCACGCCCTTGCTGCTGAGTTTGAGCAACCCTTTCTTCTCCCTCCTTTCTTCTTTTGGGTGTGTAACTGAGGCGTCTATATGGCATATGTGTCTGTATGTGGTACAAGTATGTGAGTGAGCAGGTGCCCACACCCATGCATGCTCACTGGGAGGCCCTGGGAGGACGTCAGGCGTTTTCCTCTATTGCTGTCCATATTACTGCCTCGAGACTGGCCTGTCACCAAACTGGAAGCTCACGTTTTTGCCTAGCCTTACTGGAAGCTCACGTTTTTGCCTAGCCTTACAGGTACTTGAGCTCTGAGGGTCCCATGTCTCCACTACCTGATGCTAAGGTTAAGTCACACACAGCCATGTTCTTGTTTTTTTTCCGCAAAGGTGCTGGGGAATTCAAATCCAGAACCTTTTATTTGAAAAACAAGCAATCTTACCCACGGAGCCATCTACACAGCCCCTCCCCCAAGGCCTTGTCATGTAGACTAGGCTGGCCTTGAACATCCAATCCTCCCACCTCAACCTCTCAAGGGCTGAGATTTCAGGCATGTGCTACCACACCCAGCTCCATTTTCTTTCTTTTTTCTTTCTTTCTTTTTTTTTGGTTTTTCGAGACAGGGTTTCTCTGTGTAGCCTTGGCTGTCCTAGACTCGCTTTGTAGTCTAGGCTGGCCTCGAACTCACATCGATCCGCCTGCCTCTGCCTCCCGAGTGCTGGGATTAAAGGCGTGTGCCACCACCTCCTGGCTTACCAGCAAAGAGAGAGTGATTGCCCCAAAGCCTTGGCAAGTTTAGCGTGCCCCAGTGCACAAGAAAGCGCTCTGCAAATGATAGTGCTCTATGCACCAACACTACTGAATGCAGCTTGCTTAGGATTTTGCTTTGTGATCTTGCCCACCGATGAGTTTTGCCATTTGTCAAGTGGGAACAAACAAAAGTGAAACAAATTTTTTGGAAGAACTCAGGCCTGACTGGTCACTTGTCCTCTGGGAATTCTGGGACAATGTTCTTGCCTTGTGCTCCGGAGGTCACTCTCTTGGAAACTGTAGAGGTGATGCCAGATGTGTCTTTTTCAGGAGTGGTCCTTTTTCCAGTGGTGGTGTTCAATTCCAGTAGGAGAAGGGTGGAGGCAGGAGGACCACCAACTCCAGGCCCGCATAGAGGAAGCCTGTCACCAAACAAAACAGACCCTAACAACAACAAAAATAGTGCCTCCTTTCCCTTGGGCCCCTTTCACCCCTAGAACCACACAAAAAAGGTAGATGTGGCGCATATCTGTAACCCCTGCTCTCAGAGGGTGGAGGCAGGAAAATCAGAAGTTCCAGATTACATATGTGGTCCAGGCCAGCTGGCACAAAGCAAGCAAGCAAGCAAACAAACAAACAAACAGAATCTGCTTCAGAAGGTCGTGGGGGCGTGCCTTACAGGACTTGGCACCAGGCGGCTGTCTGTGATGCTTCAAACCCTTTCCTCTAGCACACTAAAACCCGGGGTTTAGGCTGCAGGATTCCAAGCTTTCAGGTCTTTCTGGGCTTTGGCGGGTGAGGAAAACCAGACAGAAGGAGCAGGAAGGGTTTTTTTTAAAGGCCACGCCAAACCTTCCACCCAAGACCCAGCCCTGTCACCTAGCAAAGATCTGTTCCTCCTGCAAGTACGGGCAAGCTTGTCTGGCGACCCGCGGTCCTCCCTCCAGCTCCGAGGCCTGGCTTGTGGGTTCCTGGGCCCGGATGGCTCGGCCTTGCCGTGCGCAGTGTGGAAAGAGAAATCAGACCCACCGCGGCAGCACCGGGAGCCCTCGGGAAGAGGCGGCTCGCCATCGCGCCCCGCGCTGGGCCTCCGCTGAACATTTGCAATTTAATTGACATTTGGCGGCAGGAAGCCAATCAGGACAAGTCAATTGACGTTCCGAGATAAAACTAATCGGTGTTCGGGAGCTGTTCCCGCCGGCGCCGCTGCTGCTGGGCCTCGGGGCGCAGCGTGGCGGCCGCTGCGCCGCGGGCTGGCCCCGGCAGGTAACGGCGCTGGCGCGTGTCTCGGCCCGCGAGGGGGCAGCCCGCGGCCCGCTGATTGCCGCACAGCCCACTGTGGCCGGGAGAAGCCGGTAATGAATGACTTTATTTGCCAGGGCCCTGCTGAGAACAATTGAGTTTGTTATGGTAACAACGGATGCCAGCTTTCCGCCGCCCCGGGGGGCGCGGGCCGCGGGCGCGGTGGCCGCAGGAGCTGGGCAGCGGAGCAGATGATGTGCGAACTGAGCAGAGGGGCGCCAGAGACAGAGCAAGGGTTACCTCGGAGCCTAGGTGATCAGGAGAGCAGCTCCGAGCCGCCTTGGACCAAGCTGTCGGGATGGATAAGGGGACCACCGTGCAGAACCGGATAGGAATCTATTGAGTTACCTTCTTTGTTGGACGGCCAGTCTTCCTGGTTATATCAATGACGGTTCCCCCATGACCCCGAGTTCCAGTCTCTTTTTGTGGTGGCTGTTGTTGTTTCAAAAGAGACAAAAGGCATCCCTTCCTCAGTACTGTCGCTTGGGGAGTTGAGGGTCCTTATTTTTAGACCCACTGAGCTCTGTGCGAGGAGCTGGGCTGCCTCCCACGGGGTCCCCTGTCTGCATCCCCGTGCTTTCTGACGTGACACCTGCCACAGGAAGTTTTCTTTGCCCCCACAGAGAAGAGTGCTCTTTCAGCCTCCTGCGGCCTCCTCTGTCAGGCCGTGAGTTCTGAGGACAGAGGGTTGGAGGTGCATCTCAGAAGCCTTCCAGGCTTGGTTTGGAGCTGCGAGCTAGTGGGCTTCTGTTTTGGTAATCGTAGTTTCTCTGTGGTTCTAGACACCAGGCTGTTTCCTTCTCCCCCTCCCTCCCTCCGTCCTTCACCCCGCCTCCTCTTTTACAGGTGCACAGAGAGTCTAAGAAAGGCAGGGTAAGGTCCGGAAGGAGTCTGGACTGAGAAAGGAGCACAGGTTTGCTGTGTGAACCTTGACCCGGACTCTCAGAGGCAGCTGAACGAGAGAGGTATCATCAGGGAATTTGGGGCTACGATCAGGTCTCTGTTTCTACTTCAGAGCCCTCTGGTGTTGCACTGTGACCACTAGAAACAAACTGTTCGCCTTCTTCGGCTTTCTGGGGCGGACAGTGAGATTAACATCTCTCTGTGACAGATGTGCTTACAGCAGCTCGCAGAAGCATAAGGACTGTTACCATCTTCGTTTCTGTAGATGGGAACTTGGAGCAGCTAAATCAACAGTCTAAAGCCACAGTAAGGTGAAGGCTGGATACAAACCAAGCGGTTGGCATAGGCAGCGCGCAGCCCCTTCCGATTGGCCGCTCTTACTCTCTCTCCTTAGTTCTACGCCTGTTGCTCTTAACCCCACAATCACTGTCCACGATGGCAGGACAGTGGGTGAACTGATGTTTCCAGTCATTGGTTCTGTTCTAGAGACAGAGTCTCATGGAAGTCTGTGCTGTCTTGGACTCACTCCTGATCCTCCTGCCTTAGCCTTCTCAGCAAGGATGTGTACAGGGATGTGTCACCATGCTCCATTATTCGGTGTCATTTTCTCCTCTGGCTTTGCCCTCTGAACTTGGCTATGGAAAGCTGACAGGGAGGAACAGCTAAGGGAGAACCCAAGCCCTTAGCTTAGTCTAACAGGATTTTTGGATTTAAGAAATCGTTTTCTTTTCTTCTTCCTTTCTTCTTTTTTCTTTTCACCAATTCTCGTGTAGTTGAGGATGACCTTGAATCTTAACCTTCCTGTCTCTCCCTCCTGTGTGCTGGGGTTACAGGCATGTACCACCAAACCAGCTTTGGAAATGGCTTTCTGAACAGGAAAGCGGAGGATCCGCGCCTTCCCTGCCTTTTAGGAGCAGGCGGGCTCCCATTCTTCCTTATCCTATCCTCTGCTGTTTTAGAACTGTTTCTGGTACCTGTCTTCTGTCCCTAAAACAGCTTCTGGAGAATTTGTATCCCTGAGGTAACCCTTTCTCAGTTGGATAGATGGCGAAAATTGTCCACAGTAGAGGAGAGTTCCAAATGGCAAGACCAGAAAGGACTGGGAAATCACTCATCCCAACCCACGTTACATCCCCTCAGCCCAGCACCTCCTCATGGTGCTGAAAGTGATGCAGTGCTTTCTTTCTTTTTCCTTTTAAAAGATTTATTTATCTATGAATACAGTGTTCTGTCTGCAAGTACACCTGCAGGCCAGAAGAGGACACCAGATCTTATGATAGATGGTTGTGAGTAACCATGTGGTTGCTGGGAATTGAACTCAGGACCTCTGGAAGAGGTGCTCTTAATCTCTGAGCCATCTCTCCAGCCCGCAATGTAGTACTACTTTCTTTGCTGCCCTAAAGTGAATTCAGATGAAAGAGAATCTATCAACACACATCATCTTAAAAAGTACTATAATGTCCCAACTGTAACCAGAAGGGGTGTACATTGTGAATTGTGTACTTCATTAAGTAAGTTCTCAGGTATGGCTGCGCCAGGAGACAGGAGGGGGTGGTGAACACTTACTCTTAGTGTGAATCCAGCAGCTTCAAGTGCAGACAGCTGTGGTTTTGGCAATATCATTGCCTCTGGCAGTGCCACCATCAGTAAACCGATTTTCTGAAACTGTGAACATGTCCTGATAAAACTCTAGCCAGTGCAAGGCACCATCTTTTCTCTATTTATATGGTGGTTGTATTCTTGAGAGTCAGTAGATATTAAAACACCAAGGTTTTGTGGGTCTGAGTAAAACAGAGGTAGGCTGTTGGCCCAGATATTTACACACAGTTTCCATCAACCCAATGGCTTACTATGGCATTTTAAAGATACATGGGGTTCAGGACACATTTTTTTGAGACATGTAGGCTACCCCAGCTTCTAGCTTGATGCACAGCTGTGGGTGACCTTCACCTTCTTACCTCCCTCATTCCATCCTAGTGCTGGGGTTGCAAGGCTCACCACGCCTGGCAGTACAGGGCAGGCAGTCCTGAATCACACTGCTTTGTGGCACCTCTGGTCCCTGTCACTCACTGTCTTAACGTCTTCTCCAAAGTGAGAGTGATCCACAGACCTCCCAAACCTTTCGTTTCATTACTCTTATTAAAAAGCCACTTGCACAGGGCTGGAGAGACAGCTGCCACTAACGCACTTGCCATGTAAGCACAAAGACTTGAATTCACATCCCCAGCACTGACCTAAGAACCCATAGGAAGCCTGTCATTTCAATGCGGGGAGGCAGAGACAGGAGGACCCCTAGAGCCTGATGGCCAGTGGCTCTAGCTAAATCCCTGAACTCTAAGGTTTAGTGAGAGGTCATCTCAAACAGTAAGGTAGAGGACAATAGGAGACAGTCAACATTTTCCTTTGACCGCCGCCACATGTGAGCATATACATGCAAATACCAGACACCATACATAAACACCGAAGACCATTGCAACAAAAGGTCTCTCTTTGATATTTTCCTATGGGAAATCCTGCAAGTTCTTTTCTTTGCTTTTTAAAAGCAAAATAGAACAGTTGGGGATGTATCTTAGTTTGTAGGTACTGCTTAGCATGCAGTAGGGTTTAGTTCAATTCCCGGAACCACCTAACCCAGATGTGGTGGCACGCACCTGGAGTCTCAGCACTCGTGGGTCAGAAGTTCAAGGTTATCCTTGGCTAAGCAAGACTGTGTCTCCCACCTCCCACCCCCCCACCCCACACGCATGCACAGAAACTTCATATGCTGGGTACATACTGTGCCAGGTCTGTACTCTGGAGACAAAAAAGCATGTCACTTGAATTATATGTGGGTGGTGAAAGTTGCTGGACTCCCAGGGCATCTCAGTCAGTGAGCATCACCCTGCTCATGTCTGTTCTACACATATCTAGTCTCGAGGATCCCCTCAGCCTCCTTGCTCATGCTTCCAAATCCAACCTTCCTTCAAGAAGCCTTCCCTGACTCCAGAACCCAACAAAGGCTTGAACCACAGGATTCAGTCTAGCCTCCTCTGTGTATCTTGTCATTTTATTTGTTCATTTATTTAGAGGCAGAGTCTCATGTAGTCCCCAAGTTGGTTTTGAACTTACTAGATAGCCCAGGAGGATGACCTTGAACCCTTGGCCCTCCTGCCTCTGCTTCCTAAGGGCTAACATTACAGGCATGGCCCACCACACCCAGCTTTCTAATTTTAATTAATTAAAGTAATTAATTACTTTTTGAGACAGGGTGTCACTTGGTAGCCCAGGCTCACCTTAACTTTCAGTCCTTCATCATCCTTCAGAGTGGGGGATTATAGGTGGAGGGCACCAGGCTCATCCTCCTCCCCCATGGTCTGGACATTAGTTTTCTTTTTCCTGTTCTCACTGAATGACCCCAGAGTCCTTGCTGTTCTCCCTTGTTTAGGGTCTGCTTGTTGTGCTTTGTTGACCCCAGTGCACAGATGAGGCAAGGTACGTAAAAGGTCACACAGCGAGAGCTTGCACCCAAAAGCTAGATCTTTGTCAGTTTAACATTTGCAAGACCAAGCCTCCTGAGGAGAGAGCCACCCATTGACAGCCTCCTTGTGTAGTGCTGTGGTCTCAGCAGTGGGCAAGGCCTGGCAATCGTCTTCCCTTCAGAAGGTCCACCAGTGGAACATTGAGCTGGGTATGAAAGCCTGAGACCTCTAGGAAGGGAGTGGCCATATCCCGGCAGGAGGCCACCAGGAAGCAGCTGTGTTGTTTGGTTCCACATTTGTTTATTCACCGTACAAGTGTGTATTGTGTGCTTGCTCTGTACTGGCCTTGTCTAAGTGACAGGGACGCAGTAAAGGATGAGGCAGGCAGAAGTACTTGCACACAAGAGTGGCAATCTACTGAACAGGACAGCAAAACTAGGAAGGAGTTAAGGAGTGCATTGTGGGTGGGGACTTGCTGTCTTTTTTGTTAGGGAGAGCTTGAGACAGGGTTTCTCTGTGTAGCCTTGCTCTGTAGACCACACTTGCCTCTGTCTCCAGAGTGCTGGGATTAAAGGTGTGCATGCCCCGTGGGGACTTGCTGTCTTATGGGAGCCCTGTCATACAGAGATGACATTTGAGCAGAAGCTAAAAAACAAAAACAAAACAAAGAATGAGCCAAACAGGTATCTGAGAAAGTTCTAGGACAGTAAATACAAAGGCAGGGTATACTTGACATAGCTGAGGAACACTGAGGAGGCCAGCGTGACTGAAACAGAACAGTGAGGGGAGAGTGTGGGGCAAAAGAGATGGTGCGATGGTTAAAGCACTTGCTGTGCAAGCCAATGGCCTGGAATTTGGACCCGTAGAACCCATGTAAACAGTGAATGGCTGTGGCGGTTCTCTGGCCATTCCAACCACAGTAGACAGACAGCGAGCTATTAGCCAGACAGGCAAACTCCAGGTGTGATTGAGGGACCCCACCTCAAAGAATAAAAGTATTAGACCAATCAAGGAAAATTCCCCATATCAACCTTGGGCTTACCCATGCACATGCACACACATTCATGTGCTTTACCACATACTTGCAAACATGCATACATATGTTTACATACAACACACACACACACACACACACACACACACACACACACACACGAAAATAAGGATTCAAGAAAAAGTAAGGAAATGCAGAGCTGAAGTTGGAGCAGTCAGGCCCAGGAAGAGCACATCAGCTGTGAGCAATTGTGGATCTTGCTGAGAGAGCCAGGGTCTCTGACAGGGACCACTGGAAGCCTTCCTGCTGCCTCCCCCTCGACAGCCACCACTTCTAGAGGAGGACAATCCTTCCTAACAGCCACCACTTCTAGAGGAGGACAGTCCTTCCTAACATTCAGGTACCTGCCACTTCTGTGGGTAGCCATCCTTCTGCCCCTCCCCTCTGAATCTGATGTTCCTACTTGCCTGGGCAGATGTCTTGGCTCTAGCCTCTAGCTGGGTCTCCACACTGTGGCCATATCAGACCATAAAGGACCAAGCGTCTGAGACAAGCTCTGAATGTATTGATAAGATCAGATAAGGGACCGGCTCCCTGAGACAGAGACTGGGGAGTCAGGATGTGATGACTTCGGTGGCTGGAAGATGGGCTGTCATTTTTGTGTGGTGTAGAGAGTCCTGAAGCTCTTTGTCCCACCTCCAAGCCTCAGCCCTGGGCCAGCTACAGCAACGGCTTCCCTCAGAGATGCCAGCTTTATTTATGCTGCTTCTCGCATTCCCCCTAAGTGCAGACAGTGCCTCTGACCAGACCCCAGCCCTTATTGGCAAACTGGCACTGCCCTGGCCTCTTTGGAGCCCCCTATGCTGCTGCAAGAGCCTTGTCCTCTAGGCAGCTAGCCCACCAGTGGCATTCCCCTGATTTCCCAAAATATAGTCTTGGCTTGTGTTAGGAAAGTAAAATTAAACACAGAGAAACTGTAACAACGTATTGTGCCTTGTTGGAAATGGACAGTGAAGTTCTTGCTGTGGACGAGGCAGGCACTTTGGCATAAGTTAGGTAACATTCTAAGGAAAGAAAGGAAGTCCCGAGTGGAGGGCGCGGGGTGGTGGCCTACATTCCTGTGAGGCCGCTGGGTATCTATCTGGGTGGCTCTGGGTGACTCTGAGCTTGACTTGTCCACCAAGTTTATGGGTTTCAGACAGACTTAAAATCCGTTCTAGGTTCAAAAGTTAGCAGAATGAAAGTGCAAGGATCCAGGTAGTCAGGAACAAAGTGGCTTGCCTGAAATGGCTTGGCAATGTTGAAATTGCCTATAGGGTGGTTTTTGAGGGTCAGAGGCACCAAAGAATGGGTATACTGGGGCTTTTGTCTCCTCTGGCCTGCTAACACTGTGATCTTAGGCAAGCTACCTCTGCCTCGAGGAGCCCACTTCCTCTTCATCTGCACACTGGGAGCCATGATCTGCTGCTGGTATGTGAGGTCGTGGTTAGAACCAGCTAAGCAGGTAAACGTCACACTCAGCACAAACATGACTCTGGTGTGGAGGCTTATTTTTATCACGTTCTGACGGTCCTCTCCCCTAGGCATACCGCCTGGCTGTCTGATACAGCAATATGTTCCCTCTGAGTATGGAGCCCAAACAAGTCAACTTGTTCCCGTAGTGAGGGAAGACTAGGGCTCCCTCGCAGAGAGAAGAGCCCTCTCGGCACCCAGGATTGCCGTCCTCCATAAACCCATCCTGGTTATGCGTGTGCTTGGTGGGAAAACTTGCTTCAGATGCACACAAAGCCCTCTGGAGCTCTCTTCAGCTAGGACAGGAGATGACACACGTTGGCAGGCAGGGGCTGATCTCTGTGTATCCAAGAGAAGTCGCGCCAGTCTGAGTGTATCTAACAGGTCAAGCTCTGAAATGAAGAAGCAATAAGCCAGTGAAATGGTACTATCACCGAAACATGATTGATCAATTGAATTCTATCAGAGACAGTGGACAGTGAGATTAACTCAGGCCTGATAGGTTCAATGAGTTAAAGCATGATGTTCATTTCAGCTTCATTTCACCAGTCTTTGCTTGTGAAATTGGTCAATCAATAGAGGTTGAAGATCATATATATATAGATATATATATAGATATATCTCAGGGACCATCTTATGGAGAATATCATCTTGGCTGTTGGCTCCTGGCTGGGGCTGCCCAGGCAGGTAATGGAGACAGAACAAGGATTCCATCAGCCCCATCAAAATGGCCTGGTATATTCTCCAAATGAAAAGTATTTTTGGATCTCTGATGACTTATCTTTTTTTCCCCTCTCACTTTGATCTATGACTAAACCCGTACCCATCTTGGAGGAATATAGTGATTTCTCTTGAAAACATTTGTGCAGTGATCAGACAGATACACTCCAACATATGAACCTTCTCTCTGGTTATAGCATCCTTGGAGGGGAAAAATAAAGACAGTAATTTAAAAACTCAAATAGGGGTAATGCGAAGATTGCAGAGTGTATATGATTTTAAACTATTTATTTCTGCCCAGCCAGGGGGATGGGAGGCAGACTGCTGTGCGCCAGGGTTGGGGGTGGGGTGGGTCTGAAAAGGGAGGGACACAGGAGTCCTTGCAGATATAATGAAAACAAAGCCTTTTCCATCTTTTGCTCTCTCGAAGCAACCTACCCTTCACACCCAGTGATGTTCACTCACTCTGGAACATTTTCACTGGCGTGGTTACCATCCCACTAATTAGTCTGCATAGCTCTCTGTGAGGTGGAGTGATTTGGTACCACGCGGGTAGGTAATGAACTCAGACAGTGGACTAGAGAGAACAGACTGTTCCTTCCTTCTGTTCTCTGAGGTCTTCGTGACGTTTTTGATGCACAGAAGCGGTGTCCGTCTCTTCACACCAGCACCGTGCCAGTTTTAAACTTGCACTGTTCAGATGTCAGAGTGGGTTAGGTTCTGGATGAGGAGCCTTGAAGCTGAGGCTTGTGGACTTGGTATAGCACCTCCCCGTCTGCAGGTAAATACCAGGCTGCCTTGCATCCTGCCGGGAAGGCGCTTCTTCTTCCGCACCTCTTTCTTTGGCT
>OU015743.1:58387314-58402314 GCA_907169655.1 Acomys percivali | reverse complement strand
TGAAGCCAGTATTTCTTTGCTTCCCAAGAAGGGGCTTCCTGCCCCTTGCTCCCCTGAAGCTAGCTTCCAGAATGTTAATTCTACCAGCCATGGTTGACTAAACCCAGCACTGTGTCTATTACATATTATTTGATTTGGAGAAGAAAAAAAAAGATTTAAAGATACCGTGCCCCTCTATACCTTTGCACTTTTGCCTGTGTCTGTCCATATATTGAAGCATACTATTCACAGTGTGAGTTTGGAGTTTCTTCCTGAATAAAATGGGTTTGAGGTTTTTCTGTAACCTGCCTCCAAGGCCACAGCCTCCAATTAAGTCAGCATCTCTGAAGCGCCACAGACAGTCACACTGCCTGCCTGGAGCTCAAGTTGTGCCCTCATGCTGGGAATGTTTTTGTTTTTTCCATTTCTGTAGCCATCTCCAAGCACATAATCTCTTTGTGTGGCTCATACCCACAGCGCACCCACCGTGCGCAGCACCCAGAGGCAGGCTGGCACACCTTTTACCCTCTTGGAACCAGGTGTCTTTTGGCTTGAGCACTTATCTTGGGTGATACTTGCACCTGGCCTGGCCTGATCAGTTTTTAAGTTAGCGTTTGTCTCTTTCACCGATGGGACTCCGGAAAGAAAGGGCTGTGTTAGCTTTTGGTCTATGGCTGCTTTGCATCAACACTTGCTGGGCTTCGGTGAGGGAGGAGGGGTGAAGGAGGACAGGTGGAGGGATCCTGGCGTGTACAGTCCAGACTTGCAGACAGAGATATTGGCTGTAAATTTCTTGTGTAGGTACTTCCTCTGACAGCAACAGGGATGAATAGTGGATAGTCCAGTGTGAGCGGGGCCGGGGCCTTGCTGCACAGCTGAGGAGTGGGTAGGGCCCTAAGAACAGGCGCTGGAGAAGCCCTGGCGCAGCATGGAAGGCATCCTGCAGAGGAGGTGTGGCACCAGAGCCAATGAGAAGCGTGATCTGTTAGTCCACTGATTGGATGATCTATGGCTAATAGGACGATGGCTTATGCATGCCCAGTCTTGGAGACCAAAGGCCAAAGATGAGGTTAGAAGCAGAGTTTAGGAAACAGGGCTTAGAACTGAGACATGAAGAGCATGATTGTTCCCCAGCTGCTCAAGTGGGCCCAGGGGCTCCTTCAGCAACACTCAAATTTTCTGTGGCCTCTGAGCCTCTCTAAAGCCTCCCGTGGTTCCCCCCAACCCCTGTTCCTTGGACCTATCCTCTACTTGTGATCCAAACACGCTTCCCCTTGGAAGCTCTCCCCAACTCCCGCCAGGGCCTGTGCATCCCCTCCAGCTTTCCATAGCTCCAGGGCGTGTTTCTGTGCGTTGTTTTATACATTTTGTCAGTTTGTAATCACACACTTATCTGATTACCTCGCTAAAGTGGACTTGTCCTATCTAAAGTACGTCCCTGGCTAAAGTACGTGTCCTCTCTTCTTGTTTGCTTTTTTAGAAATTTACTTTGGGAGCTGGAGAGATGGCTCAGTGGTTAAGAGTATGTGTTGTTCTTGTGGAGGACCCAGGCTCAGTTCCCAACACCCATATCCACTGGCTCACAACCACCTGTAACTGCAGCCCCAGGGAATCCAGGGCCCGAGGCCTCTGTAGGCACCCACATTTATGTGCACATACCCCCCACACACACACGGGCAGACACACAGAGTTAAATCATCTTACATTTTTAATACCATCTAGTACAGAGTAACATTTTAAATATGTATTCAATTGACTATATAATTCTGTATTTAGAAGTGTTCTAAGTCTCTTTGTTATTGTTTGCTAGGTTTTTGATAGAGGATCTTCCTGGGTACCCCAGGCTGGCATGGAACTCTTGATCCTGCTGCCTCTGCCTCCCACGTTTTAGAATTACAGGCATGTGCCACCACACCTAGAAATCTTGGGACTTCTTAAGAAATTTCCACTTAACTTCTTTCCCCAACTAAAGCCTGTACGTGGATGGAGGGTGCTTGCTGGGGACGAGAATAGAGAAAGAGTGATTTGTATCATGGCTGATGCACACATGGGCCAGTTCTTAGCAGCTCACAGGCCCAGCTGGTAGCATCAGAGTCACCGTGGCAGCCTGCGTTCCCTTGAGTTCAGCTCATTGGGGCTAATACTGACTTAGAGAAAGTCACAGCTGCCTGAGAGGCCAATCTTTTTCCTAAAAGACTCTGCAGAGGTGCCTTCAGGTCTCAGCTAGGCTGCTTGAACCTGCAGTGTTCATTATACATAACTTGAGTTGGCTCGGTGCCCTGAGGCCTTACCTCACTCTGTGCTGGGTCCTTCTAGGTGGCCAATGGCCTTGCCTACCTGCAGGGATGCAGACTCAGGCCACCCTCTCTGGGCTTCCTCCGTGGAGATGAAGCTCTACCTTTCCAGGGCTCTCAGCTGAGAGGCTGGTGGGCTGGGAAGCCTCCTGGCAGGGCAAAGTTGGTCTGTCTCTAAAGGAAGAGCGGAGACCTTGGTGGGAGTTGGGAAGCTGGTTTCGTTGGAGTTTGCTGGCTGGCTGGGAGGCAGGGCGCAAGCTGGGGAGTTTAGCTGAAGTAGGTAGGCAGAAAGCAACCTCTTAAAAACTTGATATGCTCTCCGTTGCTACAAGAAGCTTGTTGGTGCTCTGGAGTGCAAGGTCACTGTGGCAGAAGTGGCTGGGACAGGATGATTGGGCAGAGCAGGCACTGAGTAGGAGCAAGCTGAACATTTGTGTGTGTGTGTGTGTGTTTGTGTGTGTGTGTGTGTGTGTGTGTGTGTGTGTGTGTGTGTGTATGCGCATGCGTGCATATACCTATTTGCATCTAGGTACGTTGGACCACTGGATAATCAGGTCCTCTGGTGAATATTGACCAGCACAAGTATAATATTGGGCAATAAGCCGGGCGGTGGTGGCGCACGCCTTTAACCCCAGCACTTGGGAGGCAGAGGCTGGTGGATCACCGTGAGTTCGAGGCCAGCCTGGTCTACAAAGCAAGTCCAGGACAGCTAAGGCTACACAGAGAAACCCTGTCTCGAAAAAAAAAATTGGGCAATAAATTCCTACATTTGCTATTTGGGGGACCTTATAGAAATGATTACCCAGGGGATGGGCTGTGATGAGAGAAGGGACACTAGGGATGACATCCGATGGGCAAGAGCAGGGACCTGGCTTGTGGAAGGCCAGTGTCTCTGCCAAAAGAGGGACACAGGCTTATGCTGGGACATTGTTCAGAGAGACCAGCTTCCACCTTAGGCCACACTTCTCAGCCCATTCAGGCTGTGGCCCAGCTTGGCTTTGAAGCAGATGAAGGACCTGTTTTCTCAGGCAGCTAGTAAGCCACCCCTAAAGGCCCTGCCTATAGAACATGTGGGTGCTCTGCACCTGCTAGCCTCCTTGCGGACCCTGAGAGGCCAGCACTCAGGTGAACCCCCAAAGCTGGCTCAGCAGGCAGAGCGGCTGGAGCGCTACCTTTTGCCTGAGGCCCAGGGTTACAATATCCCACCCCTTGGGGCTCACATGGGTGGAGCTTCCATGTGACAGTGAAATCTAGGGCATTGTGTGCCTCTTGGGGCAGAGACTGGGAGAGGCCTGGGGTGTGTGGCTCCTCTCTGTAAGAGAGATGACCCTTTGTGCTGCTCTCATGGATTCCAGCGGTACAAGCAGAAGCCCCACTGGGCCTGGTTCCCACAGCCTCTCATCAATCTGCAGGGACAGCTGTCCCAGAGAGCCCTGGGTGGTGATGAGTGCCCCCCCCCAGGCCATTTCATCACAGGAACCCTCTACTCTCGTGCTTGCTTTCATCTTGAATAGGTCAAACCCTGGACACACAAAAGACTGGTCACCCCACTTTTCAAATTAATAATTCATTGTGTTTTCTTTGAAATGTAAACACCATGTCCAGAGACAGACATGATGAGTAGGTGACTCTGCAGAATGCTTTCTTAACTTACACTTCTGAATAGGCCTTCAAGTTCTGAAACAACACAGGGGTTTCACGCGTACCATCCACACCGTGTTTATTATGTGCAGCATTCCTACTACATATGATAGGAAATAAGATGTTGCATATATCTTATATAAATATACCTGGACATCTGTAAGAACACATCAAGCTGTCTTTTCTTACACAACACCATGAACTATTGTCAGTTTCCGGCGCCTCGCTTACTCTTCACTTAACAGCGGATGGTGATGGTCTTTGTGTCTTGGTTCACTTCCTTTTCACTGCTGCATGGTTTCCCCACTGCTCAAGAAATGCCACTGTCTGTTTAGCCAGTTCTCTATGGATGAACTTGAGTGGTTTCCAATCTTTTGTTCCAAGAGCCTTCTGCACCTGTAACTTTCCATATACACAAGCCAGCTATAAAATAGTCTCTCAGAACTGCTGTCACTCAGGGACCATGCACTGGCGATTTTGATAGGTCTTTGTCAAGTCATCCAGCACAGGTGTGTGACTACCTTCCTGGAACACCATGTTCCAGACTGGTCGTGGCGGTGGTGACAAATGTGTATGGTGAGGACGTCAACAAGGGAATTACAGGAGGGGTGATAACACACTGACTGAGCCCCCGGGTCATCCCGAGCTCAAATCCTCGCGCAAAGAAATGGTTTCACTTCTCCAGGGCTGGAATTCTCACCTGTGAGATAAGGAAAATTGTAATATCCAGAGTTAGTTCTTAGTTCCTTTTTTGGTTTCGGTAACTTTATAAAGAAGCGTATCCACCTCATGATCCTGGAAGCTCAAACCTGTGGTGCTGGCTCAGCCGTGGGGGAGACTTGTGTAAGTGTGCACACGCTTGTGTGAAAGAAAGAAAGGAACAGAGAGGAGGAGGAGGAAGCAGGAGGAATAGGCACCACCCGACAGGAAGCCGGAGAGAAGGGAAAGATAGTCTTGTGGCTTCCTCCATTAAGTCTGCTTTTAAAGGTCTTACCACCTTTAAACAATCATTGACTATAAAACTCTAGCATGTAAACACTAGGGACACAAATCCAACCCACAGCACATATATGAAAAGTAAAGGAGATAACCAAAAGGCTGTGCGCAGTGCCTGGCGTACAGTTGTGGGAGGCTGGCTCTGCAGTTACCAGCAGGCGACCCCATCCAGGAAGCCCCTCACCCAAATCCTTGTGAGGGGCAGGGAGCCGCGCTGGAGAGTCTGTCATGTCCCCCTTTTCAGTCTTGGCCTTTCCTCCTTTCGTGGCCACCTCCACTTACCCTTTCTCTCTCATCAAAGGTATCCAGGAGTCTCCAGTGCCAAACGGCCACTCACTTCCAGGCAGAGACTTTCTCCGGAAGCAGATGCGGGGAGATCTGTTTACACAGCAGCAGCTGGAGGTGCTGGACCGCGTGTTTGAGAGACAGCACTACTCAGACATCTTCACCACCACAGAGCCCATCAAACCAGAGCAGGTACGCTGCCCGTGAGTCCCATCCACCACACCCACTGCCACAGTGCAGGCCTGGGGTCCTGCAAGCAGAGGCATATGGCATGGGGAAGGCGAGGTCCTTTGTAGAGTGGATTTTTTCATTGTTTTTGGCCAAGCTTGTCCGGTTACAACATCCCACAAGGCTAGGAGGACTAGCTAGGGGACTCTGAGGCTTCTTGCCCTGGGAGCTCTGCCTCTGGCCAGCCACAGGGCCGTGTGACTCCTCTGGTTGCTCTGCCACTAATGAATGGTGTGCTTTCCAAGGACTTTTTCGATAGGGGTGTATGTGATGACCTTATGGGTCACTTCGGGTGGTTTTGTCATCGATGTCACTCAGGAACATGATCTAAATATATAGAACCCCTCCGTGGCCTGCGGCACACTGCCATGGAGTATAGGACTGTATCTCATTATGCGTGGCCTATGCTTGGCATCATGGGATTGCTTCAGGTGTGGCTAGCCCAGGCATGGGGCCAGTTGTCAAAGGGCCCTGCTCTGATAGGTAAGACTGACACCAGCTGGCCCCAGCATCTGAGGGCCTAGAGGCTGCTCTTGATACCTGGAGTGTGACCCCAGGGAGCCTTTCTGTCACAGCTCTCTCTGAGCTGATCTTGTGGGAACTTTTACAGATCATTTGGCCAGATCGGTTTTAGATAGGGAAACTCAGGCCCATAGAGACAAAGCAACTTGCCCAAGGCTGCTGAACAAGTACTCACTTAATACAACATCATCGGCCGTTGTCTACTATGGGCAAGGCACAGAACCAGACACGCCCGGCCTTGCTCTGGAAGCCTATAGGTTTGTAGCAGAATCACAGCTGGGTGCTGGAGAGGTGTCAAGGAGGGCCTCTGGGAACCTGAGAAACAGAGGCTGAGCCAGCTTGGAAGGGATGTGAGTGTGGAGGAACATGCCTGACAGAGAGGTCAGCAAGCGCAAAGGCCTTGAGCAGAGAGAGAGAGAGAGAGAGAGAGAGAGAGAGAGAGAGAGAGAGAGAGAGAGAGCGCACACAGGAGTGGAACACTCCAGTGTGGCTGGGATCCAGGGCACTGGGTGGGAGGTGATGCTGGAGAGATGAGCCTGGTCTCAGGGACTGGGGGAAGGATGTTGCTTACTCTCCTACAAGTTAAGTGACATCTCTCCTGCAAGTGACATGGCACAGACACTGGGTACTGGTTGTGTTCCAGAGCCTGGGTTTTGGGGAGAAGAGTTGACTTCCATCACAAGCAGTTGAGTCTTTCTGAGAAATGGTAAAAGTCACATTGCATCTAAGATGTGTGAGGCGGTCCAGAAAATGAGGGACCAAGGAAGGGTGAGGGTGCAGGGGCTCTGTACGTGGGCCTGGCTTTCCCACACAAGGTTGCCAGCATCTTCATCAAGCCAGTATGAACGAAACATAGACACAGAGTTTCAGCAAGTCCCTCTGTGCTTCATGGGAGTACCAGAAACTCTCAAGCTGTGTGCCACTTTATCCGCTTAAATGCCTGGGAAGATGGCCCAAGGCCCAGTGTTCACTGAGAGGCACCCCAGAGCTGTCCAAGTACCTCCTCACTTACTTAAGTACTCGCTTGTCCAATGCATCTCCTGCACATGGGCAGTGTGTCCAGCACAGAGGCACGAACCAGGTAGCACCTCTGTTAGTACTTTCACATATGGTGTGACGTGAACTCAGGAGCCACAGACAAATGAGAAAGTTCTCTGAGTGATGTGGAGTGCTGAGCAGGAGAGGGAGGCATTGAGAGCAGCGATGTTGAGGAGGGACAGTGGCAAGGGTTCCCAAGGACAAGGCCATATGGGCTCAGGTGGGGATGAGGCCCAACAAGGGGAAAGCCTTGGCTGCAGGCTCTGGGAACATATGTTTCTATGGTGTCCTTCAGGCCTGTCTGTGAGTCCTGAGGCAGGTCCAGTAAGGCAGGATAATGACCGAGTCAGTGTTTTCTGGTTAATCAGCTTTGCCTCTCTGTGGCATTCTGTAATGAGGAGAGATGGAAGGTGAGGCTCTGAGGCCACCCTGCACACATGCAGGCACTGGACTATGAATGACATACCCTCGTGCCCTGTTCCCAATCACTAGGGACAAATGATGGCTTGAGCAAGGGGGCTGCTCCTGGGGAAGGCATGTGCATTAAGGGTGTGCTCACTGTCCCCTCCTGAGTCCCCTCCTGCTCACTGTTTTCTGACTGGCTGTCCATGGGTCCTGCCTGTGATTCCCCAGAGTCCTATGGTAGTGATGCTAAGAAGTGGACCTCTGGCTGTAGAGACTGGCCACCCCATCCATTCATCAGCAAGTCAAGCTGCCCAGGGCTTGCTGTCACTTTCACTGAATGATCTCATGGGGGAAATAAAGAGCATCTACTGACAGAGAAGCTGGAGACCCCTGATTTGAGCCCTGCCTCTGCTCTGGTGAACACCTCGCTTTTTTCTGGACCTCATTTCCTCATTTGTGTAATCATGATGGACAGTGGCAGCAACTGCAGCCATTTAACAACAACAGCAGAGGTGTTGTCCTCACCTACACACGACAGCGTTCAGTTCTCCAAGGACTTAATGTAGTCCACACCGGACCTTCCCTTCAAATGTGCTCTAAGCAGGCTGGGTCATACATGTGAACCCATGTAGGTAAATCTGAGCTTTAAAACAGACTATATACCTATTTTCAGACTCAGGATTGTTGAGGCCACAGAAATGGAGTCTGACCCCAGGCTCTCCTCTGTTCCCGTGTTGTGCAAGATGGTGTCATAAGGCTTTGTGTTTCTGGCTTCTGAGGTCAGACTTTGGACTGGCTAGTGTTCTGCCCGGCGGCCTTCCTCAGACAGTCCCGAGGCGTACATGGGCTTGGACAGGTCACCCACCGGATTCCTGGGAAAACCATTGCCAATGTAGAGTCAGGCTGGTCCTGTGGTTACTTCTGTGAGCCTGTCCTGCTAAGCTCTACTCTGAGGGTGGCTGGCTCTGACTCAGGCTTTCATGGAGAAACTCAGAAAAAACCCTTTGCCATGGTGGAGGGGGGTTATCAAGAGCCGCTCTGGGGCCACAAAACACTTCCTTCTTAAAATGATTATTGAAAAAGCAATTCTGTTTTCCGTGCATGGGGAGTGAGTAAAAATCACCTCGGAGGAGCAGAAGAGGGAGAAAAAAAGAAATCACTGACATGCGTGTGTGCATGTGTCTGTGTCTGTGTGTATACATACATGTGCACATGTGCACATTTGCACATGCACGTGCGTGTCCAGCAGTGGAATCTGTTTCAGTAAAGCTAAAGTTAATGCTGGCTGTCGCCGCGGTGGGCCCCAGCTCTGGCAGAGTGGGTCCCTCCTCCAGCCACAGAGAGGACGCAGCCTATTGCAGCCTGCCGTATTTACCCTCAGCAGACTATTAACCAACACCAGGCTATTAATCTGGCTTTTGAGCCTTCACTAAAGCCCATAAAAGCTCACAGTTGTCAAATGGAGTTCATTTTAATTTCCTTTCAATCACAGTAAATTATTCAGGTGATAAATCAGCTGGAGCAGCCTCCTGGCTGTAATAGAAACCCTAATTCCTGGCTAATTATCCAGCCCACTGCTGCCAACAGATCAATACGGGTGCAAAATGGACCAGGCCCAGGGCCCTCCCTCCCATTGGGCTAGAGACAGAGAGACAGCTGGGGAAGGGGGACGTGCTGCTGACCTCCTGGGAAGTTCAAAGGTCATGGGGGGTTAAATCGGGATATGGCCTGTTCCTTGTCTAACAGAAAGCCACCAGAAGCGCCTCCTGCTCTCAGCAGCAGCTTTGCCCACCGCACAGTGGCTCTTCTCCAGACCAGCAGGTGGACTGGTTTCTAACTTTGCCTGATCCTGTGAGCATCCTGTCCCCGGGAAGGGGGCTCGTTTGTTGGCATCACCCAATAAGACTGATCTTGTTCTTCAGGGACCAGGTTAAGGTCTGGGCACTGTGGGGGGAAGTGAGGCTCTGGCTTCAGGGCCCTCATTTTCCTCCCTGCTGGATGCATGTCCTATCATGAGGAGGTAGAGACTGGTAAGGAGGGATAGGAAGACAGGTGTGTCAGGCCAGAAGAGCAGAAAGGTTCCTGGAGGAGATGCCCTCAGGGATATCTGAAGAGCTGGGCAGACCTGGGCCTGTCGTTAGTGTTGGCTGGAGAGGGTCTTCTGGGCAGCTGGCACAGCATGTGTGAAGGTCTGAAGGAATGCCAGCATGGAGCTGGAATATTATCTGTGTGACAGGTAGTCAGGGGCTCAAATCCCAGAAGGATACAGAGGTGAGGACATTTGACGTTGCTTTGGGATCACAAATTCCAAAGAGCCTGGGCGCTGTGGCCTAGGCAGTGCTCCTTCCTAGGTGTCCATCTTCATTGGGGCATCTTGCCTCTTGCCCCATGCCTTCTGTGACCATTGGATCTTTCTTCCTGCAGGCCCTCGTGCCCCGCACCCCCTTTTAGGAACTGCTTGTGGCTTTTCTCCCTAATCCCTGGTCTTTTACAGGACCTTTCCCTGTTCCATGTCCCTTTGCCTGCTCATAAGAAGCTCTTGCCCTGTCCTGGCCTCACCCCACAGTACTGCAAGGGCTGGACTGCTTCTGTGTCAAGAGGGTTGCTAGCCATGTCTTGCAGGCTGGCATGTGCTTGTGTGTGAGTATACACACGTGTGTGGACAACAGGAACAGCTTGGGAAGTGCTTGGTGACAGAAACCATAATTACTGCTACTTTCTTAGTGTTGTTCACACTCTAAGCTGCTGGTTACTAGTTCCCTGCATGGAACATCAGCCTACACCTGAATATATCCCTGTTCCCCCGGTCCAGACCAAGCAAAAGTCCTGCCCTCTCTTGTAAGTCAGCAGCTGTGGTCCCATAAACGCACACGCTTTTGTCTCCTGTTTGAACTCAGAGCTCACAGAGTGGTAACTATTACTGTAGTGTCAAGGCCAGTGTGTGCTCACTGCTCACCATGTGCCCTGCCAAGTTTAGCATCGAGCCATACTTGACACATCTTCCTACCAGGCCATAAGAACCCTGTCGCCTCTCCCTGTGAAGGCCCGGTGAGACTGGTACAGTGTCTTAGCTAAGGGAGCACAGCAAGCCTGGAGTCAAGATCAGAAGTGAACACTCACTCCTTGGCAGGGAGTGGTAGAGGGAATGTCTATGGCAGGATAGAAATGAGCAGAGGCCTCATTGCCCAGCATGAGGAAACGGGAGTACAGGACCTGCCCTCCATCACATACACACCACACCCACCCACACCCACATACACACCATTCACACATACACACCCTACACACCCATACACACACATACACACCACATACACCACACACACATACATATACACACTCATACACTCCACACACATACACACCGTACACACACATACACACCATACACACACATACGCACCACATACACCACACATACACCCCCCACATACACACCATACACACATACACACCACATACACCACACATACATACACACACACACTCATACACATTCCACACACATACACATCATACATACATAACGCACCACATACACCACACATACACACTCCACACACATACACACCACACACACACGTACAGCCCACACCCACCCACACCCACATACACACCATTCACACATACACACCCTACACACCCATACACACCCATACACACCCATACACACCACACACACATACATATACACACTCATACACTCCACACACATACACACCGTACACACACATACATACCATACACACACACACACACGACATATACACCACAAACACCACACATACATACATACACACATTCATACACACTCCACACACATACACACCATACACACACACACATACATACCATACACACACACACACACACACACACACAGTTTTATTTGAATGCCTTCTTGTCTTTGGAATGAGATGGTGACATGGAGTGCTCAGTAACTCTTGCTTTCTAGCTCCCTAGAGTACCCTAGATCACCCCCTCTCTTACCATTCTAGCAGTCTCATCTCTAAGGGACCCAAGCGTGAAAGCAGCCTGGGCTCGGGGACTCAGCTTTCTTGGCGCTGATGTCTAGAGACCATCTTGAAAATATCCATTTGTTCCTAGGCAGTGTTGAAAATAGTTTCTAGGCCCCTGGTCATCGTTTATGTTCCTGTGGACCAAAGGCAAGGGTGGATTCCTCCAAACCATTGTGTCTGTTTCGTGAGGCAAGGAAATTCTTCGGGGATGACCAAATGAGGTGGTATGGTACAAAAGCATGGGGCCCCCAGCTGCCTCCAGTGATGGGTTTGGGCTGGCCTTTCAGCATTTGTGGTGCAGAATTGGACTAGGTAATCCTCGAGACTTATTTAAGCTCTAGCATCCCATAATCAGAACCCATCTCTTATTTTTATTTTGACATGTTTACATTTCCCCCTCCTGTCTATTCTACTCTTGTTGATGACAGGCAAATTCCGTGTCTTTGGGGCTTAAGATTACAAGCAAATTGTCACAGAGCTGCCTGCACTTTACTGGGTGGTTCTCTCGTTCATTTATTCATTCATTCATCCAGGAAATTTTACAGACATGCCATGTCAGTGACATTGACCACCTGTGCCGTGGTGTGCGGCATAAAGAAATAATGGCTGACACAGCCTGAGGTACTGTGTGAGACTGACTTGGGTAGACATGTTTCCCCTCAAACTCTGCTGACCAGTATTTGCAATTTAAAAAAGAGAAAAGGTCTGGGGATGTAGCTCAGCTGGTAGAGTGCTGGCCTAGCATGCACAAAGCCCTTGATTCAGTCCCTGAACCACATGAGCTAGGTGTGGTGGTGCCTAGCATCCCAGCACTCTGGAGGTAAGGTAGGGGGATCAGAAGTTGGGGAATCCTTGGCCATATGGTGAGTCTGAGCCATCCTGGGCCCTATGTGACCCCAGCTCAAGGAATAAAATACAAATTAAAGAGGACAAAGGAACCAGTTATTCTTGTCCAACAGCTTGTTTAGTTTTGGAAGTTTGGCTTAAGACATTTAGTATTCGCAAAAGCTCTTCAAAACTGTAAAATCAAACCTTTCCTGGTTTGCAAGTTATTATTATTTTTAAATGCACAGATCTGATAGTTAAGGAGGTTGGGACCACTTCGGGTTCCCTCCCCATCTCAAATGACAGGAAAGCTGCACCAAGAGCAAGAGTAAAATGCTTTTTGCTGTGAGGTTGGGAGACAGGTAAATCCTCATGGGCTGAAGCTAAGAGGGGCCTCAGAGTCAGAGCTCCCAGAGTGAGTGCTAATGCCCTGATGGCCCAGGGTGCCCATCCTGGGTTATTTCTAGCGGACAGGAGTTGGAGTTTGCTGCAGATTTTGGTAGGAACATGGCCTATGTGATGTGGGTATTGGAACCAATAAGCTGGCAAACTGCCCAACAGCTGGAAGGCCCACACTGTCTTCAAAAAGAGCCACGGGCGAGGCTCACACTTATCTTGACAGAAGCTCACTGCATGAGACTCAGAGTAGAATAAAAATTTCCAATAAGAAGTTGAAACCTCAAACCTGTGCTATATCTAGGTATGGTTCTTGTGCCATAGTTTGCATAAGAAACCCAAATAGAAATTTATATTAACTGAATTATGTCAGCAACGTCCCAGAGCTGCCTCAGAGAAGCATGAAAATACTCCTGTCTTGACCCTTCTACAACCCAGTGTGCACCTCATGCCTACAACCCAGTGTGCACCCCATGCCTGCAACCCAGTGTGCACCCCATGCCTACAAGCCAGTGTGCACCCCATGCCTACAAGCCAGTGTGCACCCCATGCCTACAAGCCAGTGTGCACCCCATGCCTACAGCCCAGTGTGCACCCCATGCCTACAGAATAAGCTGCGGCTACTCAAAAATGACCTCACATTTTAAAAGATGCAAACCTTGCAAGAAAATGAGAGTGAGTAGGGGATAGCCAGAGAATCCAACTCCAAGAACCTAAAATAACAGACACATTGAAAGAAGCTATAAAGTGACTGAGGTGATGACAGAATTGGAGAGCATTATAAAAGACCAGAGCATAAAAAAAAAGAAAGAAAGAAAGAAAGAAAGAAGGAAGGAAGGAAGAAGAGTAGAATAACACAATTAGCAATATAAGTGACTGGTACCATTAGAATTAAAAGTTCAGTGACATGGTATATGCCTGCTAAGAAACACTTGAATAGAAAATTAATGGTCTGGGAGACAAGAGTTGACGAGCTAGAAACCCAGCAGAGAAAGTAAAGAGTGGGGAAATCATATCATAAATAGCTAAATGTATCCCAAGCACCCACCTACACGTGTGAGTGGCTGAGGGTGTAGGTCAGTGGTGCAGTGTTTGCCAACGATCTTAGGATTCAGCCATCAGCCACAATATGCAAACATGTCCTGAAATATGCAGTGGCGTGTGCATGTAATCCCAGTGCTGGGGAGGGGAAGGCAGACAGACCTCTGGGGGCTCACTGGCCATCCAGGTCAGATCAATTTGGGGAGCCCTAAGACCCAGTGAAAGACTCTGTCTCCACAAAGCGTGTGGAGGAATGGCATCTGAGGTTTGCTTCTGGCCTCCCCATACACATGCCCACACATATGTACTTGCACATGTGGCCATTCACGCACACCCGCACACATGCACACACATATGTACTTGCACATCTGGCCATGTACACATACCTGCACTTACCCCAAGCCCCTGAGAGACAGTCACCCTTGGCTTATAACTAAATAAACAATCATTTATCATTTAAGGGTAAATCTACTACTAAAACTCTCGTTGAACTGCTAAACTATGGCTCTGGTGAGACAGTAGAGATTTCCAATTTCATCTCTTGGAGATGGAGTTCTGGACTTGTCACTCCCATCCTCATAGCAAAAATTAAGTGGACAATGTGGACAGTAAACAGACTTTCTTGACACATCAGAGGGCTGAAGTCACAGGGCAAACGGTTGCAGAAACATCTGAAGAAGCCTGAGAAAGCAGAGCTAGAGCTTGGCCACGCAAACACTGGCCTCACAGTAACGTCCTGTTTGGCGCCATTCCGACCACTTGATGCATCGCATGAACACATCAGGACCTTCTTCTGTGGGACACTGAACCCTAGGACCTTGGGGACAAAACACTGTCCACTGCTTCTGAGCAATAACCCAACCCCTCATGTGCACATTTCAACAACAACAACAACAACAACAACAACAACAACAACAGCAACACATCAGGCAAGAGAAAACAAAGCAAGAGGAGGCAGCAGCCACCACAAGAGGAACTACACAAAACACAGAATTTGGACATATGAGAGAGCTTAAAATAAGTGTAATCAATATGTTAGCTGCACGAGTGGAAAAAGTAGGCAGCATGCAAAAACATGTGGGTAACAGCAGATGATGGGAAGACTCAAAAAGAAATGCTAGAAATAAAAAGAGGAACAGAAATCAAGAATACCTCTGCTGGGCCCATCAATAGGCTGGATGCAGTTTGGCAAAGAACAATCAAGCTTGAAGATACAGCAACAGGAAGCTCCCAAACAGAAGCAAGCGCGCGCACACACACACACACACACACACACACACACACAGAGAGAGAGAGAGAGAGAGAGAGAGAGAGAGAGAGAGAGAGAGAGA
>OU015743.1:58338298-58387304 GCA_907169655.1 Acomys percivali | reverse complement strand
AGAGAGAGAGAGAGAGAGAGAGAGAGAGAGAGAGAGAGAGAGAGAGAGAGAAGACAAAAAATACTCTGAAACTGTGAGGACATTTAAGAAGGAGTCACATTACGTGATGGGAATGTAAGAAGAGGAAATGAATAAATATTTGAAATAGTTATGACCACGTCTTTCCAATGTGAGTGACAGGAGACTAACCCACAGATGCAGGAATCTCAGAGAGCCCCAAACCAGGACAAAAACTGAGATAGCTATGTGGATGCGCATCACAGTCAAATATCAAAAGATCAAAGACAAAAAAAAAATCACAAAAGAAATGAGAAAATAGAAGCCCACATATCTCCAGGCATGGTGGTGCATGCCTTTAATCACAGCACGCTGATCTCTATGAGTTTGAGGCCAGTCTGAGCTGTACAGTGAGACCCTGTCTCAAACCAACCAACAAACAAAATAGAAATATACCCACCATGTTATTAGAGGAAGGAAGTGAAGAATTACAGTGACTTCTGGCTGGAAACTATTTAAACAGAGGGTGGGGCTTAATACTTAATGTGCCAACAGCTCAAGGCCGTGCCTCCTGATAAGCCAGCCACACTCCAGTGGATGGCAAACCCAGGAGCAGAAGTGCATAGGCAGCACAGAACAAAACAAAAGGACATGAAGTCGAGTGGGTTGGAAAAAGGGAGTAGACCTGGGGGGAGTTATGGGGAGGAGTGGGGCTTAATATGATCAAAATACATTATATGAAATTCTCAAAGAATTACTAAAAACATTATTGAAGGGGCTGGAGAGATGGCGTGTAGATTAAGATCACTTGTTATTCTTGTACCCACATGGTGGCTCACATCCATCTGTAACTCTAGTTCTAGGGAGTTCTGGCGTCCTCTATGACCTCCATAGGTACTGCCCACACATGATGCACATAATGTAGGCAGAACACTCATACACATCAAATAGTCAATAAATCTAAAAACATTAGAAGGAGAATGTTTGAGTATTTAAGGGAGAGCAGGTAGGCAGAGGAAGATGAAGTAAAGCCTATATAGGTTTTTATTATTCTTAACTGGTCTAAAACTGCTAGTATAAATGGACAATAGTAACATTAGATGAGGTGACTAATAGAAATAGATTCAGGAAATGAACTGCAACTATGTCCTGGGGCCATGAGGGAGGAAGTGGGACGTGTACTAACAATGAAGAGAAATGACGTCATTGTGGAGGTAGACTTGGTATTATAAATATGTATTACAAATTCCAAGGAGAGTACTCTCATTTATAAAACTGCATAAAAAGTAGAAATCAAGTGGCAACAGAAGAAGCAAAATGGGATCATGGGAAAAAGAATAAAACGAGGGGAGAATGAAGCAAAGAACAATCCACAACACAGAAAGCTATAAAGAGTAGATACTAATCCAGTTCTGCTAAGAGAGTGTACCCATCACAGGACAGCATAGGACAGCGTGAGTAAGGAAAGCCAGGGGACTCAACTAGACGGCCTACAAGAAGGGCACAAAATACAGAAGGAGAGAGTAGTTTTCACGAAGTCACAGTAACCAATCCATTGACAAATTATGGATAATCTAAAAAGAATCATTCAACAAGTTACATTGACTGTCAAAATCATGGCTAGTTTTAGGGGGAATTTATAAACAAGAGGAAAAGATATAAAGGCAGGCAACACTGACAAGAAATGACTTAAGTTACAGTATCCCAAGACCCCAGACTGCCCAAGTAGAGGGAAGACACCTGGGGAGCTGTAGGATGCAAGAGGAGTAAATTCAGAGTCCCCACTAATACATGTTATTAGGTGTGACAGATTGCATGGTTTCCAAATCAGAAGACACAAAGACAGATATGGGGAATTCTCAGTAAGTTCAGTGGAAGGCAGGGGAGGAGAAAGGAAAACATAGGACAAAATAAAAGTTGGAGATCGCAAAAGATAGAACTATATGGAAATACTCAAAATATAAACTTCTAGATGTGTGAAATAACCCAAACAACTCCTAGGAAGACATCAGAGTGATCTGAATTTCTACATTTAGCCTCAGAGTCCCAAATATCAGAAGCAAAAGTTAGGAGTGACCAATCCCATGATGTCTTGTGAAACAACCAACTCAAAGAAGAGCTGGTGCTGACAAATGCTGGCAGCTCATACGGAGACAAAGTAGCAGAACCACAGGCTCCTGAGACACACAGGGAGGTTGCATAGCAAGACAGAACTTCCAGGACTGGGCACTCCAGAGACAAAACTTCCAGGACTGAGCACTCCCCAGCCGGGACAGCAAGTCTGAGCAATTCCAGTAGCCCGCTCTAGAGGCTGTGTTCCCTGATCACAGTGCAGCAAAATTAAAAATTCGCGGTCCAAAGAAAATATATTTGAAGATTCAAAACAAGTTCCAGTGACAGGGCTCAGTGGGTAAAGATGCTTAGAGCTTGGTGACCTGAATTTGATCCTGGGTACACATGGTGGAAGAACAGAACTAATTTCTACAAGTTTCTCTATGATATCCATCTGTGTGTCATGACACACTCAATACTCACACATGCATGTACGCACACATGTATACACACACACACAAACACACATACACACAAACACACACACTATAATTACCTTTTTGTAATTCCCTCCTTGGAGTCCCTCCTACATATGAGGGTCCTATCTCAGTTTTTTAAAAATAAATCTACATTTGATTTGCTTAAAACAACAAGAAAAACAAACTCAGAAACATCCCAAGATAAACTTCCTGGGGGAGACAATAAACAATATTCATGTGATAAAAATTTAAATCCTAGTTAAAAAAAAAAAAACACCACAAAATATGAGAGCATCCAGCTGTGTACCAGCTCCACAGCTGAGCTGTGAAACCAAAGAATCTCCTGGAAGGGACTGTGACCTTGAAAACATTTCTAAAATCCACACTGACCTGCATGTATGTGTTTGCACCAGGTATGTGTATACCCTCAGAGACTAACAGAGGGCATCATGTCCCCTGGAACTGGGGGTACAGTCTAATGATTAAATACGGAACCCAGAAAATTAGAAAAAGGCAAAGCTGAAGGAACATGATGCATCACAAAAACAAACAAACAAAAAGTCAATAATAAACAAAACTAAAGGGCTGTCTTCCTCCTCCTTGACTAACCTGCCTCCTCACAATGCCAGGGTTGACAGCCTCTCCATCACCCAACTTCTCTGCCTCCAAACTTGTCTTTCAAGGAACTGGAGCTGTCTGGCTTGGAGAAAGGAAGACCCAGTGGCTTCTAAGGGTGTTGGCTGACTCAGGAGGGGCAGAACCAAGGCCTCAGGAGAAGTCAGGGAGGAGCAGCTCCTTGGGGAAAAGATGGATTGGTCAGTTATTCCTGTGTTCTGGGCTAAGGACCATCTCCTGCTGCAGCCTGGTGTTCATGCATTTGAGATGAACCTGGAAGTCCCAGGATCAGTGAGGAGACTGGCCAAGCATCGTCATTTTAGGCTCACGGGAGGCCAAGGCAGTGGTCTCTGGGCTCCCAGCAGAGAGGGGTCTTCGAGATAAGAGTGGGAAAGGAAGGTAAGGAGGCAGAGTGTCCACAGAAGAGCTCCAGGCTTGAGAGATTAGAGGTGGGTCAGGTCTGCTTGGCAGAGTGAGGTCCTGCCCACGGCCAGGAGACTGGGGTATGTGGCTCTGGAACAGTTTCTCAGGGAAGTTAAGGGCAGGGGAAGCCGTAGTGGGAGGTCTGGAGAAAGCTGGGAGGAGGGGGTGTCAAGTGTGTGAGCAGTGTGGAAGACTAACATGGTGGGTGAGTGGAGACTTAAGGAGACGCCACAGCAGATAGCGATGTGTAGTCGCAACGGCTTGGATGAGGCACTGAAGAGCAGAGAGCCTGCAGGCCCCTGCCTTGTTCGGGTAGCCCCAGAGGAGTAGAGGGGACATGCCTCCCATTAGAGAGGGTCTCAGGGGCCTGACAACCAATGCTTTTGCCCCAATTTCCTCATATCTGACACAGGGACAATAATAGCACCTTTATCCCACCAAGTACCTTTGTCACAGGTGCTGCATTGATTAGGTGAGATGAGCATTAACAAGGCTTAGCAGGTCGCTCTAGGTCCTAGAGTCTGGGAAAGGGCACCAGAAATCCCAGCGCATAGGGCAGGGTGGGGGGCAGGATCAGGAGGTCAGAGTGCCTAGGGCTGGGGTGGAGTAGAGCGCTGTCTGCGGCTGTGGCTGGGCTTTGTGCTGTTGAATCGCTGGAACTTTCCCCTCCCCAGGCTTTCTCTGCTTTTACTGGCTACAGATTACACAGGCAAATGAGCTCAGGCTTCTAGCGGAAATCCCGTTAAAGCAATCAAAATAACAATTTGTATCACTTTTAGGACTCCTGCCGGAGGAGCTAAGAAACCTTTGTAGTAAATTATTAACTCTGGTTGGACACAAGGAGTTCAGCAAACAAGCAACGTTCCTGCTTTCTTTTTGGAGAAACAGGGGACATGACAGTATTTTCCTCAAAGGGAGGCATTACAAACTCAGACAAGGGATTCTGAGGCAGCAGCCAGCAAGGCTTGGGATATCCCTCCTGGAGCAGGAAGGGAGGGAGCGCGTTCTCTGAGACACTTGTCACTGTCACTCATGCTCAGGGTGCACTGCTTTGCCTACATGGCAGGGCCCTGAGGAAAAGCTCCAGATCAGCCTGCTGTTGGAATCCAACCCTGTACTCAGGAGACACGCGGTGGTACTGATCCGTATTTTGACACCCTCAGAGAATGTCTGAGCGATGCAGACAGAGCTCCTGCCTGCCCCAGCCTACCATCTGGGGGACTGTACTTAAAGTGCTGGGGAGGACAGTGAGTCAGGGGACGTCACGTGGGAAGGAAAGGGAAAGAGGATGAATGGCAAAAATTGCGTAGAAGTACATGTGCTGTGTCTAGAAAAGAGGTGTTCCGGGTGGCTAGAGTAAGGGGTACGGAGGGTGTAGGCAATGGTTCTGGAAAACATAATTTATGTACACATGTTCAATATACTGTATTTGATTTACCCACATGTATACACACGAATACACATAATTAAATGTTGTGTGTGTGTGTGTAATCTGGACAATGCACACAGTTAATTACTTTGCATCATCTAATTTAATTTTGTAACAAGCTCCTTCAGGAAAACAGTCTCATCTCTTAGCTTCAGCACTCTTTGCTTACGGATATTGAATGTAGCTTGGTGGCTCTTGAGGCCACGTCTGGATCTGCTGTGGCTTCACTATGAGACATTCTTTTAGGAACAGGCATATTCATTTATATGGATGCATTTGTGATGGAATCTGAGTACCAAATTACAGAGTATGGGGTGTCTGAAGAAAACCTCGCTTGTTATCTGTGTCTTTTGCAGCATGGGCAAATCTCTGGGTAGGATTTGGGGAGGCTTTTTTGATTGTTTTAAAGAACTGTGGTGCTTGCCTGTAGGGCCAGCACTCAGGGAGGCAGAGGCAGGAGGAACAAAGTGAGTTGGAGGCCAGACTAGTTACAAAATAAGTCCAGGACAGCCAAAGCCACACAGAGAAATCCGGTTGGAAAAAAAAAAAACAAACCCAAACAAACAAAAGCAACAGAGAAAAGCTCAGTGGTGGGGCCTGTGCTTAGTCTGTGTAAAGCACCAAAATGAAATAAAATAAACAAAAAAGAAAGACCAGCAGGGATCTTGGGGAGTTGGGGACAGTGCCTACCTGCCCTGCTTGACCTGGCTGACCCAGCACTGTATTTTGTTCTGAGGGTTAAATGCAGAAGTGGGCCACGGGCTCTCATGGTCTGCTGCAAACCTTGCTTCAAGTGTCTCCAGGGTGTGTCCCAGCTACCAGAAAATTCCAGATAACCTAATTTGATTTTTAACCCCAAGAGGTCCTTGGGACAGTGCCCACCTTTCTCTCCTGCTCCCTAACAGTCAGAGCGTTGTGTCTGTACTCTGGGGACAAACATGACCTTGGCAGATGATCCCACAATTGCCCTGGGCGGGTTAGTTAGATCATATGGGGGAAGCCAGCACTGCTCCTTAGCTCCTCTGCTGGGGTGGATTTGTGATGATTATTTGTAGAGGTTTCAACCTAGTGCGTCTGGAACGGGCCCTGGATTGCTGTGGGGAAGCATGTTTTCCTCGAACTACAGTGGACAGATTTCTCTTTGCTCCAGGAACTGTTTCTTGGCTTAAAAATTCAGATAGCCTACCTGTGCTCCTGGAAACACACGCGGGAATGCGTGGAGCAGTGATGCCTGCCTTGTGGTGGAGTTCTTGAAGCTCTTTGCAGCCCCACAATGACACCCAGGAGCCTGAGGGCTGGGGGATTCACTTCCTGGTTCTCTCAGCACCCTCTCTTTGATGGCTTTCTCCTATGGTGCTGTATGTGTGCTTTCTCCTATGGTGCTGTGAGTGTGAATCTACAACTCGTACTTCAAGGTGCTGTGCGTGCGAACATACCTGTCCTGTAGGGTGAGGGGTATGTGTGTGTCTCGGCGTGGCATACTCAAAGTTAATGCTCTCTAGGACCAGATCATGATGCTTTGTAATAACAGCAGTCACAGTGCCAAGCACTGGTCTTAGCACTTCACATACATGAACTCATGTGATACCTTCACAGTCCTCTGGGGTAGGGAGACGTTTGTCACCTTAATTTTACCAGACAGGAAATATTCTATTTCCTGGACAGGATAGCCAAGTAAGTTTCTAGTGGTCAAGAAGCTAGGAGGTCGAGGCACCGAGATTTGAAAACTAGATGTGTTTTCTTTTTATTCCACTGGTGTCTCAGGGTATCGGACCAGTGGATGGAATTCTCTAGAAAGAACAGCTGTGACTTTGGTTTCCTAAAATAAAGTTACTATTTTCTGTTTGAGCTGGCCTATAAATAGAAATTCCCTATGACCAGCTACTTGATTTGTTTATCTTGACATCAATTCCACATTGGAAAATACTGGAAGCTGCACTGGTCAAAGCCAGCTATCCAACGGGAGTTTTATTTCCTCTGTTTTTTGTTTGTTTGTTTGTTTTGTTTTCTTTTTTTATGGCAGAGACAGAAGCCATGGTTACATGTGTCCCAAGTGTCTCCCAGATCACTGTCTTCTGACAGTGCCAAGTGGGAACGGAGTCTAAGGTCTTGTCTGTCGCTCTGTGATGGAGAGGTTCCAAGACACCCTCCTACCCTTCAGTTGTTGTCTGTGGGTGGCTTCAGGCCACTTGGCTTTTCCAAGTCCTCACCTCTCCTAGCCAGGTCTTCATGTACCGAGAATTGCTGGGGAGTGCACAACCTCTGTGTCCTCCACTCAGTCTAAGATCTTTCACCTGGGTGATGTGCCACCTGGGTGGTGCCCTTGGCGCTACCATCATCGAGTTGCACTTTGAGGGGACCTCTGACGCCATCTATATAAGGTCACCTCTGGGAAACACCATGTAGAATGGGCCTAGCAGTGTCTCAGTTGATTCTTAGGAGGCCTGAGAGAAGTAATGGCTGGACTGAGAGTGAGCGAGCAACGGCTACGTAATGCACAGGTCGCCTCTCGAGGACTCTGTGAAGCCACTTGTCGGTTTCTCTTCTCCGGGCGGTAGCGAGGAGGACCAAGTGTGGCTCTTGCTGCGGCAACTTCATAAGCCTTCCATCTTCACCTTGGGGTGTGGGGGGCGGGACCTTTGAGAGTGTGGGCCCTATCCCAGCTCCGACAATCGCCAGCTCTGGGACCTTGGACACATTAGGCAGCCTGGCTAAGTCTCAGTGTTTTTGTGTACAAAACGGACAGAGCAGGAGAGCCAGTTTTCTTGAGGTGTGTGAGGTTTATCCAAGGATCTGTATGGAGTAGAGGGATTATGTGCATTCATGCCTAGCTACAGTTATTACTGATGTCACTTTAAAATTACACTGCATTTATCTTGTCTGTGCGCACACGTGGCGGTCAGAGGGCCACTGACAGGGGTCTGTTCTTTCCTTCTACTGTGTGAGTCCTGGCTGTCAACCTCAGGCCATCAGGCTTGGCGGCAGGTTCCTCGACCTACTGAGTCACCTCACTGGCTCCTTAGTTCCATTGTAGGCTCTGCTTTGGGCTTTCCTTTTCCCCCTCTGTGCCTCTCTGTATTCTTTTTCATTATGTGAGCCCCCTTCAGCCTTTCTTGGAGAGTGGGAAATGAGTGATGGAGGAGACAGAGTTAATGAACTCGACAGTGTGACAGTGTCTGATAGACGCTAGGACTTGCTGTCCCCATCCAAGAGTTCTCTGCCTTTTATGGTACAGGGACTTTTATTATGAAAATCCTCTTCAGATAGTGTCCCCCTCACCCCCCACTCCTTGGACAGTGATCTTAACTCTTTTCTTTCTTTCGTTCCTACTAAGTCATCTGCAAAGATGTGCCTTATGTGCGTGCGTGTGAGTGTGTGTGTGTGTGTATGTGTGTGTGTGCGTGTGCGCGCGCGCCCGCAGCACACTCAGAGCAACTCCCAAACTTCGCCTCCAGGAACATTGAAGGCAGCAAATGCAATTACCTCCATTGTCAGGCCAAGTTCTGGCTTTCAAAAGTAGCTCTAGGTGTATAGCCCTCCAGGCTCATGCCCTAGAGGCCAGCGGTGGCCATTTGAAGTGAGGAATGGGAGATGGGACTGAAGCCACTGCCTGTGGGCTACCATGAGGCAGTCGGGTGGGCTTTGACCTGCACCCACCTCAAGGCAGTGTCTCTGCAGATGTGTGCTTAGTTGTCCTGTAGAGTCCCTACAAGGCCACATGACCCTGGTCACGTGACAGGGAGTGCAGAGAAGAGCATGAATCCATGGAGTTGGGGCAGGAAGAACTGAGATGAAGAAGAATAAAGGAACCAGCAGGCCTGGGGCATCTGAACTGGAACAGACCCTGCCTGGGGGAAGCAGAAAGCCCTGAGTGGGACAACAGGAGTCTCAGTGTGTCAGGGGGTGGGTGGTGGGGGTGGGGAGGGCTCCCATCCAGCTGCTGAGAGCTCTGCCTCCAGCACAGGCATGCATAGCATCACCATCCAGGATGACGCTGCTGTGTGGTCATTGCGCTCTATGCTGTTTCTGCCTCTGGAAGTGAGGGAGAGGGACAACGCCCAAGACAAAAGAGCGGGAGCTGCTGCTCCTCTTCGGCTGATGAAGCAAGTGAGAACCAGAGAGGCCCAGAAGCATCTCTGGGTACCCCTCATTGGCATGTGTTGCTTTTCTTAAAACCTGAGTTCTGATTTGAGACCACCTGTCACCATACAGTGTCCCTGGAAAAAAACATTCCTCTTTAGTGTTCACCTGAAACTTAGGGAGGTGAGAGTGATACCCCCAAATCCCTTCCAGCTCAGACACTCTCTGGAGCAGCACATCAGATCCATGAGAGAGCCTGGGCTCTTCCCTTGGCCTCCTTGGCACAGAGATTCACATACCAGGTGCCCACTGCTGGACACATTGTCCTGCAGACCCATGCTCGCCAGATTGGGTGAATCGGGGCATCAAGACAAAGGGGGGGGGGCGGCCCTAGGGGACCAGTGACCACACTTATGGCTCAGTTCCAGGCCAGATGACACTTGCTCATTGCCACTTAACCTGTATAACCCTGTTATTTTTAGCTGGTGTGCTAATGCCCTTCTGTAACCCTGGGAGGCAGGAAGATTGCAAGTTGAAGACTTGCTTGGGTTATATAGTAAGACCCTGTGCCAATCCCCTCCCCAGGCCCAACTATAAAAACAAAACAGGGGGTATGTTTTTTGCCAACAAAATGGCAAAAGTTTCAAATAGCACAAAATGTATACAACAAAAAATAAGTCTCACCGCGCGGTGGTGGTGCTGCATTTCTTTAATCCCAGCACTCGGGAGGCAGAGGTAGAGACTGTTCTCTGTGAGTTTGATGCCAGTCTGGTCTACAAAAGGAGTCCAGGTCAGCCAAGGCTACACAGAGAAACCCTGTCTCAAAAACAAACAAACAAAACTAAGTGAAAAGGGGGAGTTATTGATAGAGACTTAAACACATGTTTGCATATATGCTTCGCCCTTGTTCAAGTATGGGATTTATATACTACTCAACTTTTAATGAGAATGTGTCCCCAAAACTTCACGTGGTAGAAGAAAGTAACTGATTCTTGCCATGTCCTCTGACCTCCACATATATGCCATGCTGTAGCACTAATACACACACACACACACACACACACACACACACACACGCACACACACGCGCACACACACGTATATACACACGCGTACACACACTGTTAAAAAATGCTGCTGCTTTTCTATTCCTTCCTTCCTTCCTTCCTTCCTTCCTTCCTTCCTTCCTTCCTTCCTTTTTAAATTTTAAAACAGGGTCTCATATAGCCCATACTGGCCTTGAACTCACTATGTAGACAAACTGGTCTTGAAGTCCTGATCCTCCTGCATTGACTCCCCCTCAGTGTGTACGAAAACATCCATGTTTGTTTTCTTCTCTTTAATGACTGTAGAAGCATCCTACTCTGTGAGGTATCACTGCTCACTTAGGGGCTGCGCTGTCGGTTGCTTCTAATACTTTTCTTTTTTAAAAGTCTGTAATGGGCATTCTTTCCCATAGTTATTTATGTCTATGAAAGGCTATTCTGGCAGGATATGTTCTCAGGGGTAGAATGGCTGGCTTGCTATGTGTGTATTTTGAGGTTCCCACCCCCTTTTTAATGTTCTTGTTTATTTTGGGGACTGTAATTTACTCACAACAGTTATCCCTTCCCTTTCCTCCCTCCAGGCCCTCCCACACACCCCCCTCCCTGTTCTCTTCCAAATCCATGACCTCTTTTTTCCACTAATTGTTGTTACACGCATATATGTATATGCTTGTACATATATTTCTAAATATAACTTGTTAAGTCCACATGACGTTGCTTGGGTGTGTGGTTTCAGAGCTAACCATTCGGCGCCGCACAACCAGTTACTGTGCTCGCCCCCGGGAGGATCATGGCTCCACTCCCAGTGTTGCTCAGGGGCCTGCATTTCTTTGTGTAGGGTAGGGGTCTCGTGGGCTTTCCCCCACCCAGTTTGGCATGTTTGTGGGTGTTGTCCTTGTTCAGCTCATATTTGGGGGATCACATCAGTGAAACTTTCTGGGTGTAACTTCTGATGTTCCTAGGAGACACAGTCTCACAGCAAACTCCCCAATCTCCCAGCTTACAGTCTTTCTGCCCCCTCATCCGTCCGTGATGTTCCCCGGATCTTAGGTGCAGGCGTGCTTTGCAGATGAACCCTTTGGGACTGGGTTCAACAACCCTGCATTTGAATTGATTGTGGTTTTCTGTTGTGGTCTCCATCTGTTGCAGTGAAGAAGTTCCCTTTGATGGGGGAGAGAACTTCTCTTCTCTGCGGGTATAAGCACTAGTGTTTATAGGTTGCTGTTAGGGACTGTGCTGGTTTAGTAAATTGGAGGTTGTAGATCCTTCTCCCATAACCTTGCTCATATTAGCACTGAGTGGCTAGCCAGGTTTGCAGTCCCAGGCATGGCCTCCCTCTTGTTGAGCAGGTCTTAAGTCCAATTAGAGAGCAGTTGGTTACCACCAAGGTATGCATGTCACTACTGTGCCCGTGGCTTACCATGCTATGTTGGTTACTGCTGCTATTCACAGGTGTCATAGCTAGTAGGACTGTTGGTTGCCTCCTTCCTTTGGTGTCTTCTGGTACCTTACAATCCTCAGGGAGGAGGCTGTCAGGTCAGTTCCAGCTCAGAGGCCTCTGGGCCCTGTGTCTGAAGTGCATGGTGTCTTCAGCAGTAGGGACTTGCCTTCCATCTTTGACAGAGGGCTAACCAAGGGCAGCAGCAGTAAGCTCTGTGGTCAGGGACTCTCTTAGAAAGCCAGGCCAATAAATCAAAAGAGGGCTTCTCATGTCTGGGATTGGGGTTTTGTTAGGATTTGTTGGCTCTTGGAGGGAGGGTTATCAGCCCAGATGAGAAAAATTCATTAAAACTGTATATGTATATTCATTAAAACTGAACTGTATGCATTATATATTTTTTAAGGTAGAAGGTAACGTCTACCTTATAATTCCTTGTAGCTCCTTCAGACTTCCATACTGTGATTTTACCCACCTCTGTCCTTCTCCTGTATTTACCTCCCTCCCCCTCCCCTAAGGAGCCTCTCTTTTTTTCATTTCCCCTATCAGAACAGTATGAATTTTTAAACATAGAGTCAAATTGCTCTCCTAAGAGGTTCATGCCCCTGTGTGAGAAAGGCCTGACTCTACGCACCACGGTTTCAGCCTTTTGAGTCTGAAAGATGAGAAATGAAACGCTGTGGTTTTAATTCATTCTCTTGCTGTTAGTGAAGTCTGCCTCATCCAGTACACTTTAATTTTTGAAAATGACAGAACGCTTTCAGAAAAGTTGTAAAGGTAGGTCAGCGGGTTCCTATATCCTTCGCACTCAGTTTCCCTTAATGTTAAGGTCTGACCTAACCACAGCTCAGTTTTCAAAACTAAGAAACCAATGTTGGCACAAGCTCCTTGCTTTCACCTTTGAGCAAAAGTATGCATAATTTGGTGAAAACAAGGTTCATATATAAAGCTGAAGATGGGGTTGCACGTACTGCAGCCCCTCTCTTTCCTGAGCTCACAGGAAATCCTCCCCTCCACACCCTCCCGAGCCCTGGTGCACCCAAGCCTCCGAGGCCTGAAAGGGTGGACTCTGCGGAGCAACAGTTAGTGTCTCTTTTCCTTATTTGGGGAAACAAGTGCAGCATCTGCTGTTAAGTGTGTAGAATGTCTCCTAGTTGCTGTTCCCAGGAAGTGCCAAGGCATGGACGTAGGCGGCTTCCTCTGTTAAAGTCTTGATGAAACAAGGAGGGCTACGTAATAGCTCGTCTCTGCTTGTACACCGCACACAGGACAGATGGGGGTGGATGAGCCACCTGAGATTTGGTTTGTCACGCATCCCACTAGAACTTTCTCAGGAAAGCATGAGTTTCCCAGGGTGTTGTCAGGGGGTGAGAGTGGCTGCCGAGGACACTGGGGCCGCCCTAGAGAAGCTCCTTTCTCCAAACACATCACTGATGCTAACGTTCGCCCTCCCACAGACAGCTTCACCACACAGCTGCGCTTGTCTCTCAGTAGTACCTGGAGGCAGGTGGGGACCTCCTCATCATGTCCTCCTCAGGCAAGAGGAAGCTGAGGTGTGCTTGGTCCAAAACTGAACTGGTGCTTGAACTGGCTTCCGGCCTCCTGATGAGCTCTGGGTGGTCAGTCTGTGCTTTATGGCTCAGGATTGCTTTGCATATGCGCTGGGTTGGCTGTGTTCCACAGATGAGGAAGCTGAAGCATGGAGAGATGAGGCCGTGGGTCTGACAGGAGGGACTGGAGTTCCCAGGCAGCCTCAGCCTTCGATATCCTCCTGGCCACTGCTTCACCCGGCTGTGTGCTTTTCCCCTGGGCATGGCCACTGTCTCACCTGGCTGTGTGCTTTTCCCAGGGCATGGCCACTGCCTCACCTGGCTGTGTCCCCTCCCCTCGCCCCCCACCCATACCCCTCTCCCTGGACATGGCCTCTGCCTCACCAGGCTGTATGCTTTTCCTTGGGCTTGGCCACTGCCTCACTAGGCTGTGTGCTTTGCCTGCAGCAGGACAGGGTCTCCTGGGCATTTTTGAGCTGCTGCCACCACATCAGGGATACCAGCTCCTCTGTGCCAGCCCAGTGTTGACCCCTCTTTAGGCATGTCACTCTGCCTGTCTTTTTAGCTTGCTTTCTGGGCTGCTCTCGTCTTCCCGCCACCCAGCCACAAGATCCCCTTCTCTCATTACATATTCTCAGGATATTTCCAGAGCCCGGACTCCAGAAACCGTACAAAGTGCAGAGGAGATGAGAAGGAACATGCCAGACAAAAGTGGCTGCCTGGGGGAGCTTCCATTCTCCCGGAACAAAGATGGCTTCTGACCCAGAGGCCTTGAAACTCCTGTGAACCCGAATCCTATCTTCCCTCATGCCGCTTTCCTGGAGCTGTGGCACGTTCTAGTGGCTGTTCTAGAGGCTCAGGATGTTTCCCCCTGGAGGCCTGGTATTCTGCAGTGCCCACTATGTCACTGTGGGCTGAGGGCAGGTCCCCAGGCTGTTCTTGGGGCTCATGTGCGAGTGCACGTGATTTACCGTGCCTAGCAGCACCACATGTCTTTAAAATTACAGTGCCCATTTCCTGCTGAAATAATTTCCACAAAGAGTGGCTCCTATTACCACAAGAGGCGTGCAGACGTCATGATTTATTATTATTTATGGTCCCAAGGCCTTGTTTATGCAAGACGGGTTAGGTGCGTGCGATAGAAATGCCATTATGCAAATGACATTGAATGTCCTTACTGCGCCTAAATAATTTTTGTGTTGGACGATTAAACCTCATCTGTTATTGATATGGGCTGCAGTCGGGCTATTACAGAGTCCCAACAGTACTTACTCCCAGTAATGGGAAAATTGAGAGAGAGAGACCAACACAATTGCCTCAAGTGGGCTGTGATGGTCTGGAAGGAGCGAACACCTCTGAGGCCTGAGCAGAGAGAGAGCCGTGGGCTCCTCAGGATAAATAAGGCAGGCAGTGCAGGCAATAAATTAAGTCCGGGTTGGAGTGGGCGCCTTGGAGGATTTGCAGCCCCTCGGTCTTGTGATTTAGCTATTTGATTTAACCAGGGGACCAGAGCTGAGGCTGAGGGAGATGCCAGGGTGGAGGGGAGGGGACCAAGGGTGGCCCCGATGATGCTGGGCATCCAATCTGCCCAATCTGCTTTGCCCACGCTGCTTCTGCGCTCTCCTTCACTCACACTCCCACCCCTCCTTTTTTTTTTGACACAGCTGTGAAGTCCCATTTTGATCAGTGTTGATAGCTTATGAATTCCAAAATTGACAAAATTTACAGAAAAATGAGGATAATCCGTCTTCCTTAGCAGCCTGTCAGGAGCTGGCCATAGTTCATAATCTCCAATTACAGATGCTATTTTCCGACATTTACATGCAGATATTAGAACCAAATGAAAATGAGAAACAAAGAGAGAATGGAAATGCAGCTATTTATATGTAAAAAGACAAACAGGTAAATTCGAAACGTTTAGATTGGATTTGGGGGTCCCTCTAGGAGGCTGGAGGGAGACAGCTGGAAGCACGTGCGGTTTGAGAACAAAACCAAAAGACACGTGGCCTGCCTGGGTTCTAGCACTTTGGGCTAAAAATGGGGTATAAACTGAGCACATTTGTCTGGGAGCAAAGGAGCACACACAGAGTCTCCTTCCAGGGCCTGTTACACAGACTTCCTAAGGGACAAGCTTAGAATAATCCACATTTATTGGGGGGAGGGGATAGGAACCTGCCATTGGGCTTGGCTTTTTCTCCTAGGCAGATAAAAAAAAAAGTCGGTCCTTTCTGATGACAAATGCACTAACTCCCCTTGACAAGGGGACCCAGGAAGTTGCCACTGTCCATTGCCAGAAGGACTCTGGCCAGGTGCGAAAGGGGTTGCCCATAACTTTTCGAACGAGATGTAAATAATAAAATTAATGGGGAGTGCAGGAGTTCTGAGAGCTGGCTCATCCCTGTTTCCTTCTCGAGGCTAATCTGGCAAAGAGAGGCGGGCATGGGAGGCAGTTCTGTGATGAGAACACTCTTCCCACAAAATGGAAGGGGAACAGCCGTGTTGCCCTCACAGCTGCATGTGGCACTGGCTTCTGGAAAGCGGGGATATTAATTAGCACCGCTTTGGATTAAACTCTCCCAACCATGTCGGAGAGTACAATTTCTCTCTCTGTGAGCTTGACACAGGGCGTCGAGGAGAAGCTTGCCTGGGTTTCTCAGCCTCCCTATTACACCAGACTTGTCTCTCATTTGAGGATCAGATCTTCTCCTAGTCTGGAAATGAAAATGAGATGTAGGTTTTGCCGGGCAGTTGGGCTCAAAGCCGGGTTTGTTGCGTGGATGCCAGGATTGAAGGTGGGTCTCAGTCGCTTTGAGCTTGATAGCTTTTGTTGGTTTGTGCAAAGCTTGTTTCTAGCCGGCGTGTTTGTGTTATCTGAGCCTTGATTTGTAGGAAAGAGGTGGATGAAATAAATCAGGGAGCTAAATGTACCACTGGAAATGGAAGGAGACGTGCTTCCAGCCAACTCCAACTGAGCTCGCAGGAGATGTGTGTGTGTTTACATATACGGTCTCAAGGCAAACGGCTTGCTTGTTTAAATAAATTATAGGCATTAGCCCCGAAAATAATTATTATGCTTTGTTTCCGGTTCTGAGGTGCAAGCTTCACGAAATTAACATATGACTGCAAAGTGCAAACAGTGTGTAATGAAAATCAGAGGCTCTTAAGTAAACTTAACCTTGACAAAAAGGCACGTAAGCAGAAAACACCATTGTCACTGAGGCCACTTTTTGCTACTATTAACGCAGCTAAAATGTAGGCTTCTCCAGAACTGCTAAAACCCAAAGGCCAGCCAGCCTCTCCTTCCATCAGCTTCTAGTAAAAGTCAGCGTGTCACCTTCAGTGAAAGACACAGCGACCTAGAGCACCACTCCCCTTCTTTCTCTGTCGTTTCCCATGAGTGTTAAGATTAATTGTTAGTGTTGACATCCAATCTGAGTGTGCCCATTCTTTGAATTTATCCCACTGGAGCTTCCTGAGATCTGGGACTATAGCTCAGTGGTAGAAGGCTTGCCTAGCATACACGCAGCCTTGGGTTCAGCCCTAAGCACTCACTACAAACAAATCATATACAAGCTTTCCATAGTAATAGGGTGCATATGGTGGAACTAAAGAGACAGCTCAGTGGTTCAGAGTGCTTGCTGCTCTAGCAGAGGACCTGGGTTTGGTCCCAGCACCCACACGGTAATTTCAGTTCCAGGGGATCTAATGCCCTCTTCTGCCCTCAGAAGGCACTGCATGTACCTGGTGTGCATAAACTTGCATAGGCAAACACACATGCACAGAAATTAAGGGGGGGAAAAAAGGATAAATGGTAAGATTAGCAACATCTTTGCCTGGGCCGCTTGGAGAGTATTTTATTGTTAAAATATTTTAAAAGTTTATAATTTGTTATGGGCACGTGTGTGTGTGTGTGTGTGTGTGTGTGTATGTGTGTGTGTGTGTGTGTGTGTGTGTTATGGGCACATGTATGGGTGTGTGTGCATGTGGGGGGGGTGTGTTTGGAAGCTTGCATTTGACTGCATTGCCCATGGAGGCCAAAAGAGGGTGTCAGAGTTCCAGAAGCTTGGTTTATAGGTGGTTTGAGCGACCTCCCTGCTGTAGTTGTATTTTCCAGAAGAGCTCACTGTTGAGCCAGAGTCCGAGGGGCAGAGAGACAAGGCGTGGGCAGAGGAGGGGGTGGGTACTGAGGGTTGAGATTTAGTTAGCAGTAAGTTGAAGACGCTGTAGAAACAGTGAGTGCGTCGTGACCCCCCATGGGGCTCACATATCAGATATCCTGTACGTCAGATATTTACATTATGATTCATAAGAGTAGCAAAATTACAGTTATGGACTAACAACAAAATAATTTTATGGTTGCAGTCACCATAACATGAGGAACCCGATTAAAGGGTTGCACGCAGCATTGGAAGGTTGAGAACCACTGCTGTAGTCTGTGAAGAGCCATGCCTGGCCTTGCAGCCGGCACTCCTTCCTGCTCTGGGCTGCAGGCCTTACCACAAGGCCACCGAGAAACAGAGTAGTGAGCACAGACTTGGGAGTGAGAACGCGCATTTACCCCTGCTCCGCATGCTTCTCAGCCTCAGCGTTCTCATTCGCGATACGACAGGGCTAAGGATGCAGTGGAGCGCCTTGTCTCGGACTTTGGAGATCTGCTGCTGAAGGCGGTGACTTCCACGTGGCATGTGGCACCTGCACCTCATTTTCACCATCTGTAAGGGGGTTAGTAACACCCTGCAGGGTTGTTAGGAGGATTAACTGAATCAATACCTTCTAACCTGCAACAGTCCCCTGTGTGTAGGAAGCAGGCCAAACACGCAAGCTGTTTCCGGGTTTTAAGGTGTGTTAGGATTTCTTTGAGATCTGACAGAGTCCTCTCAACAGTAGACCACGGATCTGTGGTCACAGCTTTCCTAGTCTTCTTTACCTGGAAGTTTCATCACAGTTTCTGCTCGGCCTAGGGGATCTTTGGTGGCAAAAGAAGGCATTCCCTTCAAGGCTTCCCGTGCTTGCCTTTGCAGAGAATTGCCTGAAACAGAAGGAGCAGAGAAGTGGCTGTTTGGCTTAGGGAGGGAGGGAGGGAGGGAGGGAGGGAAGGAAGCAGAAAATCGGTATGGTTCTAGTTTGCTTTGCAGCAGCATGGCTGGTAGAGGGAGTCAGGAGAATAGCCTGGCCCTATTCTGCCACTTCTCTCATAGAAGGAGGTGTTCCATCATTGGTTCCGCATGGCCCCAGACTAGCCTCCCTCTCCTCCTCACAGCTGGAATATATGGAAGAGGGTGAACTGTAGGCATCTTGGGATCGCTCCTGTCCTCCCATGTCAGGTACCTGAGGATGCGGTCCCTCTTTTTCATCCCCTACTCAGGCCTCCTGGTAGATAAGAGTCCCATGTTTCCTTACTCTTCCTGATTATTGCTGGCCTTTTAGCGGGATGAAATAGCCAGACTTTACATTGGGGAAAGCTGTGGAATTAGCCTGCCTGGAGATGGGGGTTTGTTTCTGGAACTTTCTACACATAAGGGCCTGGAGCAAGCCCAAGCCCCCAGGTGCTGACTGAGCACTGTTCCTAAGGCTGGCTCCGAGGCAGTAGATTGCCCCTCAGGAAGTAGCAAACCTCTTTTCATCAGGACACACACTTGAGCTCTGAGCACCAGATAGAGACTGGCACCTTACCTTTGGGCCGTGAGCTTGGGGACCCACCTAAAGCCTATCAGAGGCCAGCAGGAAAGAAGGGAGTCTCCATTACTCTTTCCTGAAAGTTTCCCTGGAACAGAAGGCGTGCTGGCTGAGCCCGCTATCTTCTTTGGATAACCCCTGTTTTTTCCCGTGCCTCCCGGAAGCCTTTTGGGGTATGCAGGGAGCAGACACAGAGGAGAACTTCATTATCCACCTTGGAAGCCCTTCGCTTTGCTGAGAATCATTTTGACCCACATATGGCCACAGCCCTAGAAGGCCAGGCAGATAGAGTCCCTGCCAGCCCACCCCTTACCATGTCCTATTAGTGAGTTGACAGAACTTTGATGTCACATATGCTCCCTCTGACGCCGCTTGCAGAGCTCAGCCATGGCACCTGCCCCAGTCCATTTGGTTCCAGGCTTTTGTGTTGCCTCTGTTTTGAGCTGGGTCAGGAGCTGCTTCCACAAAGATAAGGCAACTCAGTCCCTCCTTTTGAAGCTGATACTCTAGCTGGAAGATGGGGACCGCAAGTAGTTAAAAACACAATGGTGAGTGACGTGGGCTGGTAGAGATCTGCACTGAAGTGTTTTAGGAACATAGCAGAGGGAAATCAGGGAGGACTTCCTAGAGGAGGGAGGCCTTTCAAGATCCCTGGCAATTCCTGCCTCTGGATAACACTAACAGTTGTTCCTTGTAGACGATGGATGCCATTACTAGTGTCATTCATGGTCTACATTTAGCAAACAGCTTATTTCCAAATTCTGACTCATATTTATTCTGTTAGTAGAGACAGCATGCCAAAGCCTGTTGGTTTGGGGTTGTTACTTTCGAAAACAAATTTAACCTTTTATTTTGAGATCATTGTAAATACACATAGAGTAATGAGGAGGGATCTCATGCAGCTTTTGTCTGCTTTCCCACAATGACCTCACAGCTGGGCATGGTGGCCAAGACACTTATGGGATCAACTCCGTGTGTGTGCCTCCACTTTCTTTCTTTTCTTTCTTTTTTTTCTTTCTTTCTTTCTTTCTTTTCTTTTCTTTTCTTTTTTTTTTTTTTTAGTAGTTTCATTCAAGTATTTTTCACTGTAACATTTTTACTGCTGTCCTGTTCAACAGGTGTGTATAAAGTTTCTTGTTGCTTTTGTTTGTCTGTTTGTTTGGATTTTTGTTGTTGTTGTTGTTTTGTTTTGTTTTGAGACAGGGTTTTCTGTGTGTAGCCCTGGATGTCCTGGAACTTACTTTGTAGACCAGGCTGGCCTCGAACTCACAGAGATCCGTTTGCCTCTGCCTCCCAAGTGCTGGGATTAAAGGCATGTGCCACCACCATCCAACCTGTCTGTTTATTTTTTAAAGATGCTTGGCCATGTTGGGGGCGGGGCAGAGAGAAGAGAATAGATCTGCCCTCCAAAACTTGAGTTCTTATTCCCCTCCCCGCCTTTCTACATTTTCATTGCCTTCCAAAATTGGTCACACATTCCCAAATTCCAGATAAAGAAAGGAGCTAAGAACAGGAAGTGTGTGGCCACAACACTCTCACTGACATGAACTTAGTTGAGGCTGGGGCAAGATCTGTGTGATGCCTTCTCCTGTTGCAACTCTGCCTCTGACCTAACGTGAGAACACCTAGGCCCCTTCCTGGCCTTCTTTCCCACATCTGTTCACACCCCAGAGTCTCAGGGACATGGCGGGCCTGTGGGATGTGGCAGGGAGTGTACCAGGCAGGAGAAAGGTCTAAGGTCTTCTTTCTCCAGAAAGGTTTGGAGTTCACAGTTCCTGAAGGTGGCAGCTGGGCTGGGGGTGTGGCAGCCTGGAGGAGCAGGACAGGCACAGGGGAGGGGAGTCAGAGAACAAACCCCTGGCTGTCTTTGGGCTCTCGGGGACGGTCTCATAATGCCACAGGTGCTTGGGGACCACTTGCTTCCCCCTTGCTGGGGCCAGATACCTGCAAGCAGCCAGTTAAGGAGGAATGGGGTTCATTTTGTCTGAGCTGGGAGGGATGCAGTCTGTCCTGGCAGCCAAGGCACTGAGAGTGAGGAGGCTGGCAGCCCAGCATCTCTAGTCAGGATGAGGAGACACAAATAGGGCACTCAGTTCCTTCTAGACACGGTCTCACTTCACTACTACTAACGTTTGAAACAAAACTTTCAAGGGATTCCTTTAAAGACATTAAGCAGAGTGTAAGCACACCATTTATCACAGCTGAAAAATGAGCAGATTCCTGAATCAGGGTGCACAGAGAATTGATTGACATAACTCCAAGTCCCCTGTAGCCTAGTGACCCCTCGCCTCTCTTGTTTCATTTTGGCATTCATCTCATGAAGATGGAAACGGTATTTTGTCTTGTGGGCCAGTCATAGTTGTAAAGAGTTATCAGAATTAGCACGAACTCAGAGATTATGAAAGCACCCAGATGGGGATCTCTGAAAGCCATGGGGTGTTCTTGGGAAAGAACCCTTACTTCCCCGGTCTGTCTTTAGGCCCCCAGGACTCTCCTCTCCCAGCCCAGCCTCCTCTGAGCAGGGGTGGAAGTGAGCAGGCATCTGGTCCTTCAGGATGGGAGTAGGTGTCCTGGCCTGGGCCATCTGAGACCCAGAGGACCCCAGCAGGTAGCAGGGAAGTCCCCCTGGCCAGAGCTGGCTGCCACAGCCCCTACCTCTCGTCCTCATGCTGCAGCCCCCCTCCCCACTTCCCAGTGCCCCCTTTCTCACGTGTCTGTTTCTTCTTTCCTCCATGCTATGGCAGTGGTGCCCGGTGCTGATGAGACAATACTTGGTGCAGCCCCAGGCAGCCCTTTTCCAGGTAATTTCATAGGGACCCGAATGACAGCGGCGCACACTTTCTTGGGGCACGAGCCTCAGTCTGTGGCTAGAACCCCCCCCCCCAACCTCTCAGTACCTGGTCTCCAAGTTGCTTTCTCTCTCCCACACTTCAGCTTCTTGTGAGCTTCCTACAGGCAGGCAGAAAGGCTTTAGAAGGCAAACACCATTTCACTCCTTCTCACTTGCATGGCCCTTTCCCTGTAGAACTAGCCCAGGAGAGACCTCGCTGGGACAAGGATCCCAGGTGGCCAGCCCTAGCTCTGTTTCTACCATTGGGCCAAGACTTCAAATGACAGATAAAAATGAAGCACACTGATCTCTGTCCCTCAGAGTTCTCACATCAGACAAGGTGGCTCTTTGTATCTTTGTAACTCTGGCGTTCGAGAAAGCGAGGCCAATCGTGAACTGGAAGCCCACTGTCAAGGAGGGTGCATAGTCCCGAGCTGGTGATCATGACCTTTGGGGGCTTAAGGGGAGTCTGTGGCTGCGGGCAGAGGGAGTTTTGTCCCCAGCTGTTTGTGTGGGACTGGGCAGCCCGTGAACTGCTGACCTCGGTTACTGTTTCTTTCCGGGTCATGGGCGAGGACAGCAGCAGGGGCTCTCAAGGGAGGAAGCAGGAGCCTGACGTGACAGCTTCAGACAGATTCTGAAGGGCTCAGAGAAGGAGAAAATGGGGCACACAGCTGGGGTCCGTGACTATTGGTGGCTGGGGGTGGCTGACATGGGGGGTAATGTGCCCAGCGCTGTAGGTACATCAACACACACTGTGTGACTGTGCACCATCCACACCCCATCGGCTAGCCCTTGGCTTCCCAAGTAACAGTGAGAAATGGAAGAAGCCAGACATTGCTCCAAGGAAGCGAGAGGCCCCAGGAGCGCTCTCTCTTCTCTCACTCATCTTTACTGTCTCATCTTCCTTTTTACAGGAGCCTGTCTCTCTCAAGCCCTTGTTTTTCTGAACAAAGGGCTTGACTGAGGTGGTCTGCAAAGCACACGATTATGCATATCCAATCCAGTCTGAAAGAGTTCAAATGCCATGTAGAGAGAAGGGAGGATGTGTGCCAGGGCCCAGCGGGCTTGTGACTGTGCTGGGTGAGCCCGAGTTTCACTGAGCTTCCTGGCAGCCAAGGCAAAAGGGGATATACCATAGTTTCTAATGTTCCCGTGGTTCAAACAGAGACAAGGTGACAACTCGTCATGGGAAATAACCTTTCTTCCCCAGTGAATTACGAAAGGAATGGGCAAGGAATTTGAATATTCTAATGGGCAGTGTCTCTAGGGGTTGAAAAAAAAAAACTTTCGTCTGACTCTTTTCTTTTTTATCTCCTTTAATAAATGTACTTTCCCAGGGGCTTTAACTTACATTGGCCATGGACCTAGCTTTCTCCTCACCTGGCTTGATGAGGTGGTAGGAGGAGGCAGGACCTGTTTCTGTATCACTTGGAACTACTGTTTAAAAACTTTTAGTTAATTCTTTTGCTTTTAATGCTCCTGAGGATAGGATCTCTTTGTGTAGCCCAGGCTGGCCTAGAACTCTGTACCCTGCCTCAGGCCCCTGTGTGCTAGGATTAGAGGCATGGGCTGCTGTTTCTAGCCTCCAGTAAATTCTTGAGATCTGTAGTTTATATCATACTGCTGGACCGTTCACTGGTGTATTTATTTATTAATTCATTCAATAAACATTTGGGGGTGTGTAGGGATGCCCTGTGTGCAGAAAGGAGAGAGACAAATAGCTGTTCTATATGGAGGTGCTGTGACAGAGTCAGCTACAGAAAGCCTCATCGTGAGGAGGCCCAAGAGGAGTGACAGTTTCTTTGCTGGGGTATAGAGCCAGGGATGGCTTCACCAAAGAGCCGTTTTTGAGCCGGGTTTCATAAACAGCGTAGGGGCTCTTTCTGTACTGACAGAGGCCAGAGACAGGATGGAGCTTGAAGTGTTGAAGGCACAGCCAGCGCAGCCACGTTTGTGGATGCGCAGGAGATCAGAGAGAACATGGTAGCCCTTCAAACACCACAGGCATCGCAGAGGATAGACTAGAGGAACAACTGAGCAAACACATAAAAGCAAGTGGCCCTGCAGGATGGAGTGTGGAACCCCACCACCAAGAGAGGCCGGGCCCCTGCTGCGTGGTGACAAAGCCTGGGGACCATGGCCGGCAAGCCTGGGCTCTTCTGCGAGGCCTTCCCCAGACATTGAAAATACCTCGTCTTGCAAACCCGACAGTTGGAGTGACTCTACGCACTTTGTCTGACATGGAACAAAAGCAAATATTGGTTGCCACCTGGAAATTTAAATACATGAAGAGGCAGAAAATCCCCCATCAGCCATACTTTCTAAGATTGACTGTCTCCTAGAGGGGAACTTAAGTTTTCCCTCATGGACTCAGCTGCCAGCCATGTCTGCAAATGGAGTCCCGGAGGCTGGGGCTTTCTGAGTCTTGGCTGGAGCTCATTGTTTATCTTTGGATCCATAGAAGAGGTCCTGCTGGTCTACCTCCCTGCCTGCTCCCTCAGCCAGCGCCCTGCCCTGGTCTGGACCCCTCCTTCCCTTCATCTCTCAGCTTTCCTCAGCAGTGTCAGCTTGCTCAGCTGACCCCCAGATATCCTTCTTGTTGGATGGGGCTATACATCTTTCTCTGGGAGCTTGGGGAGGGTCTCTTTGGTTTCACACACCTGCATGCATTCAGCAGGGCTAGGCATGGGTGAAATATGTCCCTTTACTGTGCTGAGGCCTCCACAAGTGGAACTAGGAACCCCACCCCACCCATGTCTGGGCACCCAGGAACTCTAGAAGGTACCACTTCAAAAGAGACCCTCCCAGAGCTTGGCAACACACTTGAGGAGGTAGCTGCCTTGCATCTACCTTTGATCTTAGATTCATTCTTAGAAAACTAGAGGCTTGGGTGTGATCAGCTCTGCCCTACAGGGAGGAAATCTAGACAGTGACCTTTCCCAACAGCTCCCTGCTGCTGTTTCTAACTCCCAGCCAGAAATGTATTTCCTCTATACCTGCTGATATATATGTGTGTGTGAACCCATGATTTAGAAGACAGGGCTTAACTTTCCTAGGTGTGAAAGCCTGGGTCTCTGTTCTGTTCCTTCTAATTCTATTGCCAGTTGGCTGGGGATGTAGCTCAGCTGGTAGCATGCCTGCCTGGCATGCGTGAAGCTTTGAGTTCAGTCCCCAGCACTGCAGAAAATTGAGCCTTATGATCTGTACTTGTTATCTCTGTCCCCCCCCCTTGCCACCCCTTAGGGAGGTGAGCATAGGAGGAACAGACGTTCAAGGTCTTTTTCAGCTTCATAGTATGGTATAAGGCTAGCCCAGGTACATAGTAAGTTTAAGGCTAGCCCAGGATACAAGAAACCCTGCCTCAAAACAAACAATCGTAAGATAGCAACAAGAGCCAACTAACAGAAAAAAACCCTCAACTTTAAATAGTTGGAACCAAGTGTTTGGTTTCATCCCGTTTATGGGCTGGGCCTCACAGTTGAGTGCTGGGGTGAGAGGGACCCATGTTTGACTCCTGGGTGTGGTGCTGAGGCGCTGCGTGGCTTTAAGCATATCAGCTTCCTTCCAGGAATGGAAGTTTCAAGCCTTTGCCTTGAGAAATGGCAATAACTCAGCCCCCATCATGAACAGAGCTTGAGGCTGAGACAGAAAGTCTCACAGTGCTCTCTGAAAACCAGGAAGTACTTCCGGGGCAGTCTCACGGCCAGCTGAGACAGAAGGGCAGTGGGGGAGGCAAGAGGGAGCGCAGGCCCAGGTGTCCTGAGGGGCGCTCACTAAGGACAGCTCCGCCAGACCCCCTGGCCTTATCAATCATCTTCCAGAAGAGGTGGATTCCAAAACATGTATCAGAGAATCCCTGGGGCCATAGCAGGCCAAGGGGATTCCAAGGGAGAAAGAAGGCAGGCTGGGGCCAGGTCTACCTGCACCAGAGACCGCTAGAAGGCTGCAGTAATTAACATGGTGTGCTATTGGCACAGGGACAGATAAATAGACCAATGAAACAGAATCCAGGCTGGAAAGCCATTCCTGCACATATGGAACCTTGATATATGGTTAAGGAGATGCACAAATCAGCAGGGAGAGATGGGCTCTTAATAACCAGCAAGGGGGCAACTAGTTATCCATTCAGAAGTGGGGAGAAGGAAGAAATTAGATCTTTACGCCAGACACAAAAATCAATCTCAGGGGCATTAGAGGCCTAAATGCAAAAGGCAAAGGCACCTAACACGGTCAGCTCCAGGTCCTGCCCAAACTCCCCGAGCACAAGTGTGGCCTCACGGGAGCGAGAGTGAGGCCTCGGGTTGGCCGACAGCGATGCTTACGCATCACAGAGCAGACAGGAGCAGGCCTAAGTCATCTTCCCACTCCACCTCAGTGCCTCCTGCTCCTCCTCCTCCTCCAGAAAGTCTTTCCTGGTGACCATTCCCAGGAGGCAATGTGTTCCGACCCACGTGCTGGCTCTGCCAGGAGGTGCCTCAGAAATAACAACCACCGTTTTCCCAAGCCACAGGCTCTCTGCTGACCGATCTGCCTCCTCGTCCTGCCTCTCAAGTATATCATCTTGGACAGACAGGGATGTGACCTCCTTTGCCAGGCTCCTTAGATGCTCCCATTGAAACTTGGCACACACTGACGAATTCTTTAGCTGTAGTGTTTTTTTTTTCCCAGTAAGGTTTGGAAGGGAGACTGAGCTATGCCGTTCATGCTGGAAGGTCCAAGCTGGTATCTTCTCTGCCTTCCCTGGAGGCCAGTCTGCAATGGCCTCAAAGTCAAGGAGGAAGTGACTTGTCGAGGGCTTGGGTTTCATGAGTGGCTTAAAGAAAGAGACTTGACTCATTGTCCGGCACATGCAGGTGTCGTGGGTTTGATCAGTCTGACATCTGTACCTGGAATATTCAGCACACAGATGTTCACATGCTTCTAGAATCCAAAAAATCACTCATCACATTGTAACTTACTCTGCTCCACATGCTAAGTCAGGACTGGGGGTCTGTGGTCACCCAGCCCCTGGACTGGGGTTCTGCCTGGTCCACTGTGGGCACAACCCTCCTCCTCTTGGACCCCAGTTTGTCCCTGTGAAATGAATCTGGATTAGGTAACCCCCTAAATTCCTTTTTAACACTTGTTTCTGGTCCCCCCAAACCAGAAACCATGCTGCCTCTCTCTGCTCTGGGCAAATAGACTCCCATTTCTGCCTTGCCTGCTTGCTACCCTCCTGGGCCTCTGGGGCTGAACCCGGGGATCTGCAGGTTAGATTTGACCTCTTGTGATACGGTGTGCACTCCTGCCCATCTTCACCTGGGAACAGTGGTCGGTTCTGGACACGTGTGCTGCTCCGTTGAGCTGTATCTGCCCTTTCAGCCTGGGTTTCCCAGAACCTCTACGGACAGATCACGGCCTTGCATCTGATCAGGGTGCCTCTGGGCTCCATGCTGAGATGTCTGCTTCCTCTTTCAGACCACAGAGTATTCGGCCATGGCCTCACTGGCTGGAGGTCTGGACGACATGAAAGCCAACTTGACAAGCCCCACCCCTGCTGACATTGGGAGCAGCGTTCCAGGCCCACAGTCCTACCCCATTGTCACAGGTAAGCGTACCTGGATGGGGAGCTGGGGAGAGAGAGAGAAAGCAGGGGGCAGGGGAGGATGTATGTGAAGTGGGAAATAGTTCTTGGTGCTTTGGAACACAACTGGCCTCTGGTTTAATGAGAGCTCAGGTTAGGTGGCTGGGGTCATAGGTTGTGGCTAAGGTGTGACATGGCTGCATGCCATTCCAATAAAACTAGAAGAGAATAACTGCTGAGAGAGAGAGAGAGAGAGAGAGAGAGAGAGAGAGAGAGAGAGAGAGAGAGAGAGAGGGAGAGGCAGGGCATGATACTGTCAGAGGGGCTCCTGTGGTGGAGCCAGGTGCTAAGCGGTCTGGGATTTCCGCTTGTCATGAGCCAGGAAAATCTGTTGGTTGGCATCAAGTTCTGGGAGTAGAGAGACTCTTTGTAAGTCAGCCTCGGCATTTCAGATTTCCAAGCAGAGGCCGAGGCCAGAAGGGCTAGGAGGTGCTGGGTGCTGGGTGCTGGGTGTATGCCAAACAGCTGTCTTTCCTGGCAGCCTCCATTATAACCATCAGTACGAAGATTAAGAGTACAGGCCCCCAGGCTGGCAGCATAGCTTAGCGGCAGAGTGCTGCCCAGTGCATGCTGGGCCTGACTTCTACCCCAGCAGGCTTCCAACCTGTTGTGCATCAGCCGTCTCGATGAGTTGTATCCGAATTCTATCTGTGGTACTCTGATCTGCTTGCTGGGGACAGTGATGACGGCAATGGCACAGGGCTCTTGTAAGAATAACCAGGTCCCCACACATGAGGAGCTTGGACTCTTGTCTAGCACAAAGTAAACACCCAGCAAGGGCGTCTGTTGTGACTCTTCGGAGCCCCCTCACACTGGTCACTCTAAGACTCATTGCTGCGGCGGCGGGGGGGGGGGGGGGGGGGGGGGAGAGAGGCAGGGGGTGTATCTCCTTCTTCAGCCCAGCACTGTGGAGTCATGGAGCAGGCCCTGCAGCCAGCTCTGGGAGGGTGTCTCACCCAGGAGGCAGGAGGGTGTCCAGAATATGGAATGTACAGGCAGTGAGGGGTCCCTGGGCTATCCTCAGCCTGGAGCTTGGGAATCCTAGAGATGACAAGATGTCCCTGTCAGCTGATGGACATAGCCTGAAAGTAGCCAGGAAATCATCCTGTAGAATTTGAAGATGAGGCAAGAGCTGAGGCCCCCAGGGGTCCCTTACTGACTGGACTGGAGGCCTGTTTCTGAAACCTAACAGCCAAGTCAGCACTGGGGCTCAGGCTAAATGCTGCTCAACCCTGTTTGCAGTTCTGGGTAGCACATGAGGACAGACAGAGCAAGAGTGACTTGGTGACTCTAAGATGGGGCAGAGCCAACAGCCTTCTGAGTCTCAGAGAGGAGGTGTGAGGAAAGGGTGCCAGCCAGTGAGCTCCAGCCATCAAGGTGTTTCCTGATGTGCCCTGCTGGGGTTCACTGGGGACTTTAGTGACAAGCCCAGACGTGCCACTGTGTGGAGCTGAGTTAGAGCCACCGTTAGTCTCCTAGAACCCTTGTCCTTGATCTCAGGGAACCAGAGACACTTAGGGAGGTATAGGGAGGGAAGGGGTTCCAGCCTGGGACAGCTCAGATTCACAACCTCTGTCCCTTCACTGAGTCTTGGGGCCCTCTGCTGGAGAGCTCAGGGGAACACCGAGAGATGGCTGGAGTTACTCATTCGTTGCATAAGTGAAGAAAGAGCCTTGTGGTACTTACATACACATGCCACCTGAGGTCACAGCCAGTGATTGGCAGTGCGACACTCAGACAGGGCCTGTGTGCTGTTCCTGTACTATGAATACTGCCAGGGGGCCCATCCAGGATGGACGCTTCCTTGCTGTCTGCTTTTGGGTGCTCTTTTGAGCCCAGTTTTTCATCTATGAAATGTCCCTGATCTCTCAAGGTCCTTGTGATACTTGCGGATGAGATCTGGAGGGGACTGCGCTACAAAGGGAAGGGTTGGGGCAGGGTTTAGGAAACGGGTTTGGGCACATGCTTATCTAGGTGGCTAATAGTCCAGTGGGCACTGAGAGTAAATCTTGTCTGTGGAAACAAGAAGCAGGCTCGCTAGCCAAGGCTAATGCAGCCTTCGGATAAATATAACCGGGTCTCATGAGGCTTTTAGAAAATTTGAGTCAAGACTTAAAACAACAACAGCAAACAACTTAGCTTTCTGACTTCTTATAAAGCCTTAGAAGAGCTGGTCCTATTGGACCCTAGTCTCACAGGTCATGGCAGATTGGGGCATAGAGGAAGCGGCCCCTCAAAACAGGCTACCATGGTCTCTAGCAAAGGCCACTTCGTTCACGTTAGAAGCTATGCGTGGAGAGGAGTGTGCGTTGCACTCGGGTCCACAGAGTTGCAGCTGAAAAGGCCATCGGGGTGCTGGGAGCTCGCAGATCTGCAGAAGGCTGTAGGGTGTCCAGGAGTGAGATACACAGATTGGTTTTCAGATAGACCCTGGACTAGAGATCCGTTTGTATTTGTCTGGATCTTTCCACTTGAAAACCACATTGTAGCACAGGGAAGAGGCTAAACATCCTTGGCCGAAGTCAGGGCTGTGCTTAGGTCTGAAATGCCAGGGGCATTGTACATGGCAGTGCACATTGTCATCCCAGCACTCAGGAGGCTGAGCTGGAGGGTTGGGAGTTCGAAGCCAGCCTGAGCTACACTGTAAGACCCAGTTTTGAAACATAAAAATAAACATACAGAAAGGAAGGCACATTCTAATTGTCAGCCTAATCATTAGCCTTCTTATAAGTAAACAGCAATTAGTATAATAGAAGACTGAGACCTTCATCAGCAATATACACAATGCCAGCGAATACCTTTGGCTTTAGAGCTACAGTAAGTGACACAGAAGAATAACAGAGAGAAGTGTTTACTTCCAGACTGACTGTCAGGAAGATGTCCACTCCCCAGATAACCTCTTGCCTTAAAGCAATCTCAAGTAAAACACCAAAGCTTTAAGGGAAATCGTCAAAATGGTACTAAATGCCGGGCAAATAAACACTCTATAGATAGCTAGAGACATTCTGAAGTAACGAAACAAGGAGAGCTTCTAGGACATTCCAAAGAGTATGACAAGGGGCCAGCAGATTGCTCAGTGGGTACAGTGCTTGCTGTCAAGCCTACTGACTACAACATACACACACACACACACACACACACACACACACACACACAGTAATAAAATTTTTAATAAAATAAAAGCATATGGTAATTCTATAGTAACTAAAACTACTGTACTAGCTGAGGTTTCAGACACATGGGCCAGGATGCACAGTGTAGAAACAGATGTAAGTGGTCGCATCCTTGCTTCATTGTTGCTATTGTAACATAGATTGTGAGGTGACAGATATACCAAACAGCCAGATTTAGTCATGACACATTGTAATTTAAAGCAAAATATCACAATGTAACCCATAAATATGTGTATTTATATGTCTTTTAAGACAAATTCCCACTTAGCCAAACTTACAAAAAAAAGTCATAATAAACTAGAACAAAAAAAAAAAAACCACTAGAGAAAATTAAACTTTTAGGTTAGAAAAGGCCTTTAAAATGGTTCAAATACAAAAGGCTGAAAATGTTAAAATGTAAATCTTTTTGTATGTAATAACATCCAAAGACAAAAAGCAAAGCTAGGGTGGGGCGTGAATTACAGATAGTAAAAGTTAAATTGTTTAATATATAAAGAGCTTTTGTGTACACACAAAGCATCACTAGGCACTATTTTACATGTATGTGTGTGCCTGCTTATCTGTGTTACACCTTATGTGTGCAGGCACCTAAAGAGGCCAGAAGGGGGCATCAGACCTCCTGGAAACGAAGTTGCAGGTTATTGTGAGCTGCCTGATACAGGGCCCTCTGCAAAAGCAATAATTGCCCTTCACTGTTGAGCCATCTCTCCAGCCTCTATATAATGGGCTTTTAAAAACAACAGGCTGGAGAGATGACTCAGCAGTTACGAGCATATTCTGGTCCTGAAGAGGAACTGAGTTCAGTTCCCAGCACCCATAGCAGGTGGCTCACAACCATCTGTGACCCCCAACTCCAGATCTGACGCCTCTGACCTCTGCAGGCACTTTACTCATGCACGCATACCCTACAGAAACACACATGCATACACACAAGTAAAAATAATAAAGATATATACTTTTAAAAGTAGTAAAATAATCTGTAGAAAAAGTAGGCAATAAATGAATAGTTTATTGGCAAAAACGCAGTGCCTCGAGTGTGTGGGGAATGTGCCCCACTTCATTGTCACAAAGCTGCAAGTGAAAGCAGCCATGAGATGCTTGAACCAATACCATCAGATCTGTATTAAGGCTTGGTGTTGGGAAAGGCACAGGAAAATATACTTTCATATATTGCTATTGGAGTATAAATTGGTGTAATTCCTTTTGGAGGAAAACTTTGGTCATGTCTTTCAAGGTTTTAAATATATTTCAGTGTACCCACTGATTCAGAGGTTCTATATACACTTTAAGAGGCTTAGCCTACTGCCTTGCAATTATGGTTTTGCCTGTCGTTTGTAATAGCAAACAAACAGAACCAAAGCAGACCCTACAGTGGAAACCAGCTAAGTAAACTATAGTGCTTTCACAGAAGACGATATTATGCTACCATGAAAAGTAAGTCAAAAGGCTGGAGAGATGATGGCTCAGTGGTTAAGAGCACTTGCTGCCATTTCAGAGGGCTCAGGTTTGATTTCCAGCACCTGTATCAGATGGCTCCCCAACTGCCTGTATCGCCAGTGCCCTCTTCTGGCCTGCACAGGCAAGACAAGCAGGCACACACACATGCCCAAGCTATGATAATTCTTTTTAAAGAAGAGCTAGCAGTACTGACATGAATGTCTAAGACATACATTTGATTAAGAAACAAACTGTAGAAGAATAAAGTATGATCTCATTTATAAAATGTAATACAATATCATTAAAAATATAAAACATAACAGTTAGAAAATTGCTGGGTGTAGTGGTGCATGCCTTTAATCCCAGGACTCGGGAGATAGAGGCAGGCAGATTGCTGTGAGTTCGAGGCCAGCCTGGTCCACAAAACAAGTCTAGGACAGCCAAGGCTACACAGAGAAGCCCTGTCTCAAAAAACCAAAAAGAAAAAGAAAAGAAAATTGTATTGCCATTAGTGGAACCATTGAATTAACTCCATAGACAGTCACACCCTGTGTCGCCAATGCTTGTGTATGAATGTTCTTACTGGGTGTTGGATCCCTGTGCTATCACAGTGGGGTCTTTGCTATGTCTCCACCAGAGTCTCTTTGGGTTGTCAAATGTTTGCAGACACACCACCTATGTGCTTGGTATCTAAGTTTACAAAGAACGTAGCCTGTTGTCTTGGTTACCTTTCTGTTGCTGTGATAAGACGCCATAACCAAGGGGCTCATGATTCCAGAGGGTTCAAGCTCATGGCCATCGTGGTGGGGTGCCTGGCAGCAGGCAGGCAGGTGTGGCACTGAGAGCTCATGCCCTGATACACAAGCTTGAGGCAGAGAGACGGGCATTGCTAGGTTTTGAAACCTCAGCATCATCCCCAGTGACACACACCTTCCAACAAGTCCACACCTCCTAATCCTCTCCAAATAGTTCCACCAACTGGGCACCAAGCACTCAAGTATATGAGCCTATGGACCATATCACGCAAACCACCATGCCTGTTTTCACATCTACTTCAAATAAAATTGAAACAATGCCTGGACAGAGACGCCAAAGAGAAAACAAACAATGCACACTTGCTAGGTTCATATTTGGAACATCAGTGTCTATGAGGCAGGACCTAACGGGGTGGCCCAGGGCTTTCTCCATGCACAGAACACATGTACGGAGGGGTGTGGACTGGGGCCTCATGTGGGCTCTTCCTGGTGTCATGGTGTACCGGCCGACCAAGGAGCTCCGAGCATAGCTCCGAGTCAAGCATGGTAGCTGGGTTCCTAGGAGATGTGAAATGGGTGATGACTGTGAGGCTCAGATCCAAGTGATTCTGAAAAGGTCTCGCCCACTTGATTGTTTGGTGGGACAGGGCAGTAGCGAAGGAAAAAAGAAATTGGGTCGGCTTGTCTGTCACCAGCAATGCCCCTCATCATTGAAAACCCCACAAATGTTCCCAGCCTTTAAGGTCTCATTAGAGAAGAAGTCAGTCTCTGCCGTTTATATGCCGCATTAAATATTAAGCTAAACCCTGCTCTGCCAGCCAGGGCCACGCTTCAGAAACCGCTCACCACATGGCCAGCTGGTTCCTGCACCGTCAGCAGTTTGGACCCGTCCTGATTGGAACTAATTATCTGCAGGTGTGTCCTTGGGCCACAGGCCTGCTGATGGGGCAGCTACTGGGTTTACCTACGAGAGAGGATGGCAAGTGGGGCTCCTAGCTTCTGCCTGCTCCCCCACTGGTGAACGAGCTGATGGTCTTGCCCCCAGCTGGGCCCATCTGACCTTTTGCTTTTGAGAACAAAGGAGTTAGGCCAACACATGCCCTGTGCTCTCTTCCCTGGGGACGATATCTTTGCATCAGCAGATTGGAGTGACAGAACACTACAGAAGGTCTCCTTTGGCCCAGCAAGTATAAGGGACTCTTTCTGGCAGTAGCCTGGTCCCTGGCCTCTGAGGCTTCCCTGGCACTGCTCCCTTCAATGCACAGAGATCGTTCTAGAGCACAGTGGGTGAGAGCCACTAAGGCAGTGAGAGTAGCTGCCGCGTCCCTGAGTCTCTGGCTCTGCCTGCTACATTCAGTGTTTGAAGGCTCAGTACCCCAAACATGGCCTCCTAAGAAGCCACACTACTGTCCCTTTGATCTGAACATATGCTGAGGGCTACAGGGATGAGCGCTGGAACGGGAGTCAGAGGGGTGGGGCTGAATCTGGACTTTGTCACTTAAATGCTCTTATTTTGGGGGCAAAGTCTGTGTCTTCTCTGAGCCTCAGTTTTTCTAGTTACGAAATGGGAGAATGGCTGTTCCTGCCACCTGCCTTCCATGTTTGGGAGTTTCTCTGGTTTTGGATTTCTGGTGATCCCAGCAAGTCCCACTGCGTGTTGGGCAAGAGCTCTGGGTTGGGGTGGCGTCTGTATTGGTATTTGGGAGTGGCCCTTGAATAGTGCAATGCATGTTGCTCACCATGTACCTTAATGTATATCTTGGTTCTTGTATAAATGAGTCATTTACCTCTATCCTCGTTGCATAACACAAAGACTCTCTCCTAGGGCCAGTTTTCTATGGGGGAGGGGAGGGAGGCAAACTCTTGGAGCAGGGCCTCTCAAAGGGTCCTTGTCCTGCCTGTGTAAGTCCATAGGAAGAGGTTCAGGGTATCTGCTATCATCTGACATCTGAGGGACAGAGAGACAGATGCCTGAGTGCAGTCAGGGATGTCTCCTTGTTTTCTTGTATGTGTGTCTTAACAATTCTCTGTGTGTCCTTGAGTGCATATATTCATGTCTGCATGCATGCATGTGCATTCTGACATGTGTGTTCGCAAATGTGGAGATCGGTATTGGGTGTCTTTCTTGATCCTTTCCAGCCTTACTTTAGAACTAGAACTTTTCAGTGTGCCTGGAGCTCACCCACACAGCTGTGCTGGGAGCAGCCTGGTTCACCTGCCCAGCACAGGGATTACAGAGGAACATTCCCCACCTTCTAAATTAGAAGGGGGCTTCGTGCTTGCGAAGCAAGCAGTGGTCACCTGAGCCACCTCCCAAGTTTCAGAGAAACACTAGAGACTGCTGCCTTGCTTTTGGCCTGTGAACTGAGGGACTTGGGCCCATGGGGGCAGTCTGTCTCCAGGCCCCTGGTGGGGGACCTCCTCATCCTGAGGGGCTCTGCGACTTTTCTAAGGAGGCTTCCTGCTCAGACGCACTCTGCTGGAGCTTCCTCCGGCCAGCTGCCAGGCAGCTCTCAACAGTCAATTGTTCATCTTTCCGTGGGGAACACCTCCTTTGACCCACTTTTTATGAGGCTTTTGGAAGCTCGTCAGACACAGCTAAATACCTCTTCCCTCAGAGTGGGATCATAATGGATAATGAAAGCAAGACTCTGAGAAATGTCTGTGTACCCAGGCAGCTGAAAGGCGCTGGGGGAAATGACAAGAAAAGCTATGATACAGTATGAGAGCCGGGGACCCAGTGCTGGGACACCAGCTTCCTGTGGAAGACGCTGGACTGTGGAAGCTGCCTCATGTATTGGAAAGAAGGGGTGGTATCAGTGGAACCCCTGGGGGCAGTCTCCCTGGGTGGGCCCGCATGCTACCGTGTGTGTGTGTGTGTGTGTGTGTGTGTGTGTGTGTGTGTGTGTGTGTGTGTGAAGTTTACAGTCCACGCACCATGAACACACTGTGGTTTTATAATGTCACACTCTGGAGAAAAATATCAAGGCGGAGAATACTAGACTGAGCAGGGAGTGAGAGCAAGGGCGGGGTGGGACAGAGCCTTCCCAGAATGCTAGCATTTGCTCTGAGATTTACATTAGGAGAAGTCTGGGGGATTATCTGCGGAAAATAGATCTCTAGCAGAAGACACAGCCCCAGAAAGTGTCTTATAAATGTATACATGAGAGAGTGAGGTGCCTTTGGGTGGGGCTATTTCTCAGTTCCCTCTGAGTTGCCAGTTGGGCCTAGCCTATGATTCAGGGTAACTAGACTCTTCACATAGCCCTGAACAATTCCTTACCCAAACTCGGTCACCTCTGCTGTCAGTGATCTTACCTCGCAAAGGCAAAGACTCTTCATGTGGTGTGTGCTGAAAGCTGCCTTCAGTCGCCATGAGCTCACAGACCCAAGCGTTGTCCCACATGCTCCCCAGCTTGGCATGTGCCCTGAAAGTCCATCCCAAAGATTCTTTTGATCTGCATAACATGTATTTACCATTTAAAAAATAGCATTTATCATTTTGAAGGTCAGAGAGGAACCAAATGTCCACAGTGGAGCAGCAGGCAGCTGTGGAGAGAGAGAGGGTGCTCACAGCAGCCTGGGGGGGAGGGGGCTTTGGGGTTATTGGTATTATTCTTACTTGTGAGGCAGAGCAGGTGTAACCATGCACTCAGGCACAGTAAATGCATATTTGTGCACTTCACAAACACCCTAGAAGGAGCCTTGGGGACACCTGACCATATTTAAGCACAGAATGGGAGAAGAACATGTTTCATGGAAGCATTTATATCCAGAAAAGTTCTAGTGTGGTGTGTGTGTATGTGCAAGGTGTGTGTGTGTGCAAGGTGTGTATGTGGGAAATGTGTGTGAGCAAGGTGTGTATGTTGTGTTGTGCATGGTATGTGCATGTTGGTGCATGTGTGTGCACACATGTGACACAGCACTCACGTGAAGGTTAGAGGGCAATCTGTGGAGTGGGCCCAAAGGCTCCAGGGATTGAATTCAGGTTACCAGGCTCGCATGCCAAGAGCCTTTACCCATGGAAATGTCTCCAAGCCTCCATCTTCGTCTTTAAGCTTTTGAACGTTGGCCTCTTAGCAACTACCAAAACAACTTAAAAGTGGCCTTTAAAAAATTAGAGGGTTAAAAAAAAAATCGGAGGGTTTGGCCTAAAGATTAAAATGCCTCTCTTGAAAGCTTGGTGGACTTGCTCCTCTTGGGTCAACATGGGGACTGGGTAGCACCTGCCTCAGCCTCTAGCTTATGGAAGCCTGCTGGCATCCCCGGGCGATTGGCTTTCCAGCCCTGCCTGCTTCCACTGCCCCACCCTTCCAATCTCCTTTGCTAACTGTCAAAAACACCCTCCAGCTGTCATGACAGCAGTGGACTCTTTCTGGAAATCACCAGCCAGACAAGGCTGAGACTAGGTTGCTGCACACAAAAATTGAACACCCAAGATAGGAAATGCTCCTCTCTCTCTCTGAGGTACAGGACAGCTTGCCTTCCAGAATGATTTGGGGCAAATTCAATTGGACTTAAAATATGTGTTTCCACCTTAGTAAGGATGTCCATGGTGGTCGATCCTTGAATCTTAGCATCCCAGTATTAGGAAATCTTAGTATTTGTAAAACTGCTCTGAGGTTCAGAGAAGCCAGAGGTCTGATCATTTGAAAGCCCAAGTGAAAAGCACACACATCTCCATAGTTAACATGCGCATTGAGGAAGCGATGCCTTGCTTTCAGGCTAGCCCAGTGTTCCCAAGAACTATTTGTTGAATAAATGAATTAATATTTGCGTAAAGTGTGGTGTCAATTAAAAAAAATAATTTCAGCTGAAAGTGCTCTACTTGTTTCTGACCTTGTATTCTGTAGGATAAAAATAAACGAAGCTGGATGGCCCTCCTGGTAATGCACACATAGATTTTTTTTTTACACTTGCAGGCAGCTTGGAAGCCGACCTTTCCAAATAGCCTTCTGTTGGGTCTCTGGGCCTCCAGCTTCCCAGGCCACCCTGCTGTGATCCATCCTCCTAAAATAGTGACTTCATTAGCCAGCTCTTCTGGCCAGAGAGCTCCCAGGCCTTCTCATTGTCTGGAGGGGAAAACAAGCTCCTGGCTGATGTGTGGAGGTGCTGCCCTGGGTTGTCCGTTCTTGCATTTGTTCATTCCTCTTTTAGTTAAGATGAGGCTCTTCTTGCATGTGGGCCTGTGTTGGGCCTGAGGGTCCGGGGATTCCTTCTGTCAGCAAACTTACTCTGACGAAGGGAAACAAATATGGGAACCTGTACAGGGCAAAACAAAGCAAAGAGAAATGTCAGAGTCCTGGGAGACACTCTGCACATGTGAGTGAGTGGTGGGGATGGGACGGGACAGTAGTGTGGCTTCTCTTCAGCCAGGAATTTGAGGGAAGGTCCTGTGGAAAGGCAGTGTGTAAGAGAAGCCATGTCTTCTGCTTTCAAGGGTGGTTTCATCTTTCATTATTTCTGTCTGTCTGTAAGCAGGTTCTTCTCATATAGCCCCGACTAGTCTAGAGCTTACTATACAGCTCAGGATGGCCCTAAATTAGAGAGTGGGCAACCCTTCTGCCTCTGCCTCTGAGTGCTGGGATTCCACGCAGTGCCACCATAACTTACTTACCATCCTCCTTTCTTAAAAGTTCGGGGTGTTTGTTTGTTTCTTTGTTTAAGATGGGTTTTCTCTGTGTAGCCCTGGCTGTCCCGGAACTCCCTCTGTCGAGCAGGCTGGCCTTGAACTCATCGATCTACCTGCCTCTGCTTTCTAAGTGCTAGGATTAAAGATTTGAGCCACCAAAGTCAACTGAAAGTTTGTTTTTTTAAAAGCCGGGCATAGTGGCACACACCTGTAATCCCAGCACTTAAGAAGCAGAGGCTGGCAGATCTCTGTGAGTCTGAGGCCAGCCTGGTCTACATATCAAGTTCCAGCACAGCCGGAGCAGCATAGAGAGACCCTGTACCAAGAACCAGTTCCTTTTTAACCAAAAGTAATCCAAGCTCTTTCTAAAAGAATTCCAAGGGCACAGACATACCTAAGGCAGCCTATGACCATGTTCCCACACATCATTCCTGGCCCATTCTAGAATGCAGGTGTTAGCAGAGTTTATGGTGTGGCATGTGTCTTTCTGGAGCCTTATCTGTGCATAATAAGGTTAAATGTATATGGCTGATTACCTATAATTGCCTTTATATTCGGTATAATATTATCTTTAAAAGTTTTCACTTCATGTTTTTATGGCGGCCCTAACCCATCAGTAAGTAAAGAACTGTCCTCTCTAATGATATGGACCAACCACTGTGGCTTTTTCTCCAGCAAGACCTTGTCTTCAGGGACATTGGATGGATAGCTCTCAGTCATTGAGGCAAGAGGACAGTGGGGAATCGTGTTGTCCTCAGCTGGCACAGGGATGTGGCACAGGGACAGCTGCTGGGGTCTGGCTCCTGCCTCCCTATGCTCAGTGCCACGGAGTGAGGATGTGAACCTGTCAGAAGCATGGGACGCCACAGTGGAGGTTGCTTTAGATTGGCCCCTAGGAGAACAACCACATGCCAGCCTGGTGCCCACAGAGGCCAGCAGGGGGCATCTGATACTCTGGAACCAGAGTTATAATAGTTGAGAGCCAACATATGGATGCTGAGAATTGAACCTGCATCCTTTGGAAGAGCAGCCAGTGCTCTTAAGCCCTTGGCTATCTATATCTCTAGCCCTCAGGAGCTTAACACTGAGTCCTTTGAAAACTAAACAGGCTGCCTCTGGAGCTCACCACCTTTTACCCTTTGAAGCATAGACATTATTTTTGCCTGATTAACAGTTCAAGAGTGTGCCTGGGTTCCCTCCACCTGACCCTGCTGTCCTGCTTCTGATAGCATTGAGTTCTGTTTCATCCGAGGACTCTGAGCAGAGCCGTCTGCGTCCTGAAACACAGCCAGGCTGGCACCCAGGGCCGTGAAAACAGAGAGCCTTGCTTGATGCCCATATAGCCTGCCTGGCCTTGACTTGCAGCTCAGTAACTTGGATTGGGTGACCGTTGCTTCTCAGCTGTTTGTGGGTGAGCCTCGCTTCCCCTAGCCATGAGGGTGGAGCCTTGCTATGTGACCAGAGCAGCTGAAAGGACAATGGAAGGGAGGAGAATTGTCTCCACCCACGGTTTCACAGGCATCACTCCATCTTATGGAGAGAGAAGAGCAGGTCATACCACAGCAACCAGGAGGCCAAGGAAAGCAATACAGGGGAAGAGAGGGCAAGACACGCCAAGGACACGCCAGCTGTGAAGAATGGATGCTTTAGGCCTGCTAGCACTCCCATACACTCTGAGAATGCCCTTCCCTTCTGAGCACCACTTTTCCACTTCTTTGAGATAAGAGTCACAACCCCAGCACATCCCCTCATCTTAGGACTGTAGTGCAGTGTGGGGGGGGTGTGGGGGGAGGGGATGGGGGGTCCTTGGGAGATTAGGCAAATGTCTCATAAGCCGTAAGGACTGTGCATTTTCCTAGGAACCCACAGAGAGCCTGCCACCCCACCAGCACCAGATGCTCCAGGCCTCACTCCTAGAAGGAATGTGAAAGCTGACCCAGAGCTTTGCCTGTAAAATACAGCACAGATCTCCAGGGAGCAGTCCCCAATGTGTTACTTTTTTTCCAGGAAGCCTCTTCCCCGGAAACTACCCGAATCAGAAGTGATGCCCTTCGTCTGGGCCCTGAACCAGGCCACCATTATGATGTTATCCTATTGACCCTCGATTCATAATTCTTCAAGCCTGTTTAACTTTCTGCCTCCTCCAGCCCAGCCTGATGCCGGGCCAGGCATACAGTAGGGACTCAAAGACAAACGGGCAGATGAGCCATTATGATTGGCTGTTCCTAATCACCCCTCTCTCCACCCTTCTAGGTCATTGTCAAGGTTATTGATATGATTCACACACTCACATATCTTCTGTGAGCAAAGAGGCACATTTGATTTTGCGATATTATCATAATTATTAATTCTTCCCAAATCCATTGGCTTCTACTATCTGCCACCTCCAACCCCCACCCTGCTGCCAACGTTCCAAGCCCAGGGAAAGAAAAGAAAAAAAAACGACCTCTCTAATTTATCTCTATTAGCTTTTATTTTCATTATCTGAGGCTGTAGGACTTCTACACTCTGAGAATGTCTATGAATGCCTGGGAAGGTTGCCGTCAGCCTGAGTCTTAGGGGTGCCCTCTGTTTGCTGGCTGGGCCTGACTAGGGAATGTCGCTTTTCCCACGAATCTCTTTGTGTCCCTCTGTTGCGCCACATGCAGGATGGTGTCACTTGCCCACCTGGAGGACTCTAGAGCAAGACCCCTCCCCAGAGTTTTGAACAGCCAGAGGCATGCCCACGCTAGGGGCCAGTCAACCTAAAGTCCCCCGTAGGAGGGAAGACAAACGCTTGCCTCCAACCCGGTTTGTGCCAGGCAGTCTTTTGGTTTCTGGTAACTTGTCCAAGTCTGCGTAATGACTCTAGAAGGGAGCTGCTCTCATTGTCTCCGTTTTTACTGTGTGACAACAGGCACAGGGGGAGGTGCAGGGCAACTTGCTGAATGTCATGCATTCAGTCCGGAGCCAAACGCAGGCCGTCAAGGCTACAGAGGCCACACACTTGACCGTGGGGCCTCTCACCAGGCCTGCTGTGCTTGTGACAGACAGGAAGTGTGGCAGAGGAGAGCTCAGTGGGGCCGACTGTGATCCAGGGGGCACCGAGTACACACAAAGCTGAGGGCAGCTGCCCAGTGTCCCTCCTATCTCAGGAAATCATTATTTGCTATTTTTCTCATCCTTGTGACATAGTGCCTGAACAGAGTAACTGAAGGGAGGGTAGGCTTCCGTAGGCTCACGATTTCAGGACGGTTGGTTTCAGCCTGTCACCATAGGGAAAGCATAGCGGGTTGTGTGGCTGGTGGGAGGAGGGCACGGTACATGGGCAGACCCTCCTGAGATTCACTCCTAGTGAACTATTCCCACCGGCCAAGCCCTACCTCATATGGCCACAAGCTGGACTTTTTGTTTTGTTTTATTGTTTTTCAATACAGGTTTTTTTTTTCTGTGTAACCTTGGCTGTCCTGGAAGACCAGGATGGCTTTGACCTTATAGAGATCTGCCTGCCTCCTGAGTGCTGGGATTAAAGATATGAACCACCCCTGCTCTGGCTTCTAGCACATTCTTACCTAGGCCAGGCTATCTGGAGATGTCTAATAATCTCAGGGTGCTTACGGAAGTATTTCCCCACCCTATAGGCTGCCACCTGTATGGGGAGGCCAGGCCAACCTGCAACTCCTACCTAGAACAAAACTTTTTTTATTGTTTTGTTTGGGGGGGGGGTGGAGCAAGAGAGAAATAAGTGTCACTATTTATCTTCTGTCAACTTTCTGGACAAGCCGAGGAGGGGACCATGGCTTCAGGTCAGGTTCTCTTCAGCTGAGTCCTCAGCGCTTCCCGCTCTCTTTTCCTGTGTTGCCCTGCTGGCTGGGAGGATTAACGAGGTCAACTGTGAGAGCTGACTGTGAGGGGTAGAGAACCCCAGCTGGGTACCCTGAGACACATGGCAGGAGGATGGGGAGGAGGGATAGGAAGGACAGACAGCCTCCATCTCTTTGCATGATCAAAATGACTGGATTTGGGGGTGGAATGGGGCCATAAGGCCGAGAGAGGAACAGGAGTAGCTAAGGGTGTACTCAGTCCTCTGGGCAGTGGTTCCACCAGCTGCATGGACTAGAAATACCGTAGCATTCTTTACTAGTGGGAACACCACCCTTGGCACTGCTGAGAGGAGCAGCATTGACATGGGTAGTGGATAGCCAGTGTGGGGCTCGGTCATGAAAAGGTTCCGGTGAGTTCATCAGTTCAAAGTCTCTCTGGATAGAGTAAAGAGGCTCCCATAGGAATCATCCCCCCAAGGTTCTGGGTTCCACATGCGTGTCTCTGTTCCCCAGAACTCCCCATTTTGGTCTTGGGGCCCTGTTTCAGCTGCTCTCACCCCATGTTCCTCTAAACTGCCCAGGGCACATCCAAATGGCAAGGCCTCTCCGTGACTGGAGCTCACCATGGCCAGCCATGGTGCCCTCTCGGGTGGTCCCTCCTTTGACCTTTGTAATTACCCCTGTTCAATCTCCCCTCGTGTTTTCCCCTCCCGGCTTTGAGGTGCTCAACTCCTGCACCCTCTCCAGGGTATTAAGGATGTGAGTGAAATTGATGACCAGGATGTCTCGGGTCTTTATGATGATGAATGACTTTCACTGCCAAAGCTTTTATTGTCTGTGATTTGGGGAGAAGGAGAACTGATATATCAAGGCTGCCTGTCACACCATTTAATACAGTTATAAATCCTGACGTCACTAACTGGTGGCCAGGAACTGGAGAATTCCGCTGGCCTCCACTTTGCAGGGCCTTTATAGATCCCCTCCCCCCACCCCCATCCCCCCACCCCCCACCTCTCTCTTTGCTTGACTGTCACAATTGTGTTTGGTGGGGAGGGGGGATGGGCACAGCGAGATGGTGAGTTGAAATATTACAGGGACACTCTGGTCTAGGAAGGAAATAGGAGTCCTTCGCTCACCTTCCGTCTCAGAGAAGCCAATGAAAAGCCTTCAGTTCTAAGAGCAAGAAAGTCCTCACCAGGACAGTTCCTAAAGTTTACTCCTTTCTCTCACCTGTACAGCCCGTCACAGCCCACCTGGTGACACAGTGACTTGCTATCAGCCAGTGATCCTCCCATCCTAGGGAGGCTAACAAGGAAAGAGCTGACTCTAGCTTTACAGAAGGGGAAACTGAGGCTAAATAAAGTAAAGCGTTGGCTGTGGTGGGCCATGCTGAGTGAATACCAATGATCTCCTGAAGGTGGAGGCACAGAGCATCTCCATCAAGAGGTTTGGTGTCTGCTTACCTGCCAGTCCTGAGGAGAGTCCTGGACCCCTACCATCAAGATCCTGAGAAGGATTTTGAAGTTTTCTGGCTCCCAGTTTCCACATCTAGAAACAAGAAGGATTCTCGTCTCAGAGACAGTGAGAGGGGTCAGATGGGGTCATGCACGTACCCTTCCTAACAAGGCTCCTGGACAGCAGGAGTTTAAAGTTTAGAGTTATAGTGAGAAAGACACAGGAGCACATGGAGGACCACTGCTACCTCCCTGCGGGTGTGTGGAGAGTGACCAGGGGGAGCTTCCTGTAGAAAACTACATAGGAACCAGCCAGGGTGAAAGAGAGAAGAGCAAAGCTTCTGAGCAGAGGGAATAGTGTGGTAACGAATGGTGAGGGAACATTCCAGAAAAGAGATAAACACATGGAGAACAGGAGGCACAGGCCTCAGGGGCCCCTGAGGAGCTATATCCTAATAGGATCAGAAGCTACGAAGCCTCCAAGGCCTCTAAGTAGTGAGTGGGGCATCCTATAGGAATCTCTTGGAGTCAGAGGTCTTGGGGTCAGGGGTCTTGGCAGAGGATTATGTAATTAGGATGAGACTCAGCAAGAAGCTCCCCTGAGCTGATGGAGGTTACAAACCCTCAAGAGAGAAAGGGTGAGGACCTGGGCAAAACTGCAGCCATGTTGGGGGGGGGGGTGAAGGAGAAGTGGTGAGGGTAGAGCTGGCTGCAGTCCAACGCAGAGGAAGAAGGGAGGCTGAAGTGAGGGGGAGCTCCCTGGTTGGAGTCAGGAGACTAGGCAGATAATGAAGCACGAAACAAAAGTCTCCTACCATATGGGCACAAAGTCCTTAGCACTTCACCCAGGCTAGCCCAGTGGAGTGGCTAGGCTAACGGGCACGCAGTCTAAGCTTGTGCCTAGCGCGGTGCATGCATTCCCAGGGAGCAGGTGACTAGGTCCCAGGTGACTGCTGGAGGCAGTCAGGCTTGCATCTTCTGGTAAACAGCTGTCCCATCAGTCTCACAAGTGCTAGGGTGTGGATGTGTGTGCAGGGCACCGAGTATGGCCAAGAAGGGATGCGGCAGGGTGAGGGGCAGGGCTGTATGGGGAGGGGTCTGTCCAGGTGGAGGTGGTGAGGGCATCGCAGAGTTTCCTGAAGCATGAAGATGAAGTGGGGAAGGGCAGGCTATCTGTGGTATGGAGCAAATACACAGCTTCAATCAAAAAAAGGCTGGGAAATGGGCAGCAGATTCGTGAAGTGAAGGCAGTGGAGAGCCACAGAGAAGGCTGGAGCCAGGTGGGGGCACTTTTCAGGGTGGGCAGCAACGGGAACCTGTGTTGGGGCTGGAACTGGTTATGAGGACATTCCCTAGTCCCCGACTAGAAGGTACTGAAGGAGAGGTGAGTTGACCTGTGCCAAAGTGCCCAGGCTGCCAACTGCCCTCTCATCTAGGGATGCCACCAGAGCCTGCTGGGTACCCTCATTATGCCTCTCATGTGTTGGGAGAGGCGGGAACAGCGAGTATTGCCGGCTGCCTCCTGCTGGTGTGTGGAGCGCCGGGCAAACCACATGAGATCCCATCTTGAGCAGAATGTGCAACCGAGGACAAAATTAGATTGAGAAGTAAATGGAGCCGAAAATTTCCAAAGCACTTCCCGTCAAGAAGCTGTGTGATTGCACGTTTTAATTCTCCACATTTTGGTGGGGAATGCTGGAGAGAAAGGGGTTTGGGTGGGAGGGCACTTCTGGGTTCCTGAGGCCTGAAGGCCAGAGGGGAGAAGAATGCCTTTTGCGCCTGTGAATTGAGACTCCCGTGTAGCTCCTTTTTGACTCCCAAAAAGTTATGAAGTGAGTACTGTTTGCTCCATTTTGGAGGGGAAAAAAGAAAAAAAGAAATCTGGGAGTGGATGCTAAGTTGCCTGGGGCCACATAAACAGTGTGCAGATGTCAGCAAGTCCAGGCACAGCGAGCTTTCAAATTCAAGGTAAGTGCTGTACTCAATGGCACACACCTATAACCCCAGCTTTTGGGAGACTGAGGAAGAGGAATCTTGAGTTTGAGGTCATTGTAGACCACATAGCGAGTTCCAGGGCCGCCTGGACTACATAGCAAGGCTCTGTCTCAAATGCCTAAGCCCTTATCACAGCAAAACCAACCTCATGCTGACACTCTGCTGGGGAGCCCTCCCCCTCCCCGCCTCTCTCTGCACCCGCTTCTTCCTCCTCCAATTCCATAGCTGAGAAATCCCAGGAGGCAGAACAAGGACCTCCTTACATTTGTGGGTATACAGCGAGGCTTAGAGGGCTAAGGAAACAGCTTGGTCAGTCAAATGCTGTGAGGATCTGAGTTCTATGCCTGGAATAGGCATAAAAAGCCAGGTGCTTGTGATCCCAGCGACGGAAGAGGAGACAAGTCCACCTCTGATGCTCACGGGCACGTAAGTCCCAGACCCCAGAGAGAGGAAGGTTTTGTTTTAAAAGGGGGGGGGGGGAAGGTGAAGCCAATGAGACAGTGAGAGATGGCTTAGCCAGTAAAGGTGCTTGTCACCCAACCTGACACCCCGAGTTCAATCCCTGAGCCCCACATGGTGGAAATAAAGACTCAACACCTGAAAGTTGTCCTCTGACCTCCACAATGCTCTGTAGAGCATAAAAGCATGAATGAAAATGTGGGCAGGATCTCCCGAGGAGAGCACCACCAGAGTTTGGTCTCTGGCTTACACAAATGTGCACACACTAAAGATCACATATACATGCTCTCAGAAATACACAAACACGAAATGAATAAATAAATAACAAAGCTTGTGAGGCTCAGTGAAGCACTGTCGTTTGTTGGTAGCCCAGAGGCACAGGTCAGTGGCAGATTTTCTGCCATCAGGTTTCTCTGTGTTACCTTATCTCTTCTTGCCTAGCAGCTTCCAGAAGGCTCCAGAGACCCTGCTTACTTGACCATGCCTGCAGAGGCCAAGAAGATACTAATATTCTTAGGGCTGCTGCCAAATAACAAACCAAAACAAACAAGCAAAGGCAGACACACCCTTTCTGCTCACCTCACCCGGGATCCCAGGCCCCAGACTAGTGAAAAACTAAGGGACAGTTTCCTGAGCTGGAGGAATGATTGCTCTGTGAAGAGAGGGAGGAGGCAGGAGCTGGGGAGAGCAAAGGCAGACCATGGGGAGCAGCCAAGGGCAGGGTGGCTCCAGGGCCCGGGGCCTGCCTGTGCTGGGTCTCTGCACACAGCTGGACATGAACTGTGTCCTCACTACTTGCAGAACAGGCGGCTTAATCGTTTCCAGTGTTGCTGAAGTTTTTAAGACTTTTTGTGGGTGGGCTTTGTTTTTGAAACGGGGTCTTTCTGTGTTGTCTAGGTTGGTCTTGGATTCCTGGGCTCAAGAGAGCTCCTTGAGGCCTGTAGGGTCAAAGGCAAATTTTTTACCTTTTTTTAAAATTTTCTTCCTTCCTTCCTTCCTTCCTTCCTTCCTTCCTTCCTTCCTTCCTTCCTTCCTTCCTTTCTTCGTTGCTTTTTTTCTTTTTAAACCAAGAAAACTTGGCTCATCTGGACCCTTCCTAGGGAGTCTTGGAGAATCCATGTGATGCTCACTGGTGGAAAGCATGTGTCTAAGGCCTTGAGATTCCCTTGGAGGCTCAGGAAAGCAAACCTAACCCTGGCCTTGACTCTCAGTGTCCTTTGGGCTCTGCAAAGGCAGGCCAGGCTATGTGCATGTGTGCTGTGCTCTCAGGTACTCCCTCCCAAGCCTGCTACTCTGCTAAGCCTTCACGTCTCACACTCAGCTACTTCACCTCCACTCTGCTGCTGTCCCAGCCTCAGCTATAAGCACGCGGGATCACCCCACAGCGTGCGGGATCCCCTCACACTGAACTTACCTCAGCCAGACTCAGTCACTGAACAGTGAAAGGCAGCATATGAGACCTCATAGGAGCCCACCTCCATGCCTCTCTAACCAAGACCCACTCCAGCTCTTCTGAAGGGAGCTGGCCATCAAGGCTGCCTGGAGCCTAGTTCTTTGCTGTGGCATTAAGTTAATGAGTAGAAAACAAACTGAACCCAGGCCCTCTGACTCTCATGTTCCTTCCACCATGATGTTCCCCATATGGTAAGAGTTTTCACCCCTGCACTACAGCACAAGCCACCATCTCTTCTGTGATCTCATTTGTGCCTCCTGATGACCCATAATGGAGGCAGTGCAGAACAGGGCAGGGCAGGGCAGGGCAGGGCAGGCAGGGCAGGGCAGAACAGGGGAGGGCTGGGCAGGGCAGGGCAGGGGTGGTTAGCTACATTTCAGAAGAGAAATCAAGACCCAAAATGGCAGGGACTTACAAGCAAGAGTCTGAGCAATATTGGGACTCTGAGAGCAAGCCGAATTGTTGTGACAGTCAACCCCCATGCCTGCTTCTCTGGGAGGGGAGGGAGGGGCAGGACTCCGGCAGCCTGCAGTGCCCACCCAGCAGTACGATTTAATGGGTGTTCTCTGCAGCACATTCATTTGCTGCACACCCTGGGAGGTGCCTCAGCGGGCCAGGCTTGGTTTTCTTTGGCAAGCAGCATACCTGCCCAGGCCTCCTCTTGCTCTTGGCGATTGGATACCAATATTGATTGGCCTTACTAATTGGATTGGGGAAAGAGTTGAAGGTGAGAGTGGGTATTGCCAGATATCAGCCTTGCCCAGTGTGACCTCCAGGCAGGACTCTGTGACACTGACAAGGACAGGCTCCGGTGCTAGTTCAGGATGTAATGAGCTCTAGCCCCTTGCAAGAGGTCAATGTACATAAGTGGTGTGGCCATTTATCTACTGGCTTTTTCTTAAGCATTTCTGTAGCATTGCTGGATCTCCTAGACAAGCAGAGCAGGGCTCCAGCTTCCAAAGGAGTATGTTCCAAGAGGGGCGGGAACATGCCTGAAGTACAGTAGGGAAATGATGGGCTTTGCACTTAATCCTCCAGCCCTGACCTCACTCCTTAACTTGAAGGGCAAGTAGACCCTTCCAGCCATGCTTGGGTGTATGCTAGACTGGAGCAAAGGCCTTGCTGTGCTAGATGGCTAAAAGCATAGGCAGCTGGGGTTCTAAATCCAATCCTCACCACTCCTCACCTGGCCCATTTTCTGCCTATGAAACCTTAGGCAAATAATTCAATCTATCTCAGCCTAACTTATAGAGGCTTTATGTGTATGAGGTCTTGGATCCTTTTAGCCAGTCTAAGTTTGTAGATGAGGGAACAGAGACATGCTCAAGGCTTTCAATGGCTGGAGCTTGTCCTCATAATGTCTAGGCTCAGCACGTCAATAAACAACAGCACTGGTTATTCTATTTCATAGGGCTGTGGGGATGACTGAATGAGTTAATGCACTTAGTAAGAATGTCTAGTAGACGTGGGAGCTCCATGTTGCCCCCACTGCTCTCAGTGTGTGCCCAGCATGGCTTTCCCACCACAGTGCACGCACAGCACAAGCTCTCCAGCCACAGTGCATGCACAGCAAGGCTCTCCAGACACAGTGCATGCTCACCAAG
>OU015743.1:58319507-58338288 GCA_907169655.1 Acomys percivali | reverse complement strand
ACACAGCACATGCACATCACAGGCTCTCCAGACACAGTGCATGCACAGAAAGGCTCTCCAGCCACAGTGCATGCACAGCATAGGCTCTCCAGACACAGTGCATGCTCAGCAAGGCTCTCCAGACATAGCGCATGCACATCACAGGCTCTCCAGCTATAGTGCATGCACAGCACAGGCTCTCCAGCCACAGTGCATGCTCAGCACAGGCTCTCCAGACATAGTGCATGCACATCACAGGCTCTCCAGACACAGTGCGTGCACAGCACAGGCTCTCCGGACACAGTGCATGCACAGCACAGGCTCTGCAGACACAGTGCATGCACAGCACAGGCTCTCCAGACACAGTGCATGCTCAGCACAGGTGGGCGGGTGGCTCCGGAGGAAGGGAGTCCCTTTCTGTTCACTGGCCTTCAGTTCTACTATCACCTAATAAACACAGGTCCCGACTTGGTGGAAGCATAGCACAAAGGAGTTATGTGTCAGGAAGGGCTGGGAGTGTGGAAAGTGGGCAGTGAGAGAGGCTCCAGGCCAGGCACTGTCCACATGTATCCACAGCTGTCTCCATCAGGTCTCTTGTTTCAGCAATGAGGTGCAGTAGCCTCCTTTTCCCCCAACTCCTTGGCAGTAAGAGGCAGTTACCTTTTCACAGCCTACTAAGTGGCAGAGCTGGCGTTTGGGGCCCATGAGGTGGAGTCTCTAAGTCAGTGGTTCTCAACCTTCCTAATGGTATAACCTTTGACCCCTAACCATAAAATTATTTCATGGCTACTTGCTAACTGTAATTTTGCTATTGTTAGGGATCATAATGTAAATATCTGTGCTTTCTGCTGATCTTGAGCAACCCCATATGAAAGGATTGTTTGGCCCCTGGAGGGGTCGCGACCCACAGATTGAGAACCGCTGCTATAGACCACTCTTTTAACTAAGCATGCACTTTGCCTTGTAAGCAGTTAGGATGAATGGAAGGTTTCTGAGAGTGACCTGTCATGAACAGAACAGCACTTCTGAGACCAACATGCACAGACTGAGGTGGCTGTGGGGCCAGGGAGCCACAGGTGACAACAGTGGTATTATGAGTGGACATGCTAAGTTGGGTCCAGTGCTGTATGCACAGGGTGAGATCCATGCAACAATGCTGTGTGGCATGGAGGCAGGAGCTGAATGGAAGACCACAGTCCCAGGCCTTTGTCCCAAACCACTATACCACACCACCTACTTTATAAAGGTAGAATGTCTGCACACCTAGACGGCTCCTTCATAAGAGCTCTGTGCTTCCTGCACATCCATTTTTTTCCATTTAGCAATGAGGTAGCAGATATGAACACAATCTCCCAGGAAGGCAGGCTGTTTCACACTTTAGGGCTGGGGAGCATTTTCTGCAGTAGCAGCAGCTACCAGGAGTGGGCAGAGGGATACAGGGGAAACAGGTGATAGCAATACTGGCAGCCCTGGCTAGGAGGCCACTCAGCAATCTTCGTATTTCAGCCTAGGCTAGCCACTGTGTGGTTCTGAAACATCAAAAGATAAAAGTGAGTCAAGCGCGGTGGCCCACACTGCTATCCCAGCATGGGGGTGGGGATCAGGAGCTCAAGGCTACCCTCAGCAGCAGCATGAGTTTGAGGCCAGCCTCTGTCTCAAACAAAACAAAGAAACAAAAAGAGGCAAAGATGTACTTTTGTTCTCCAGTGGCTTGGAGATGGCTTGGTCTGGACAGGAACACGCAGGGGAAAGGGTGTGGTTGGCACCCACCAACAGTTAAACTTCATAGAGGTTTGTTCTGTTGCCCCCATCTGCTAATTACAACTGCGGGGGCTCGCCGGGCACTTCCTTGTCTATACATGTCTTGGTGAGAGGTGCACAGTCAGGCTGGAGGGCAAAACATCCTTCCTTGCTTCTGAAGATATCACCCAGGCTTCTCCTGTGAATGGGCATAACTGACCCCCCTGGTACAGCAGCGACGCCTCAGGAGTCTGTGGGCAGACACTGGTACTGCCACCAATCACCTGGACCACTGAGGCCTGGGCTCGGTAGCTGCTCATATTGGTTTCCTGTCTCCACACGTGATGGCTAGTACTCATCGCCAACTCAGCTGGTCCCAGAATCACCTAGGAGACAAACCTCTGCACATGCCTGTGAGCGATTTCCGCCTTGATGGGATTGCCTGAGGTGGGATGACCCACCGGAAGTGTAGCCCAGTGCCATCCCGTCTAACGCTCTGGGGTCTGAGACTCAATAAAAGCAGAGCTGAGCCGAGCATCAGCGTTGGTCCGTCTCTCTCAGCTTCTTGACTGTGGAAGCAATGTGACAGGCAGTTTTATGCTGCTGCCTCAGGGACTTCCCCCAGCCATGATGGACAGTCTCAAACTGTCTTCAGGTTGTTTTTGCTACTCAACGCATCATCATGGCTGCTCACCTGTCATTTTTCCTAATGGCGGTGTGAGCTGGTCAAAGGTCTCCTTCCCCACTTTTTACTGGGCTGTTTTTAAAACACTGGTGGGAATTGGGGGAACGAAGCCACCAAGTCTGTTGGAGGCAGGAAGGACACAGAGTCTTTGCTTTCCGTTTGGCTGTTCACAGCCTCCTAGAAATGGGCTGACATTGTTGAGCAGGGCTTTTCAAGCAGGAGGGACAGGCCACCACTAAGTGTTGGGTACTGGGGAGACCTAGTGGGTTTTGGATACGTATTTTATATTTGTATAAGTGACATGGCCAAGATATACCTGGCACCATGAGACCTGCAGTGATGCCCTGGAAAGGAAGGACTTTCACCTATGGCAGCTCTGTTCCAGAGCAAGGGTCAGGACGAGGCCTGGGCGGTCAGGAGGGAGCCTGGGTGTCATGCATCTTAAATATCATCTTTCCTCCTAGATTGTCATGAACCCCTTGGGGTATAGACACTGTCTGGCTCTTAAGAAAAAACAATTTTAAGTCAAAATGTTAATTTTGAATAGAAGGTAATACATTCATGTGGACAAATATTCAAACTGTACAGAAAAAAACCTAGAACAAAAAGTAAGCCACTTCCCCACCAATCTCTGCTCTCCTGTTCAATTTTGTGTAAACACGTTACTTTCAGTAACATTTAATTTATCTCTTAGCACATGGATCTTATCCATTTTTTTACTAGCAGAGACAAAACTATATAATACAGAATTCTCTTCTGCATTTTGTTTCATACATTTAATAATATATGTTGGGGATCTTTCCATAATCCCCACATTCAAGTTCCTCCCCTCCTCTTTTCCTTCTTCCCTCCCTTCCCCCATTCCTTCTAATTAAATGAAAGTCTTGGTGTTTCTCTGTGTATCTCCACAGTAAAATCTTAGAATTAGAATTGCTAGTTAAAGGGACAGTGCATTTTGTATTTTGTGGTTCACGGGTTGAAAAAGAATACATAGGATGGGGCTGGGCGTGGTGGCACACGCCTTTAATCCCAGCACACAGGAGGCAGAAGCAGGCAGATCGCTGTGAGTTCAAGGCCAGTCTGGTCTACAAAGAGAGTCCAAGACCGCCAAGATAACATAGAGAAACCCTGTCTCCAAAAAAACAAAAAACAGAACAAAACAAAAAAGATAATGTGGATGGGGAAGTTCAGGCTCCGAAGTAGCCTTATTTCAAATTAGGGATCTCAAAGCTTTCCATCTCCCAGAGTGGCTATGATGCTCAAATGAAGTGTACACACAGAGCCACTGTGCTTGGAACTCAATAAGAGCTACATACATGATGTTGTGGTTGTTACAAGGACCGTTCTCACGTCGGGGTCCTCTGGAATGCTCAGGCGCACTGCTTAGTAGATGTCAAATAAGGCATGAACAAGCAACTGGACCAATCTACAGTTGCCCTGTTGCTCCTCCTGCTGAGAACACAGCTCTCTCCTCACCCTGAATCAGGGCATGGCTTGACAGAAAAGTCCAGAGTCACTGGTGTGGTGGGGCTGCTAACTGGGGCTCCGCCTTCTGCCTTTCATTGTGTTGGGTCAACAGTTGCCAGTGAAACAAGAGTACTTGTTCTAAAACTCCAGGCAGATGAAATTCATGCTCTCAAAACCAAAACCTAAGAGCTCAGTGGTACAGCTTGTCTGGCACATACAAGTTCTGGCTTTACTCCCCAGTACCCCCCATCGCACACACTAACCAACCAGGCATAGTAGCTCCCATCTACAATGCCAGCACTTGGGAAGTAGACGAGGGGAGGATGAGGAGTTCAAGGCCAGCCTCAGGCACTTAGCGACTTTAGTCCTGAGCCACAGAAGACTATGTCAAAAACCAAATCAAAATCAATAAGCAAAACAAAGAAAAATCCCCCAAGACACAGGATGTGGGAGATGGCACAGCGCCCAGCGACTCGAGAGAAGTAGATGGGGTCTGCCCATCTGGGGGTGGACTGGGAGGGGTGGAGATGGAAGAGCAAAGGGCACCCAATCACTTACCGAGTCCAGGTTTCTCTTCCTGGCTCTACTTTTAGCCTGGATAGTAAGCGAGAGACGCCAGTCAGAATTAGTTACATGTGAGGAACCAGCAATTTGGGAAAAAGAAATGCAGGCTTATTGTTTCTAGAGAAACAGCACTCTCTAAACTAAAGGCTAATAAGCCTGCCATTAGGAGCCTGCCAGGTATGCTGTGATGGCTGGCTGCCGCTCATCTCAATTAGCTGGCCACTATCTGTAGGCTGAAGTGGGCTGCTACAGCAGGACACCCCCACCCCAACACACACACCACATCAAACAGCGCCTGTGATCCGCATACCCTTTGATGGCAGGTCAAAAAGAAGAGGGACTTTGGGCCAGTCTATTGGTATATCCTAGCTGCCTGTGGGGCTGTGAGCCAGTGCTATGTACACTGTGTGTGCGCAAGAGAGGCCTCCTCTCCACGACCTTGGCATTGCTCTTTTACGTCCCCCAAAGTGGCAGCTGTCCATCTTGTTAAAATCTTCAGCTCACGTCACGGCCTTAGGCATGGGTTCTATAACAGGTGTCAAGCACACTTTTGAACAGTTAAAAACCTAATTGCTTTAGTCATAATTGCAATAATAAGATACTAGGGATAATTGACTTGCGGAGAGATGAGCACTCAGTTCACAGTACTGGAGTTTCCAGCCCGGGATCCAGTGGACCTGTGGCTTTGTGCCTGGGGCGGGGGGTGCATGCTGAATCACGGTGATCTGGAGTGCATGTAGAGGACACTTTACCTAATGACCAGGAAGTAAAAACTAAAAAGGCCAGGATCCCATAATCCCCTTCTAAGACATGCTCCAAATGGCCTAAGGACCTCCCACTAGGTCCTACTTGCCTATGGTCCCACCAGTTCTCCCACAGTGCCATTCTGGGGACAAAGCCTTTTAGCACAGGAAGGAACCTTTGACAGACACTGACCCAAGCCATAGTACAAATATATCAATACAAAACTGACAATGTAGCCGGGTTCAGTGGCGCACACCTTTAATCCCAGCACTCAGGAGGCAGAGGCAGGCAGATCACTGTGAGTTCAAGGCCAGCCTGGTCTACAAAGTGAGTCTAGGACAGCAGAGACTACACAGAGAAACCCTGTATTGAAAAAACTAAAACCAACCAACCAAACAAAAAAAAAAACCTGACAATTTATGAAGACTTGAATCTATTTGTAACTAATTGGGAAATTTGTTGGTCCCAAGACTACTTGAGAAGTAGGGGTTTATACCCTCTATCAGGAAAAGCCTTTTAAAATATTTTTTGTGGGCTGGGGAGATGGCTCAAAATCTGGTGACCCCAAGGCCACATGGAGGAAGAAAAAAATCACTTCCACAATCCGTCCTCTGACTACCACACACATGCTGTGGTATGCATGCACACACAAGCATGCACACACATGTAAAATTACTTTGGTTTGTATGTGAGTGTGTTGCCTGCATTTTTGTCAGTATACCAGGTGTGTGCCTGTGCCTAAAGACGCCAAAGGAGGACACTGGATTCCTTGGAACAGAAGTTACAGATTGTTGTCAGCCTCCATAGCTACACAGGCACTGAGAATCAAACCCAGGGCCTCTGGAAGAGTAGCCAGTGCTCTTAACTACTGAGCCATCTCTTCAGCCCTCTAAAAAAAAAGTTGAATAAAAAAATATATCCAGACATGGTAGCACGTGCTGTTAATCCCAGTACTCTGGAGGCAGAGGCAGGTGAATCTCTGAGTTCTGAAACAGCCTGGTCTTTAGAGCAAGTTCCATAACAGCCTGAGTTACACAGAGAGACCCTGATTTAAAAAAACAGACTAAATAAATAATTTTGTGGGTGAGCAGTGCCAGCGGTTGAATCCAGAGACTGTGTGTGCTAGGCAAGCACTCATAAAGGCTGGCAGAGTACAGGGCCCCTCTGTGTCACTGGGCACTCCCCAGTGGCAGCCCAAGGGCATGTCTCCGAGGCAGAGGACCTAGGTCTGTGGAGTTAGGTGTAGGCTGAGCTCTGACTCAGGAAAGGCACAGGCTAACATGCAGACCCTCCCCTGGGTAACAGAGATAACGTCCTAGGTTGGACAGGTTTCATAGGCCATCAACCAAGTTTTTTTTAATCTAGTTCTTATGCTAATGTTTTTAAAGTCCTTTTCCTTTAGGACCTGTTGTTTAAGTTGTGAGGGACGGTCCCCGGATCTCTGATGGTTCTCTTGCTGTGAGAAAAGGGCTTCTGGGAAGACACCATGAGCAGTCATGAGGGAGGGGGAAGCATGTGTAGCCATGGTGACATGATAAAGCAGACGTGCCGCCTTTGTGTAGACTCTGGAGTGGGGTGGGGTGGGGAGGCCTTGGAGCAGTAGCAAGAATAGTGGGATGAAAGGAGAGACCATGTCAAGTGGTCCAGGATAAGTCAAGCCATGGGGAGGTGGAGAGAGAGTCAGCAGGCCTTAGAGGCCGACTGGGCGTAAGGAAGGTTCTCATTTTCATAAGAGAACTTGGGAACCAGAGTGACCAGGAAGCTAGGAGCGTCATGCACAGGAATGAAGAGGGAGGGTGGTCCCGGGGAGCTGACTAAACTCCCACCCCTATCTTCCTGACTGCTGTCACTCTGCTCTGTGTTTGGGCCCCTCCACCATCAGCGGCTTTCCTCTCTGGCAGGTACCTGGGCACCAGGTACCTGATCTTAGCCAGGCCTGACAGTGGGTGGAGCTGCTGCTGGTGAGGCAGATCAGATGGGACTCCTGTGGGAAGAGGGGGGAAATTGGGGGTGGGGGTGGGAGGGAGGGGGGGAGGGTGAACAGGCACAGGACCTTGAGGATTCAGAATGGTGGAAAACTGACAATCTAGAGGCTAAACATGACCTTAGGACATATTTTCTTTGTTCTTAGGGATATATATTTTATTTTATTTTTTTAAATCTGAAATAAATATTACAAAAGCTTGCAAAAAATTTAAAAACACCTTAGTTATTACCATTAATGTAAGTCAAAAGATTCAAATGAAATGAAACTAGGTGAAAATCAGGGCTCCCTCTCCTCTTAGCTAGCCGAACAGGTACTGCATACCCATGTGAGTATTTATTGAGGAGACCTGCAGCAAAGGCATGCAGGCCAGAACCCCTTCTCCTTCAAGAGGTTTCTTTCCTAGACACATGGCAATAAGACTGATCTTTAACCTCTTTTCACTGGGTGCAGCTCAGAGGATCTTGGGAAGTGGTGGGGGGGGGGGCGGCCACGGGGACTGTGTGAAAGTATCAGGCAGACAGCCATGAGTTTATCTTAGCAGCAGCCAGAACCAGCCTTTCTTTCTGTCCTCAGGTCAGTAATAAGGCCACCAATTCATAGGGTATCAGTGAAGTAGGTTTTCCAACCAGTTCCACCATAGTCCTTTATAGTTGCATAAAGAGAGCCTGCATGCAGAGATATCCTTTAGCTCTACACAAAGAGTACAAAGTCCACTAGGGACTGTCAGGACCACGGACAGCGGCCTCTTTGTTGGCCAAGGAGCCACCACTGTTTCCTGCCCACCTACCCCGCCCCAAAGTCACATGCAGTTAATGACTGGCCTCTCTGGTACTGAGAGTGGAGTGGTGTGTCCATCCTTTCCCTTCCTCCCACTCACCATCAGGTAGACAGTGGGGGAGTTGAGTCTGTGCCCCATGGCATCCAAAGTGAAGGCTTTGCACACTGTCAGAGTAATGAATTCTGCAAGGGCTTGAAGCAAGGGCCGGAGGAGGATTTTTGTGTCATGTGTCTAGGAGTGACAACCCCCAGTGGTTAATTACTGCCACGCGATGAGAACCAGGCTGGTAGCAAAATGAGATAAGTTCATTATGAGCTAAATTTGAAGTTAATTGGATTCACATGCACACCCCACCCCGCCCCCCATTAGTATACATGCAGACTACCTAGGAAGAGGCTGTGTGGAACAGAAAAAGTTGCAACCAGGCAGAAACTGGTCAACTAGGCCTGGTCATTTTGTGGAGGTGGTGAGGAGGAGTTGTGGTCAGAGGGCATAGCTCCTCCAGCTGAGTAGAGCTGTATTGTTGGGTTAAGGCCATCTTGGGAGATGATGTGACCACTTATTGCATACCAGGCCAGGGCAGGGAAGGCAGGGGACAACAGTAGCTCTTGCTCTTCAAAGAGCTCCAACCCAGAGGCAGGAGGAGGACAAGAGTCAGGGGCCAGGGGGACGTGAAGGGATCCGGTGTCAGAATGCTGGAGTGTGGACACGGCTCCATTTCTTACCAACTGTGAACTTGGGCAGTTGCCTAAACAATCTCTCAATATTTGTTTCCACATCTGTAAATGGCTGGTAATGGAGCTTGTCTTACCAGATGTCAGGGGTTAAATGAAGGAGTCTCTACAAAACACAAATATACTTGGAACATGGTCCATGCTAGAAACATGGCTGGCACTGAAGACTAGACATGAGAAGTTGGTTCCAAGTGTGGCTCATAGGAACCCCCAAGGAAGCTGTGGCTCTCTTGATGGGCCAGTGTCCAGGGCTGCCCAGTGTTAAGGTGAAGGGAGATAAACACCACCTCTGCACGAGAAGGGTGACAAAGAATGCCCAGATTCACTTGAAAACAGTCATTAAGAGTACCATTGTGTCTCTCCAAGCACTGTTCGTCCAGTTGGGCGATTTTCCCACCACACAGGTAAGAAGTAGTGGAGGTAAGATTTGCACTTGGGCCCATGTGTCTCCCAGACTTGACCCCCTTCCTACCATATTCTGAGGTCTAGATTTGGCTTTAGAGGTAACTGGGGAGGCTGTGTGAAAGGGAGTGTGGCTATGGGGGCTCCTGGCTCCTGAGGTCTGACTCTCACAGAGCTGACCCAGCATCCCCTCTCTAGAGGAGGAGGCTGCCCTCTGGTGGCCATGCTTCTCTGGTCAGACATGGCTTACCTTTGCCCAACCCTACCCACTTCCCTAGATGCACCCCAAAATGTTTGTCTCATCTTCCCTTCATTTGTTCATCCCAATGCACACACATCCCATTGTCTCTCTAAGACTTACTTCATCCATCGGCGGGTCGGTACACGAGTCATCTGTGTTTTCTGGCTATCCCAAATGGTGCTACTGTAGACACTCACTCACATATAGGTTTTTCCAGGGACAGTTGGACCCATTTCTCTTGGTTGTACAACTCAAAAAAATTGCTGCGTCACATGGGAGCTCTCTGCTCAGCCTTCTGAGGAACCACCAGACTTTCCAAAGTACGAGCACCATTTTACAGCCCCTCCAGCAGGAGATGAGAGTTCCAGCGCTCAGTTTACGGAGATGGTTAAAATCTGTCTCTTTAATGCAACCGTCCTGGTAGGGGAGAAGCTCTGTGTCACTGTGGCTTTGATTTGCATTTCCCTAATGGCCAATGGCGCTGAGCAGCTTAATCTGGGCTTATATTTGCTCCTTTTTATCCATGTGCCTATGAAAGTCCTTTGCTTGTTTCTAATTTGTTTCTTTTTTGTATTAATTTCTGATTTCTTAATATACTATACATGAAGCCTTGAGATCCTGATTTGCAAATATTTTCTCCCATACTGTGCCTCATCTTCATTTCTTTTCTTTTTAATTTTTTTAAATTAAAAAAAAAAAAAAAGGGTTTTTTTAGACCGGTCTCACTATGTAGACCTTGATGGCCTGGATCTCACTATGAAGATTAGGCTGGCTTTGCCTTGCAAGTGCTGGGATTTAAGGCATGTGTCACTGCCTGCTCATCTTCATCTTCATCTTCTTATTGTTGATGTCCTTTAAAACAAAAAAATAATTTTGACCTCATTTTTGTTTTTTTTCTTTGCGTGATTTTAAAAGAAATCCTGTCCTAATCCAAGGTCACAAATATTCTTTTTTTTTTTTTTTTCCTGTTGAGCATCCCTTAGTTTCAGTGTTCACACTTAGGTCTTTGGTCCACTCTGAGACATGTTGCCGTGGCATGTATGCCCACATCTGGTTTTGAGTCCTTGTTTGTAGCCTTCTGCACATCAACCCGGAAGCTGCTTTCCCAGCTCAGGCATAGCTTTTTGTTTGCCTCAGGCCTGTGGAGTCTGTTCCCCTGAGTGCTGTGAAAAGTCTGCTCACTCATTCTTTCTTTCTGAAATAGTCTGTGGGCTATCCAACACCACATATAAGGTCCCTGTGTGCCCAGTGAGCTGGGGCCCTTTCCTCACCCCAAGTTGGAGCTGTGCCCACACAGAGGTCTATTTCTCATCTTCTTATCATTGGTTTCCTAGTCACAAACAGGTGTCATGCGTTTAATTATAAAGACTTCCATGGAAGTTTTAAAATCTGGGAGCCAGCTTCCTTGTGAGAGACACTGAATAATCCAGCAAGAGTTGAGTTCCATTAGACATCAGGTCCCTTGAGGTGAAGTTCTCAACTGCCACTACCTCTGAGACTTTGACCAATGAGGCCTCTGGATTTCAGTCTTCTCAGTGGTGCATCGAGGGATGAGTGCCAACTCTTCCCCTTCCTCTCAGGATTGAAAAGAGCAAGGTTCTGCCTTGAGTGTCAAAGTCCCTAGAATTCCTTGCTCTTAATAGGCAAGGCTAGGACTTGGTTATTCTCTCTAAGAGAAGGCTACCCAAGTCGGACAAGATGCATTCACTCATAGGAGTTCTGTGCATCAGAACCCCAAGCAGCCAATTCTTTCATCTCTGTTATCTGTAAATGTACATCAGTCCTGTAGCCACACTGCAAATGATGTGAGTCATCCCCGCCTTGGTGAGAAGGGACATCAACACAAGCTTCTATGCCATGTTGTCTTTGGAGATGTTGATTCGACTTGGCCTCCCAGCCCAGAGACCTGAATCGGCTAAGCAAGAGCACCAGCATCTCACTAGGTGCTTTTTAATGACTGAGGCAAGTGATCAAGAGGGGAACCAGCAAGGGAAACACCCCATTGCTCTCAGGGTCACCAGACCCACAGCTCTAGGCCAAGGAAGTCATCAGAGGCCAACACAGCAAATCTGAGCCTTGAATTTTTACTCTTTCCTACCAAGGATGTATATGGCTTCTTCTCATATTTGGACTGGTATCCTTAGAGGCTCCAGGCAGTGTGATGATGATGATGATGATGATGATGATGATGATAAAATATTGATGGTGATGATAATAGTATGAATAAAACAGAACAGGTATAAAGTCTTGTGTCAATTATCCATGGCTTATAAGATCACACTGCGATGCAGGACCAGCAATCACTTGTCTGGCTCTTGCCGTTGAGGGTCAGCTGGAAACTGACTGACCTAGGGGAGGACAAGTCCTTCTCAGCTCCCAATTCCCTGCTTCATGGATGGGAGACCAGGTGGGACATGTTCTCATGGTGACTGCAGATGTGCACAGGGCCACATCCAGATACACCCCCGTGCTGCCCATACCCTGTTGTCCAAGGCAAGGCACATGGCTGTGGCCCCACAAAGGCAGAAAAGCCCTCTCAGTTCACAGAGAGCATTCCTTTCTCTTCCCTTAGTTTTTAAGAGTGGTTACATCCTTGCTGCAGTTTTGGAGTCAGGTCACCATTTCTTTTACAAGATGGTGGACTGTTGGCTCCGTTTCTTAACAATTAAACTTTGTTATACAACCCAACTAGCCTACACAAGAAGGGAAAAAGGTTAAAGGGACAAAAGAGTGAACCTTCCGGTATCCATTCCACGGGACGGGTCCTTAGGTGTCTTTCTGGTGCTGGTCCAGCCTGTTCACTGCTCCATACTCGCTCAAGCCTGGGCTGAACCTGTTGTTCTCTCCTCCCCACCTGCCTAAGTCATGTGGGAAGGGCGGTCTCCTTCTCCCATTGAGGGTCAATTAGAAAAACAATAGTCCAGGTGGGGTTCCCAGGTCTGCTTCCTGAATTCCAGGCCCAGGATGGCTCCACTCAGTCTGTCACAAGGTATTCATGGGGTGCCCCAAGGGTAAAGCCCGCCAAGATTGTTTCTACCTGTGACAAAGCTTAATCTTTCCCACAGTGGATGTAACGGTAAAGGGTTGCTTTTTGTAGATGAGGACACTGAGGCTCAGAGTGGAGCAGAGTCTCTCACACAGTCATTCAGGGGCTGGTGGTAAGGCAGGGCTAGCAGCCCAGGAGTTGACTCTCTTCCTCATTGCTCTACTGGCTCCTCTACTGATTTAAACTGGAGCCAGTCCCCTGCTCTGGTGCATATAGAACTGTGTCAGTGATGAAGATAAAATGGTAAGGTCCATCAGTAGCCTCCATCCTCACTGGCTCTCAGTGAAAGTGTACAAAGTTGAGATGACACAAAAAGCTGTCAGCGTGACTTCCTCCACTTGACCAGCAACAGGCTGTATGTTCCACAAAGAGTACACATAGGCACAGAATGAAGCCCTTGTTTCTGGAGTGTTCTCTGAGTAAATCATGGATTCGCGGGTAACACAAAGGAGCCCCTAGGGACTGAGAGATTCAGTGGCAGAGTTCTGTGGGAACACACACCACCATTTGCCAGCTTTTCACAGGGTGCGTTGTTGGGAAGGGAAGGATTGAGCCCCGTACAGTGGCAAAGGCCAGACAAGGCTAGGGCTGGCACTGAGCCCCATGGAGGCTGTACTTGGGAATAAGCTGTTGCCAGCAGCCCAGGGCACACCTATAGCCCTCAAGGCAGTGCCACACACCTGTAGGAGATTAAGGCTACGTGTGCACTCACAGCTTCTTCACGTGTGTACACACTTGGACCAGTAAGAGCTTCAGGGGCTCTGAGAGGCTGATGAGGAAAGAAGGCCTTTCTAAAGTTGGGGAAACTGAGCCTGGAGAGGGAGGTAATCTGACTGACTTGACCAGGGTCCCACAGAAGTTCAGAAGTAGAGGTGGGACCAGGACCACAGGGCCCTGGATGGTCTCCGTGTGTTTTCTTTTCAGAATGTTAATGAGTATTGTATATTCAGCATCACACAGCCCTGGCCTGGGGGTTTCAGTTTCTTCTCTGGGTCTGACAGCTGGCAGTCATCTTGGTTGTGACTTTCCCTGTGCCACCGCCTCCTCCTCCACCACCTCCTTCCCTCCCTCTCTCTCCCTCTGTCTCTCTCTGTCTCTCTCTCTCTCTCTCTCTGTCTCTGTCTCTCTCTCTGTCTCTCTCTGTCTCTCTCTGTCTCTCTCTCTCTGTCTCTCTCTGTCTCTCTGTGTGTGTCTCTCTCTTTCTCTGTCTCTCTCCCCCTCTCTCCCTCTCTCTCCCCCTCTCTGTCTGTCTGTCTGTCTGTCTGTCTGTCTGTCTCTCTATCTCTCTCTCTTTCTCGTCTCATGATCATCTGGCCTTGTTGCTCACTTTACTACCCTCCCAGTTGCCATCCCCGCCACCTGCCTCACTCACTGCTTCCAACAGTCTCAGCACCTCTCACTATCAGGCTGGGACCCAGGGCCCTGGGCTCAAAGACCAGCTGTTTCCTGCTGGATGTGCCACTGTGGACAGGTTGCTCATTTGCTCTTTCCTTCCGCTTCCTCCTTCATGGAGCATTAGGACACTATATTGCGAATGTCTCCAGGCAAAGCAAAGACTGTTTGTCATTAAATTTTCATCACCTCAGCTTGTCCATTCCCCTCCGGGGTGTTTCTGTTGCTCTTGGATGGGGCACAGGGAAACATTTGGAGAAGCAGACATCAGAAGGACTAGAAAGGCTATGCAGAGGAGCAGCCTCCTGCAGGTGACATGGGAGTTGTCCTGAATGTCAAAGGATAGGACAGGAAGAAGGCTGCTTGTGAGGGGAGCAGCCTTGGCAAAGGCATGAGGGTACAAGCAGTTGGGGACTGGGGGGAGTTAATGAAATTGGGCAAGCACAGATTGGAGAGACCACAGAAAACTAAGCCAAAGGCTCTTAACTTAAGAGATGGTGGGAGCTACTCAGTCTTTACAAGCGGATACTTAAAGGCATCTATCCATTTCTTGGCTGTCTCACCAACTCTTTCACTGGTTCTAGCAGCTGAGCTGCTTTTCCAAGGAATTTCCAGGTCTAAGACAAATTGGCTAGCTGTAGCTCTGTCTCCTGTTTCCCCACACGCCACGTTTACCCGTCTTGTCTTATTGTATTGAACTGAGAGTTTCAGAATAATTTTGGTGATAATACTGGTAATAAATTTCCTTGTCACGTTCTTGTCTCTGATAGAAAAATTTCCAAGTGTTTCCACAATGAAGTATAATATAATATTGGCTAGAGTATACTTAGATTCTTATTTACTAATGTGTAAGGAATGAATCTTGAATGGTAGTCAGTGTCTTCTCCGTCTCTCTCTCACAGGCAGTTTTTCCTTCCTTGTTATGGTGATGGGAAGTTCTAGAAAAATATTTTGATATTGAACCATCCTTGGAATAAAATTCATTCGGCCATAGCCCATCATTGCTCCCCCAGCATCACTCAGTGTGATAGTGGACATTTGCCACCATTGTTAAGAGTAGCAAGAAGGAAATAACTTGATACCATATGAACAAATCATGACACTAACCCCCTTTAATTCTCAATTTTTTAAAATGTTCTTTTTTTTTTTTTTTTCCGAAACAGGGTTTCTCTGTATAGTGTTGGCTGTCCTGGACTCCCTTTGTAGACCAGGCTAGCCTTGAACTTACAGAGATCTGCCTGCCTCTACCTCCCAAGTGTTGGGATTAAAAGTGTGCACCACCACCGCCCAACTTAATCCTTAATTTTCTATCCTGTGTCTGTTAAGTGCTTACATCACAATTATACCTGGTTGGCAGAATGAATTAGGAAGACCCTCTTGGCTTATAAACTGGACATTTAATACTGTAAGAATGTATCCTTTGAAGATTGAAAGCAGCTTGCTCAAACAAGAACAAATAAAAACTTGCTCACGAAGCTAAGCGGACAAGGCTCTTATCTTTTGAGAAAGACATTTGTTCTACTTTTCCCAAGGTTATCAGGCTATTGGTATTTTTCTAGCTGCTCTTATGTTAGTTAGGGTAATTTATGTTTTCCTGGAAAACTGGACTTTTTCTTGAGAATTTTCTCTTTATAAGCATGCAATGTATGTTCTTCTTTATAAATATTATTTCTCCTGTGATTTTAGCTATACCTTCCCTCATTCTTTATCCTGATAATTCTGTGGGGTTTGTTTTCAATCCTGATTTAGGTCTGTCTTTCTTATTGGCCTTTTCAGGCGAGACCTGGCAGGTTCAGAGTGGTCTGGCCATAGACTTTCCTGGTCTTTTCAAATAATGAGTCTCGTTTGTACTTACTCTTGAGTCTGTCTTCTTATCTCCTCTTTCATTTATCAATTCCTCCTCCCCCTTCCCTTAAGTTGCTTTTATTGCTTTTTCATCTGGCCATTCGAGTTGAGCACCGTGCCAGCATTCTGATTTTCTGAGCCTTTGCTTGAGGGATCAAGCTTTTAAAGTGTGGGCAACCAGCAGCAAAAAATGTTGACCGAACGGGACCCAAAGGGCAGACACTTGTTGAAATGGATCCCAGGAGACAGAAGTTCAAGAGTCCAGGCCTAGCCTCGCTCAGATTCGCAGAGCTTCCATGGGCACACCCTACCCGACTTCATCCCCGGCAGCCCTAGGTGGGCATCACCACAGCACCCTCCATCTTCCAGGAGACAGACAGGTTTGGCACCCCCTCTTTTTTATTAAACCCCCAGAAAAATGTGTTTGGTCTAAAATCTATGTGATCAAATTTCTTCTTGGAAGATGGAGCCAATAAGTAATGGTGACAGTGTCCCAGCTGCGAGATAGGACTTCAGGAATCGTGGCAGGAAGTACAGCCAGTCCCATAGCAAGTGGACAGATTGGTCACCGTGCAAACTTTGATACTGGCTCTCCTGGGACATCTCACTTTCCTGTAAGAAAGGAATCCTATCAGTATGTTACCTCCCAAGGTTGTTGAAGGCTAGAGGAGTTAAGCTTTTCAAAATCCTTTGCAAGAGCCATGTGTTTTGTAACTCTTTTGCAAGTGTCCATTGCCTGTAGTCGTTATCAATAGGTGGGAAGCTGGGGTCAGAGACAGAGTTGGAGATGCTCCCTGGACTGGTGGAAGTGCTCCCTTGATTGATAAAGACACCCTCTGTTGGGTAGAGAGGTTCCCATGATTTCTGAGAAAGCCCTTCACCAAAGCAGCCCCTGACTTTGGCCATCTCACAGACTGGCTAATCTTACCGACATCTCATCCCTGTGCTCAAAAGTTGGCACCTGAGATGTCTTCACAGCTCTCCCCAGTCCCCCCCTGACTCACTGACTCTGTAAGATTGAGGAGGAGAAGGCACTAGGCTGGTGTAGGATCTGGGCTGAGGCGTCTGCTCTACCACAGTCCCAGTGGGCCCCAAGCCAGTTGCTCCTTCTCCTCCACTAGATCTGAGCTTTCTATCTGCAGGATAGCAAGAGACTCTGGAGCACCCTCTGGAATCTCATTTTGAACAGTGCAAAGGACTGCACTGGACTCTTAAGACCCTTGCTTCTTCTCCAGAATGGCTTCTTTCACTAAACTCACCCCCCCCCCCCCCCCCCCCCCCCCCCCCCCCCCCCCCTCTCTCCCTCTCCCCCTCCTTTTTTTTTTTTTTTAGACAGGGTTTCTCTGTGTAGCCTTGGCTGTCCTGGACTCCTTTTGTAGACCAGGCTGGCTTCGATCTCACAGCGATCCGCCTGCCTCTACCTCCCGAGTGCTGGGATTAAAGGTGTGTGCCACCACCGCCCGGCTCTGCTCTCTCTCTTTTATTCTCTGTGCCCTTCTGACCTTGGGTTGCTCAGAGCTTCGACTTTGCCAGGAGACACAAGAAGCCTAACTGGGGCAAACCTTGGGTTTCCTATTTCATCTTGGCCCTCCATGCAATCCATGCAGAGGGTGAGGGGCTCCCCGAGTTAGTCCTAGGGTATTTGCTTAACTCCAACACCTCACATAAGGATTCCTGAGCCAGGGTGCCCAGCCCAAAGCCAGGGAGGCAGTGAGCAGGGGCAGGGAGGGGGCTCCTTCTGGTACTATCTGAGATCCAGGAAAGTTGTCGGGTTGGGTAGCTCCCGTTGGCCACTGAATGATGGCACTAGAAGGGTTGTAGACTCGCTCAGGACACACTAGTGTTCTCATGCTACATTATGGCTCAGGTTCTTCTTCCGTGGGACACTGGTCAGTGATGGCCCTTCCTCTGTGGCCACCTGCTAGCGGGGCTGGGCTCAGAGCCTCTACTTGTGTACTGCTGGGCTGGAGGAGAGACTGACAAGTGCGCTGGAGCTCATCTTGCCTCTTCAGGCTCAGCAGTCACTCATCATGATACCCACAGACCCCTTCCGGCTCCCCCATGTCCTACATATGCTCAGTGCCCGCTCTCTAGTCCCAAATCTACATTTCCCATCACTGCCCATGCCCCTTTCTTGTAGGATAAGCTGTCAATTCTTTCCCCAAGGACAGAGTCTTCTCTCAGGATCCAGTAACCACAGAACACGGTGCTCTCCCAAGGTCTGGCTCCTAGGTCTTATGAGCGGTCTCCTTGTCATGCCTAACCTGCAGGAGGGTTTGAAGGACCGTGGGCCCTGCTCCTTCCTGAAGGGACATAGAGGTTCTTCCCTTGCTTATAGGGTTCTGCTACTTTGAGATTTCATTCTATGCAGCCTGAAAACAAGCCTTTTGGCTATTTGGTTACCCTGTGGACTTACTCATAAAATGCCTACTATGAGCCAAAAAAGTACCTGCTCTGCCATGGGTCACTGTGAGACCTGAGCCACTTACTCCCCTTCTTGCAATTAAGGTCTGTTTCGTCATCTTCAAAATGTCAACCTGGGCTGGCCAAGGAGAGTCCTCAGCACTCTTCTTGCGTTGATTCTAGAACAGTGTGAAAGACTCTTAATGGATTCCTACTTCTCTAACAATGCCATGGTGGGGGACATGAGGCCATCTTGCCCTCAGGGAGCCGGGAGCCTACAGAGACCTGCATTCTCTCCACTTCATGGTCAGGGCCTTCACCAGCATGTGCAAGCAGCAGGGCAGTGTTGGTGTTGGGAGCAGCACCCTGCATGTCCATTGAATAAAGGAACACCTCTGGGTCTTGGGAGGCAAAGTGCCATCAATACAAGGTCAGATACGGAGCAGGGATGGTGCTCTCATCACAGGCCATTGGGAATAGAGGACAGAGATGTGTAAGCTTGTCTCTATAAAGCAATGGTAGGAGGCTGTGTTTGACGGGAGGAGGGAGGACTGTATGCTGAGAACCAACCAGAAGCAACAGGGTGAAAAGGGAGCAATTGAGGTCATACTTAAAGCGTATACAGCCATGTATGTGGCACTGCCATTGTCCCACCTCCCTGAGGGGCTCTGATTTCTCAGAGAGAGACCTCAGTTCTAGCTTGGACCTTGACAAGTAGAGCCAGGATGGCTGGTGTGGTGTGTGTGTGTGTGTGTGTGTGTGTGTGTGTGTGTG
>OU015743.1:58291677-58319497 GCA_907169655.1 Acomys percivali | reverse complement strand
CCCAGGTGACCTCCGTGCTTCTGAGAAATTGGCCTGAATAAGTCAGCAAAAGGTTGACCCATCCTCTTCTGCAGCTGGGTCTGCAGTGGGGCCAGGAGAGCAGTGGCTGCACTGGGGAGGGCATCACAGGTCCATGTCTGACACTTACGAAGTCCCTTGTCAGCCACACTGGGCGCTAGAACCCAAAGGTATGCATGGTCACGGGGCGGGGAGGAAGCCAGTGGGGAGTTCCCCTAACCTTCCTTCCCTCCCACAACTTCTCTTTACTCCCCAATCTGTATACCACGAACCACATAGAAGGCCCCAAGGTGCTCCTGGTGCCCTTATCCCTTGAGCTGGAGCACAGTATGTTTTCAAGACAGATGGACCATTGACTGCTAAGCTTGTCATGTGATGCTAAGGGGAACACAGTTAAAACGTGTGCCCCCACCAGTGACGTGTCAGTTCCAACACCACGAACAGAGAGCACCATCCCTTAATGGAATCCCCTCCAATTCTCCCTCCTATTCATTCTGTGGACCAGAGTGAGTCTGCAGGATGAAGGGGCTCAGTGCCTCCCCGCTGGAGGCCCACCCAGACAGAGCTGAGCTCCTTCAACTCTTCCTCAGGGCTCTCCTTTTGAAGGTGCCCTAATGCCACTTTATGAACCCTTGACGGTGAGCTCTTGGTGGGGACTTGAATAGCTTGAGTGTAAGGCGTGTGTGTGTGTGGGTCCTTCACATGGCAACAAGTGGAGCAGGTGAGGGCACAAGCGAGTGGGGTTTCCCACACTGCACACCCTAGCACAGAATGCCAAGGAGCCCCAGAATTCAAAATTCCATCCTGGCCTGGTTGTGTGCATGGTGTATTTAACAAGGTAGGAGGATGGAACATATTTCATTTAACGGTTTGTTAGCTTGATTTATGCTTTTTAAATATGAGACATATGGGAAATGGCCTTCGTGAACACTCTTGTCCTGGGCCTTGCCAACACCAGGGAGGCCTGCCAGGTTGCCCTGCAAAAGCTTTGCGTTTTCCACAGCAAGGATGGCCCCGTGGCAGATGCCAGAGAACTGCAAGGCACAGGCTGAGGTGGTGGGGCACCACCTCCTCCACACTCTTGGGCTCCTCATTCCCCAGCCTTTAGCATTTGGGGGTCACAGAGTGTGGTGTGACTCCATCAAGAATGGCCCCTAACATTCATGTAGCTCTTTGTAACAAGCAAACTCCTTTCTCTGTGCTTAGAGAGAACAACCCTATCAGATGGGCTAGCTTGCGGGTGTAGCCCCCATTTCTCTAAACGGCTGGGACACAAAGAAGTTGGTGAACTGCACAAAGCCGCTAACGAGCTTGGCCCTAGCAAGGGGTGCTGTGCTGCCCATGGCCTCTCTAAGTGCTCAACTTTGGCTTTTCAGAAGGGGATTTCTGTAGTAGCTCACCAGGAGAGCTGGTGAAGGTGAGACAGCCTTGGTGGCCCTCCCAGAAATCTTCTCCTTACCCCAGAAACCAACTTGAGCTTTTTCTAGCTTATCCAAACAGAGCAGCCCTTGGACCCTGTCATTCCTCCAGTCCTAATTACCAGCCCTCCTTCCCCTCCCCCCTGCACCTCCCCTTCCGCACACAAATGGCTATAAGCCTGGCAGAGGCCCCAGCAGGATGTTGGTAGCTTCTCATCCAGTAGGGATCGCAGCAGGAATCACATGACCACGCAAGGGCATAGGCCCCCCAAGTCTCCCACAGTGAGAACACGGGACCTCTGGGATTCTGTCCTCCTCCACAAGATTGAGGGAAGACGAGGATCGTGGTTGGGGAGGCTGATGACCAAGGGCTCTGGATTCTTCCTTCTCTGAATCTCTCCGCCTTTTTCCTGTCCCTTCTCCTCTTCCTCCTCCTACCTGACTCTGCGCTTTCTCCTTTCCCATACCCACAGCACCTACCATACCAGCTCAAGACGCTTTAGTTCTTCTTCCTCAGTGTCTTTTCTACTGTCATGTCTTTTTTTTTTTTTTTTTTTAACGCTGTCTCCAAACCTGTTTCTTGGATGGCCTGTGCCCTAGGCACAGAGGGTCTTGCTTTTCAGCAGAGCGGTGGTCTGGCCTGCCCCCATGCATTGCCAACGTCTGCCCTGGCTTGCTTTATGTGTTCCTTTCCCAGCCCTCCCTGTCCGCAATCAATCTCTCTTACCTGCCAGTGATCTTCTTCCTTCTAGACCCTGGACTGGACCACTTCCCTCCTTGGTCTGTCCAGCCTCACTCTTCAGGTGTGAGCATGAGCGTCAGTGCCTCAGGAGCCTTCCAGGATGGCCCCACCTGGGGCTAGTGTTTTGTGGCCTATCAGCAGCATGGTGCACACTGTTCTCATGGGAACCTTCTCAGCCTTGGGTGCCATCATGGCGCCAAGCAGGTCGTAGGTACTCTCTGAGTACCTGTTTTAATTTCCCGAGACAAACAGAAGAAAACCTCAAATGCAGTGCTCAGAATAAACAGGAGCATTCTCTCCCATTTCCGTGACAAGTCTAAGATCAGAATCCCTGAGCCACAGTGCTGGTGCTGGCCCAGTCACACTCCCAGGGAAGCCTTGGGAAGTGGCTGTCTCTCTCCTGGGCCAGTTTTGTCCTTGCTGGAGCTACCTCACTCCAAGACTACATCACCTTCCTCTTCTCTCACATAAGGGCCCTCCAGCGCTTGGGGCCCATGTGGGTAACCAAGTGGCCGATTTAATCACATCTGCCAACTTGCCTTAGCATCACAGCTTCTGTCCCCATCAGGAGCCTTGCATGCCAGGTTCCCGGGACCGGGCCATGGCTACCCTGTGGTCAGTGTGAGGGAGAGCTTTGAGCTCGCATTTGTTCATATTTCTGCTGCTTAACCTCTCTGGTGTCTAAGCCCACGAGGTTTTTACTTGACGGAATCAGTTATCTCAGCCATGGAGGGCCTTGTTTGTGTGTTCTGAGAAAGCAGTTGACAAGACTGGGGGTGGGGGTGGGGTAGGGTGGAGGGTGGAGGAGGGTAGGGGGAGGTTGGGGGAGGGTCTGTTATCTGCTTTCCGAGCTCTGAGATGGCCACCCTGAGATGGATGGTTTTGCTGTGTGAATCAGTCTCCCGTACTTGCTGGGGGCCTGCAGTGCAATCTGCAGGGAAACCAGAAACCCCATGGCTCTTTGCTTCCACGGACCTTAGGAAATGCTTGGCTGTCATTGTTTTCCCACATCTAAATGGGAAACATTTGCTTTCAGGGAGCACAGAGGAGGGCCTGCCTCCAGGGTACACTCTGGCTGTTGAACTTTGGGGTGTGAAAAAATGCCTGATGTGTTCTGTATTGAGTGGCAGCTTGTTGGCATGTCCTGCTTCCTGGCCTTGGTGGTAGTGAGATGCTAGCTGCCCTTCCTGCTCCAGGATGTCTGCAGAGCATGGTGCCCAGTTCCTCCAACGTGCTTGCAGATCCCCTTTCTGCACCTTTTTGCAGATCAGTTATATTGGAGAAAGCAAAACCTGCAGATTATATCAGCCTAGGGTGGAGACAGTTTTCAGCTTTTATTTTCATCAAGTCTCAGCAAATGCCAAAAGTTTTGCACCAAAGATTCCACGGTACCAGATGCCTGCCTGAAGATATTTGTGCAACCTAACAGCTATTGACATGGCATTTGGAACTCTTAAACACCCTGGATTGCGGGGAAGGGAGTTCATTGCCCTTTGGCTTCAGTGAGTGTGAAAACAGAGAAAACATCTTTGATAATCACTCAAGGGACCAAGGACTCCCTCCCCAGCCCCTCACTTAGCTCCTGCTTTGGAGCTTTAGGCAAAAGTACTAGCAGGAGTGACAGTGTTCTCATCTTCCCTGGGCTGCTGCAGATGCAGAAGCTCATAGGAGGGAGGCCAGTCAGAGCAATATGCACAAAGAGGCATGGCCCTTCCCTATGGTTCCAAAAGCCCCTATGGCCCCTATAGCCCCTATGGCCCCTATGGTCCCTATGGCCCCTATGGTCCCTATGACCCCTATGGCTCCTATGGCCCCTATGGGCCTTATGGTCCCTATGGCCTCTATGGTCCTAGGCACTCTAGTAGTCACCAGTAATCAAGGATTGGGAGACATTACTTCTAAAAGCCTTACAATTAAGGTGCCCAGTGAAATGATCATTTTCAGTCTCTTGATGAGATGGCATGTGAGAACGAGGGGCAGAAGAAGCATCTGGAAACAGAAGGGAAGTCTGAAGCAAGCTGCAAGGGGGGGGGGGCAGGAGCAGACTGTGCATTGCCCCATTGATGAAGGACCTGCTCCTTAGACTTCAGCCCCCTGCTCAGCTCCTCTCTGCCAGCCTGCCTGGCTCCCTCGCATCCTTCTCTTTCCCTACATAGATGCGTCTTCTCCAATAACCTAAGTGTATTAACTTCCTGTTGCAGCCATAACAAGTTACCATAACATTTTAACTCCCAGTTCTTGATGTCAGAAGCCCAAAACAGTCTACCTGGGCTAAAGTCAGGGTGTTGGCAGTATTGCACTCCTCTGGACACTTGAGGCAGGAGTTTTTTTTCTCTCCTTTGCTAGCTTGTGGATGCTGTGAGCATCCCTTGGCATGTGGTCCCACTATTTTGTTTTTAAAGTTGGTAGCATTGCACCAAGTCACATGATGCTGCCGTCTTTCCCTCCTTGTCTTCCTCTCCTGTTAGAAGGATTCCAGAACTTACCTTGGGCTTATCACTCAACCCAGGCTCTGTCTTCAGGGAAGTTCATGAACAACCTTGATTCTCTGCTTCATAAGCCTTCATTCCCCTCTGCTGTGGAATCTTACTTATTCACAGGCTTTAGGGATTAGGATGTCGGGAGAGGAAGGATTTTTTTTTCTGTGTACAGTGAGACTATCCCTGACTCTGAGTTCTGCTAGCTAGGTCTACCGGGTGGGACTAGAACCGGGCAGGGTGTGGTCAAGTTTAGCCAGGTACTCTTGTGTGGTCTGTTACTTGTGGAGGCAAGATACACTGTGCACAGGTGATACAGGTGGGACACTTTATTCCCACCCTGTGTGAGACCCTGGTCTGCAATTAGACCAGAACCCAGTGAACTGAACAAGCTTGGAAAAGGCCCACAGAAGACATTAAGGACTTGGTGGAGAGGTTGAACCTGCTGGGAGGTTGAACCATGGACCTGTGGGTGCTCCTCTAGAGAATGAATGGTCTTTGCTCCTCGCTCTGTGTCTCCTGCATGCCATCTGTGTCCCATCCCCACCCCCACCACACCTGCTTTCTCAGTGAGTGCTCTTTGGGCCTTCTGAGGGAACTCTGGCTTGGCCTGGGCCTGGGTCCCAGAGCTTACACCTGTTGCTGGTTTCTGACTCTTTGCTGCCCTCTTGTGGCTGGCCTCCAGTCATTCTGCCATGCTAAGCATGGAGGACGGAACCCAGACTGGAACAAGATGAAGCCACAGGTGGTCCATTCACTTGTTCAATGTCAAGTGTTTCCTAAGAAACACTGAGTGCTGGTTCTGGGTCCAGCATGGCATTTCAGACACAGTTGTCGCCCTCAGGCAGCTCGCGGTCTAGTTTGGGAGATAGATTTAAAAAAGTATATCATCCCATGTTTTGCGTTAAAAGTCATGGCATTGAGATGACTCATCAATAAAATACTGTTGTACAAACATGAGGACCTGAGTCCAAGCCTCTGATCACACATTTTAAAAAAATCCAGGCATAGTGGCACACACGTTTGTCATGCCAGCTCTGGGGTGGCAAAGCCAGAGGGTCCCTGGGGCCTGCTGGCCAGCTTGCTTATTTGGGTGAGCTCCAGAGCAGCAAGAGTGTCAAGACGAAAAGGCGGACAGTGTCTCCTGGGAAATGACCCCTGAGGCCGTCCTGTGTTTTCCATGTGCACCCACATGAGAGTGCACTCAGATGGATAGGTAGATGATAGATGGACAGACACAAGATAAGCTCCAGGAATGTATACAGTGCCCAAGAAGTCATGGGAAGGGACTGTTGGGTTGATGGAGGCACTGACGTGAAGTGGAGGCAGTGAGGGGAGGTGACTCAGTGGTCATTTGAGCTGGGGCTTGAAGACTGGATTTGCCAATCAGAAATGTCCTTTACTGGGTAAGGGACCAGTATTGTCATGTATGAGCCCCAGAGGGACCCGAGTGTGAGAGAACCTGGAGGGAGCTGGGTCTGAAGCTTTGGAGGTTAGAAGAGATGAGCAAGACAGGCTGGACAGGCCTGATGACGATGGACTCTGCCGGCACCACCCTCACCCCCCCTCTTGAACATCAGGGCATGAGGTAACCTCTTCTGGAGGTGTCTAGAATGATCTCAAGACCTGAGGTTTCCATGTCCTCCCACAGTGGTCCCAAGGGTCCCGAGCAGCTCCATCTTATGTGAGTGAATCCACTGAGGTGTCTCTGGGCAACCCTCTTAGACTTACTGAGATCTTGCTACAGTTGCGGGGAAGGTGCTACAAAAGCAGAGATTCAGGTGTGTGTGAGGGAGGGGGGTCCTGCCTGAGCCAAGAAGCCCTGGGTTCTATACCAGCTCTCCAACCATCAGACACTAACAGGAGGGCAGTGGGTGGAGAAAACAGGACTGGATGTACCGTAGGGAGTTTCCTGCCACTCCAAGGCTTGTGTCCACACTGATGTCATCTAGCCAGGTTACGGAGCTCTGGAATCCCACTGTCTGTAAGTGGGCAGTAAATGCTTCCAGGCTCTCTTCATATCTGAGGCTGTAAAGCCCCTCTAGGCTGCACATGGGACTTGGTAGAGGACCTCCAGGGTGCCACTGAGGATTGCAGATCTTACCACACTTTCCCTGGAAAGGTCCCCCAAACTTGCAGGCCAGGACTAGCTCTCAGGACCACCACGCCTTAAATGAGCACCCCAGAACTTGGGAATATGGAAAACTTGGGCACTCTGATAACCTCTTCTCCATCACTATAAACTAAGTCCCTTTCCGAAGCATAAAGGCCCCAGCAGATGCTGAGAATCTGCTCACACAGGGCAATCAGAAATCACTCCTAGCTTAGAAAGATTACTCAGCCCAAAGCCAGGAACCCTTGGCCTGCCAGGAGGCTGCCACACTACAGGACCCTGGGGCTGCTAGGTGAATCCTTCTCTGGGCCAGTGCCTCCCAGGTCTCTGGCTCCTCTGATGGTCATGGTTTGCCCAAGGCTTCAGTTGTGGCATGTGAGGCTGTGTTGAGATCCTGGCCAAATTATACTCAAGGTCCCTGTTTTCGTTACTTTTCTGTTGCCATGACGATACAACATGACCAGGGCAGCTTATAAAAACAAGCATTTTATTGAGAGCTTGCTTACTGTTTCAGTGGGTTATGTCTGTTGTCATCATGGCAGGGAATATGGTGTCAGCAGGGAGAAAAGTAGCTGAGATCTCACCTCTGATGCACAAGTTTCAGGCAAAGGGGTTGGGGGAGACTGGGCCTGCCATTGGCTTTCAAAACCTTAAAGCCCACCCACCCCACCCCACCCCCATGGCACACATCCTCCAACATGTCCACCCCTCTCCAGCAAGACCACACCTTCTGATCCTTCCTGAACAGTTCCACTGAATGGAGGACCAAGCAGTCAAATATGAGAGCCTATGGGAGCCATTCTGCTTTAAACCACCATAGACACTCTACTGGTGGTATTCCTTGAAAACAGTAAAGGTTGTAATGGCCTTGTAGATGATAGGGCTACAGTCAAGATTTGCTTTAGAAGGATTGAAAGCCTTTGTAGGAGTCCTGCACACTGGACACATAAGGAGCAGGTTGAGCCTAAGGCCTTTAAGGCCCTCTCCTGCTAAGAGGTTGGAGTGCTTGGTTGGTGCAGAGAGAAACATAGGAGGCCTGTGGAGTTCTAAGGAGAATGGATGGTCTTGTTGGGTCTTGGGCCTTCAGGTCCTAGGTCCTGATGATCAAGCCATTTAGACCTGAGTCCAATACTGAGGAAGAGTCACCATTTCTAGCCCTCAGCCCCACAGGCAGTGCCCAAGGAGATGACTCCAGGCCTAAGACTCAAGTCAGTCCTTTTGTGAATGCCTCCCAGTACCACTGCAAAAAAAAAAAAGAAAAAGAAAAAAGCCAGCCATTGGGGCCCATGGCAGTTTCCTCTGGTTACTTAACTGAGTCTTGTCTGGGGGCAAATGAGGAAGAGCACACACAGGCCCGACTTCTGGGGGGATGGGGTGGGTGGAAGAGGCTGCAGTCATAGGAATCAGGCCAGGCAGCACCCCCATCTCCCTCCTGCCCTTGCCAAGGGAGGCTATTCATGCTGGAGAGCCCAGGGCTCACGTCAGCCTTGGTCTACTGGGCATCAGTGGTCTGCCCACCTAAAGCTGAGGACCCCACTCCTCTCCAACTTTACTTCTGCATTTTCTCACATTATCCATGTGTATCAGCCCCTCCCATACTGGAGAGCCTGCAGGTAGCCCGCCCTGGGACGGCTCACAAGACTGTAAACAGGAGTGCAGGATCCCACATAGGCCCTGTGCCAAAGGGCCTTTCGGGGCTTTACAACAGTCTGACCCCTGAAGGGAAAAAAAAAAGTGTACTTTGCCTCTGAAATTCAAAAAAGAAACTGGCAGGCTAGCACTAATAAACGTTATGTGAAATGTCTGCACATTGCAACATTAACTTTTATTAACTATTACATTTAAAGCTCATAAAAATTTAATCGCACTTGAAAACAATTTTAGGTTAGATTGCCTCTCTTTGTAAAAGTTCCCAGGCCCACACTGAGATTGCTAAGAAATCACAGCTAATCATTGCTCGTGTCACTCATGGTCAGGAATCTAGAGAGAGGCTTTTTGTAATATTAGAGCAGAAATTAATAATGTGCTGTGATTATTGCGCTGTAAAGTGGAAAGGGCATGCTGGGACTTGGACATCCTGGCGGGGGCTAGGGGGCCAGGAAAGACCTGATTTCCTGTTAAACCCCACTGGCCATGATGAATAGGGGCGGGGCTTTCAGATGACGAGGTGTCAGCAACTCCCCGTCCGCTCCTTCCCGTTACTGAAGTCATTAGAGCCTAGAGGGGAACGAGTGTGGTGTCACATAAGCCCAGGGACCCTCTGAACAAAGATTGAGCCTGGCCAGAGAAAGCAAGGCGTGAAGGAGGGTGACAGGTGCTTGTACAGAGGGTTGTAAAGATGGGTGACGCACCAGTGTCGTGTTCAAAGGTGGGGAAGTGAGAAGCCAGCGAAAGCACTCAGAGGCATCTGCCACTGTCCCTGTGCGTGGGAGGAACCTAGCAAGGCATCAGTGAGGGGTGTCAGGGTTAGCAAAAGAAGGGCCAAGACAGGGGGTACACAGAAAGGTCCTGAGCCATGCGCTGCCCTGTCTGCACTCGAGTCCTTGAACCAGCTCTGGTCTACGTTTTGCCTCCTTGACTTGCTGGAATCCACAGCCCCTGGTTTCCAAGACCTTGTCAGCTGTCGACCCTCAGCTGGAGCAGCCATCATCTTTGGCTCACTACACCTGAGACACTTCTCTCCAGAGCCCAGAGCCTATGGGAGCAGTGGGAGTCAGTAAGGCTTGCCTCTTGCCCTCCAGGGGAAGTGTCCTCAAGTGAAGCTAAACCTTCATGTTTCTACCACCCACCCGTTGACCTTCATGGTGTTGACCATCTAGAGAGGTGACACACACTTGGTACCCAAGTTATCCCTGGAAGCACCTTGTGGAAGTGGAATGTTCACCCTAGTTCAGAAGCAAGGTAGCTGCTCGGGTGGTGGGTGATATGACTTGTTTGGACCCACTCCACCGGCAGTCTGGGAACATCCAGGCTGAGCGAGGTCAGAGCTCCTATGCCCCCTGGAGACTAAGAGGGCATGGAGTCTATCTGATAGGCACTGGGCCTAAGAGAAGAACAGTGCTTCCCCAGGGCTTCCCTGAGGCTCTAGACAGCCTGCCTGACTCACACTTCCTTCCTGACCCAGGGAAAGCCCATCCTCCTGGCATGCTAGGGAACTGCACTTCAAATTCTGGAATAGTCCTCTCTCCCTCCCTATCTGTCTGTCAATGTTGAGACTGCCTCAAGCTAACACTTACTCTTTGAGGGGGGGGCTACCTATTTGTCATTAAGGGCCTCAATTCCCCCTGCATGCATCCCAGGGCTTTACCTATAGTCAAGCTCAGCCTCAGGCCACCAACCATGCTCTGCCTGCTTGCAGCTGTTGGACTGTGTTGGACTGCGTCTCCTGATTGCTTCTAGGGTCAGACCCAGCCTGGAGCTCCTCTTGGAAGAGGGACTGTGGCCAGCCCCAACACACGGCAGATGCTTGAGGGATGTAGGTAGACCTTACTTGAATCCTGCACTCACTCTTCCCCATTTATCTAGCCAGAGTGATGTCCAGGCGCAGGGTCCAGGGTGTATTTAAACAGGGTTTTTGCTTCGTTTAATCGCTGCCCTGGCCCTTCTACTGTTCATTCGGGCGGCTCCCTGGAAGACACTGAAACAATGCCCTTGTTACCCCCTGTTTGAGCTATTTCTTTTTTTTCACTTTTCCTTCCTTCCCCTCCCTCGGGACTCGCCTCTCGCCCTCATCCCTCATGTTTTCCCTTTCACTTGACTGTCACTGTCATTGTCCTCCTGGGGCCTGCAAGGCAGGGTGACAGGCAAGAGGAGCCCAGCCAGGCTGGGGAGGCTAGAAATATAGTCATTAATGGGAGCCGGGAAGCCCAGATGTCCTCCCTGAATGTGGGTAATTTGTTTTTAATGAAAAACCACGCGGTGACCCTGAACAAATGAATTTTCTTTATAAGGAGTCTATGTGCAGAGGCACAAATGAAGGGCTTACAGGAAGACTTAAAGCCAGGCGTGAAAAGAAGGAAAAGGGAAGCAAGGAACAACAACAAAAAAAAGAGCATGAGAGAGAAATGAAAGATCTTAAAATGACAACTGTCTCCTCATAGTCTTCTGTCTAAAGAATACCCCAGCTCAGAAATGCTTTGGGAACTGTCCTGCCAGACCAGAGTGCAGGGCAGCTGGGACCATCTTGAGACTTGTTTCACCCAAGTGCAAAGAGTGCAGCCTTCCATTTGCACAGAGCCTTATAGTTTCCAAACCTCCCAGCATGGCTGCTGGCCCTGATTGACAGAGATGAAAACTGAGGCCCAGGAGAAAGGGTCACGTTAGAGTCACACAGCAAGTCGGGATCCTAGATGACAAAGACAGGGCTTTGCCCACGTGGCATTTGACTCTCAGCCACACTGTGTGCATGTCTGGAAGGGGCTTTTTCAGTGAGGCAGTGGAGAAAGAGGGTGACCTGAGCTGACCTGGGAGAAGCAAAAATGTCATGTCTATACTGAGGGCCTGGACCGAGCCGAATGTGATGGAACTTGGGGAATGCCCTGCTTTTCCAAAAACACATACAGAGAGAACACCCAGGAATAAGCAATGGGGGCGGGGGGGCGCAAAACAACAACAAAACCTGCTTAACACAAAGAATCTCCTATTTTCCTTTCACAGCTGAAGAGGCCAGCCACATAGCAAGTCTCTGCCTTCCAGGCTCTTTTATGAGGGTCTAGGACAGGTCAGCTTGGGAGAGGCAGCCACATGGGCACTGTCTCAAGAGAGGCTGCAGCTAGGGCCCCTGCCCCTGGCAGCCAGTTTGCCCTGTTGGAGAAGCATTCCTGGTGGCTAAGGCAGGCCTGGCTTGGGAAGTGTAGGTGGGCTCCGTCCTAACACACACTGCCTTCAGGCAGTCTACAGCAACTTACCCTCCATTGTGGCTAGAGAGGCCTGTGATACCAAGCCAAGGACAAGGCACGGGGCAGGTTAAAGGAACAGCCAGCCTGCTTTCATGTCCCCATCACCTTAGTCCTTCCCTGAAGAAAGGAAGGGAAGCATCTTGTCCCCCCTCCCCGACACACCTCCCCATACAGACGGCATTTGCAGGATGGTCCCAGGCTCATAACAAGTGTTGAGAAATCCCGTCCCATCCCACTTGCCCTCCACTATGGTCCTGCTGGGGCCCACTGGCCTAGCGAGCTCTGAGAGCCCTTCCTCTGGGGCTGAGAGCCCTTCCTGACCCAGTGGAGGTAGAGGGTGACCTCCCCCAGCCAGCAGAGTAGAGCCTGGAACCTGAGGCATTGTGGGGTTCCTGCTCCCTCTGGCTCTGCTCTTCACTCTGGGTCAGGTCGCTGAACAAAAATGCAATGGTTGCATTCTTTCTCTAAGTCCAGTACCCTCTGGAAACAGTAACCCAACCAGAAAATCAGACAGAGAGAAAACAGACCATGAACTCATGGCCAGAAGTCACTAAGTCTCCAGCCTGGGTTAGGCCTTTGCCTCCCAGGCACTAACTGTGTCCTCTGTTCCCCGGTCGGTCACCGGGGACCGGTGGAAGCAGACCTCCCTCCCAGCAGGCTTCCTGTCAGTGAGAGCTTTATTCTTTGCCAACGTCCAAGGTGGATTTGAGCTACATCAATCAGGCTGGCCTGTAATCCCACCCAAAGAATAGGAGGGCTACCAACATCCCTTGTAGTGCTGGACACATGGCCACCCTGCCCTAGTGAGGAGCTTGATGGCCAGCCCCGCTCTTGGAGTGGCCGCGTGCCCTTCCCCCACTGCAGCTGAGAGCCCGAGGAAAACTGTGCCTCTCTGGAAGCATCCCAGAAACACTTCCAACCAAATGGTCACTAGGAATATGAGCAAGTTGCTGTTTCTGCAGTGGACAGTTGCAAACACCAGGCAAGGTTGCCAGTTGCCAAGTAAACCGGATATGGCTTGGCTTCATGACACTCCACTGAGGCAGCCGGGTGGGGCCCTCGTTTGTGAGTAGGCTTTGCTGTCTGCCTTCTCGCACATTCTTGCTCATTCGTTCGTTCATTCATCAGGTAAACACAGGCTCTTGTGTGTTGCTGACAATCAGCTCCCGGTGCGGACACAGGCATGACCAAGTGACTAAAGCTCTAAGACCTTCCATGAGAAGTGTCCGTGTGTCAGAACGGAGGAAAGGCAACTTGAACATGGTGTTTGGGGGTGGTTTTGCTGGAATGATAGGCCCAGGAGGCAAAGAGGACACAAAGAGGGCGAGGTTTGAGGGACACAGCAGCTGGAGGCTTGCCTGTCCACAGGGATATATGCCTAACTAGTCACCAGCTCTGGTCCCATTCATGCCAGACCTCCCTGGAAGGGCTCCCAGAGAAACCTGGTCCCTGGAAATCTTAGTCCCGAAGCCAGGCCTAACCGGTGTGTACAAACAGGGGTTTGATATTTAGGAGCAAGGAGGAGCAGGGAGGTACCCTGAATGGCTGCCTGCTTTGGAAATTTCTATGCATTTGTAATAACAAAATTACCATAATTTGCTCGTTAACGCAGCTAGCTCAGTCAAGCATTGTTCCTTCGCGGGCGGGCTGGGAGGTGTGCGCCTCTGTACACTCCACACACCCCAGCCAGCCTGCCAGCCCGTTGGAGCGCTGGAAATTAGCATGCAAATGGTCCTAATTCGGTGGGCGAGCTGTCAGGCAGGCCTCTCCGGCCTCGTCTCTGTGAAGGCCCTGACAGCCCAGCTCCAGAGCTGGCCCACCCTCCTTGCTCCAGCCAGGAGGAGCTCTGAGGGGCACCTCCAGACTGACAGCTTGGCGGCCTCCCTCCCTCCGTTAGCGCCATCAGGCCTGGCGGCAGACTCCCCGGGGAGCAAGCAGGGCCTGCCACCATGCTTGCCGGGAGGCAGGCTAGCGGGTGGGCTGCGGGGGAGGCTGGCCCATGCTCAGGCCCACCAGCCTTGGCTTGGGGATATGGGGCAGCGTGAGAATGGGGAGATGTTCCCTGACTCAGGGTCCAGTCCTAGCTGATGAGCTCCAAGAGACCTCATGGGACTTTGGGCTCCTGTCTGTCTCTATCTGCACACCTGCAGGAGGGTAGTTCAGCTCTGGACTCCAGGATTACCAGGTTCTGAAGAGCTCTGCTTCCACCCAGCCTTGCCGGCGACATCTCCTCAGTGGTGGTGCCATCTTTTTGTTCTCCTTGCCAGGGAGTTAAGGCCTTGCTTTCTAGAGGCAGTGAAATTGACTGAACCTTCCGTGCACTGACCCTGTGCTAAGTCCTTCTACCCCTAAGCCCCTGGCCATTCACGGTCCATCTGGAGGTCAGGTGGCTGGTACACTCCGTGTCATGGGGGATAGAAGTGGGGTGTGCTTCCCCTTGTGCCCTGAAGTACTAGAGTGGTCTCACAGAGGCCCCTCCTTTTTTTCAAGGTTGGGGCTGACTCTGCTGCCCAGGCTAGCCTTGAACTCCTAAACATTTCTATTTCGGTGTGTGTGCCTGTATGTGCGTGTGCCGCTGAGGGTAGAACCCAAGGCAACACTCAAACATGGAACCACCCTCAGATCCCTGTGAAGAGAAAACACAGATCACTGTCATGTGACCTGTGGCTGATTCCAGTTTCCCCAAGGGTGTCCCCAGGCTGCTTCTGAAGGCCCTACTCCCTTCTCCTGAGCAGACAGAACCTCTTGTCAGGACTGAGTTTGGTGAGTGGAAAGCAGGCTAGATCTTAGTCCCCAGGGACCCTAGCAGTTGTCATCATCTGGCCATCCTTGTCCAGTAAGCAACGCAGGCATCCCTAGGCTAGAAAACGTGTCAGGTCTCCTGGAACTGGAGTTACAGACAGTTGTGAGAGGCCTTGTGGGTACTGGTCACTGAACCTGGTCCTCTGGAAAAGCAGCCAATGCTCTTAATGACTGAGCCATCTCTCTGGTCCCTTACCAGGGCCCAGCTAACCTTTAGATAAATAAGGAGGTTAGAGAGACCCTAAGAAACCCAAAGCCTCTCCTGGCTCTCTGTGGGACAGGAGGCAGGACATGAGCCCAAACTCCGGTTGCATCACAAGGCTCTATACTCAGCATAGAGCCTGGCACAAAGCACATACTTGTGGGACATTTAGCCTACCTTAAATAACCTGTAGATCTATCCAGGAGGCATGCAGATAGGGCTTGGCCACCAGTATGCGTCCTTTGGTGCCTAGGGAGCATTTTTGTCTTCACAGTTTTCCTTTCCCACATATTCTGCTTGGGTGTGGAGGGTCATGGGAAGAAAGTAGTCAAACCTTGGGATCTATAATTCCACCTCTCATATCACACCAACCACAGGACCCCTAGCACTATGACAGCATCTCAGAGACGTATCTGTTTCTACCCTGAGGGCCCCTGGAAACTTCTGAAATTCCTTGCTTGAGTTGGGTCAGAGGCTCACCAACCTAATTTCTGTTGGAGAAAGGGTTGCAGGGCTCCCCCTAGTGGACAAGTGAGATGCCTCGCTCCCTACACTAGTGTGTGGTGGGATCACTCACACACACACACACACACACACACACACACACACACACACACACACACACACACACACACACACACACACACCTACCTGCTTTGGTTTACTCAGTGTCTTCATCTATTCTCTACCAGAATCCTTACCACATTTTCCACTGCTCCTGTCATAGGCTCAATGAGAGGGCAGGAATAGCTTTGCACAGCCAGGACTGGCCGGCAGCCCAGCACCACACTTGGCCTTAGATTTGACCAGTGACCATCTGCTTGCATGGCACATGCCCTGACTCTTCCCAGCCTTGTGGCTTAAGGCCCCAATAGCCAGAGGTTTCTACCTTATGAAAAGGTCGGTCTTCCAGGGACTGTTTGTGGTGACTTTCCATGTCTTCTCCCAGCCAACCTTATTCTGCCAGACTTTTATTTTATTTTATTAAGACATGGTGTGGTGGTTTGAGTGAAAATGGCCCCCATAGGCTCATGTGGAATGGTACTATTTGAAAGGATTTGGGTATGTGTCTTTGTTGGCAGAAGTGTGTCATTGGGAGTGAGTGGGCTTCGAGGTCTCAGAAGCTCAAGTCTCTCTGTCTCTCCCTGCTGCCTGCTGACCCTGATGTAGAACTCTCAGCTCCTCCCCAGCACCATGTCTGCCTGGGTGCTGCCATGATGCTAACGGACTAAGCCTCAGAATCCTAAGCCAGCCTCAATTAAATGTCTTCCTTTATGAGTTGCCATGGTCATGGTGTCTCTTCACAGCAATAGAAACCTTAACTAAGACGTGGTATTGGCTGGCGGAAACTTGCTACGTAGGGAAAGCTGGCCTCAAACTCAGATCGGCCTTTCTCTGCCTCCCAAGCCCTGAGATGGAAGGTGTGCACCACACTGCTCCCACCTTCCAGCCACTTTTAAAAGCAGCTCCAGTGATGCCAAGGCAGGTCATGGTCTTTGAAGTGTGGATGTCAGAGACCTCCCGTGACCCTGCGGCTGCTCTATTCCTCATCTCTTTCCTTCCTCCTTTTTACTTCTCCAGCCACTTCCTTGATGCTCTGCCCACACTCCCACTTCAGGGCCTTTGAACGTTCTGTTTCCTCAGCTCTTCCCACCACATTCGGTTGGCTAGCTCTCGCTTCCTTTTTAGTCGAAGGGAAGCCACCCTTAGCCATGTCAAAAATCTCATTTCCCCCTCCGTACTTTTCATGTCTCCTTCTTGCACAGCTCTGCTTAGCACGCTGTGGGCTCAGAGAGGACCAGGGCTGCTGTCTGATGTGCTCAGGCCTGTGGCTCCGGCTCAGGCAATGGTGACCTTGTTTAAAACCTGGCCTCCAGGCGGGCATCTATCAGGTTTCCCCAGCACTTTTCGGGGGGGCTTCTCCACCTGCTTTGCTTTTTCTCCCCTAGGAAACATCTTTATTCTTCTCCCCTTGGCCACCAAGAGATCTCTCCTTTCCCTTTTCCCTTCTTAGCTTTCCACCCACAAAGCTGCCTCGGGCAAGTCACAGGGTGGTCACAGAGGACACAGAGGGAAATGTCAGTAGCATTTAAGAAAGAAAAGGTTAGAAGGAAAGAAAGAAAGAAAGAAAGAAAGAAAGAAAGAAAGAAAGAAAGAAAGAAAGAAAGACAGACAGACAGGAAAGGTCTCAACTAAGCAAAATGGCTCAGAGGGTCAAGGCCCTGCTGCCGAGACTGATGGCTTGAATTTAACCCCTGGAATCCACATGGCAGAAGGAGAAAATCATCTTCCAGAAGTTATCCTCCAACTTCAACACGTGCACATCCATGCACACATACATACATACATACATACATACATACATACATACACGTACATAATCAATTCTCTTAAAAGTATTTAAAGGAGACAGGTATGGTGGAACACGCCTTTAATCCCAGCACTCGGGAGGCAGAGGCAGATGGATCGCTGTGAGTTCAAGGCCAGCCTGGTCTACAAAGTGAGTCTAGGACAGCCAAGGCTATACAGAGAAACCCTGTCTCGAAAAAAAAAACAAAAACAAAAACAAAAAACAAACAACAACAACAAAAAACAAAACAAAAATATTTAAAGGAAGAAACTTTTCCATTGGAGCAGCCAACTTCAAGGTGGGCCTTTTCCACTGTGTTCCTGGGAAAACTGAGGCGCATGTTGGGGAAGGGCTTCGATTTGATGAGGTTAGGGTAGAGACAGCACCATGGCAGGCGCCCATGTATGTTCTAGCCAGGGCTGGTGCAAATCCAGATGCCTTCACTGTGCCTGCACCTCACCAAACACCCTGGAGAACAGTGGCCCCAAAGTCTGACTAGAGGCCTCCTACACAGCAAGCCCACCTTGGTGGTCAGCCTGTAGGCCCTCTTAGCAATTGGCCTCTGAAGAGCCCACTTCCAAGGCCTAGATGCTTAGGCCCCAGAGGATTCTGGGTAACTCTACAGTGAGGACCAGGGTACCTCCAACTCCATTGTACATAGTCAAAGTGACACCTCCTGAGCAGAAGGTGGCCAACTGTGCAGCTTGCTAATACAAGAATGTATGTGTGTCTCCAACAGCTCTCTGCCGGAGGCCAGCCCTGCCCCTCTAAGAACCAGTCCTCACTCACTAGCCTCACTCCATACATCCTGATAGGAGGCTCCACTCAGGCCAAATAAGCTAGACTGTTGGGTTGTTGTTGTTGTTTTACTTTTGCTTGGCTGTTGTTGTTGTTTTGAGACAGTGTTTTACTAGGTAGCTCTGGCTGGTCTCGAACTCAGAGAGAACCACCTGCCTCTGCCTCCTGAGTGCTGAGAGTAAAGACCTCAGATAACCCAGGCTACAGTGTGTACTGTAGTCTGAAGTTTCAGAGCTCTGTGGTTGACTATGCAGCTTGTGTCTAGCCGCCCCCACTGGCCTCCCATGTCTTATCCCCCGCTCCTCCTCCCCAAACCCCACTTCTGCCCCTGTCCTGTCTCACTGAATGTTGCTCCTGCCCTGGCGCAGCTCTATGCAGAGGGTCTGGGTATCACAATCTGAGAATGGAATTGCTCACACAGAGGAAGGGTAAGCAGCAAGAAGCGTGGGTACCACTCCCCCTTGAGAAAGGAAACCCCTAAAAGATTGTGCTGGGATGTGGCCCTGTAAAAGAGGAGGGACTCCAGCAAGGAATGGATGGGGAGTCCTGGGGAGCCCTTTCTTGCAAGGAAGGAACCAGGAGACCACAGTAGCCTAGGGGCTCTGAAGGGCTCTGATCTCTGGCTTCTTTCTTAATCCTGACTCTGAGGGAGGAAATAAGCCTCCTTCAACCTGCTCCCCCAACATCCCCTTGCCTCCCCCCGCCCCCTGCCAGCCCCAGCTTGTCTCTAGTACCTGTCTCAGCACGATGGTCCCCAGCCACCTCAGAGCAAGGCAATTTATGTGTATACATCCCCCTCCCGCAGACTGTGGGCTCTCCGTGGGCAGGAACCATATCTGATTCATCTCTACCTCCTAGTCCTACCCCTGCGTGCTGGTGGCAGGAAAGGTGTGCGAAATTGAGTGTGTTCCTTGGTGGGGCTCTGAGCTTCGGAGTTCCCAGCCCACGGTGAAACCACACATCGCAGTAGTAATTGCAGAGGTAAATCTTGTCTAGTCTCCTCGCAAACACTTGGGGAGGCATTCCATAAATATGTCAGCAGCAGCATTAAAATTTGATGGCAGGCAGTGCAGGTCGGGACTAGCGCTGTGACTTCCCAGCAAGGTGTGATACCTTCACCTCCATCTCATTAGTCAGCCTAGGATGCTCAAGCCTCGGGGAAAGCCACCCTCACCAGCAGAGAGACAGGCCAGGTCAAGGCCACAAAAAGGTACATTTGCTTTGGGCTGGAACTGGGCTGGCACCAGGCTGAAAGGAGTCCCTCCAGCCCCTGAGAATGAGCTGGACATTGGAGGGTCTTTATTTTTTTTTTAAATATTTATTATTTGTGCAGTATTCTGCCCATATATGTGCCTGCACTTCAGAAGAGGACACCAGATCCTATTATAGATGGTTATGAGCCACCATGTGGTTGCTGGGAATTGAACTCAGGACCTTTGGAAGAACAGACAGTGCTCTTAACCTCTGAGCCATCTCTCCAGCCCCCATTGGAGGGTCTTTAACTTGAAGTAGACTGGGACAATTTTTTGAGACTGGGAGCTGGTGATAGGGACCAGGGACAAGGTCTTTACAGTTAGCCTGGAGGAAATGGTTTGTTTTCAACAAACAAATAAATTGGAGCAGGGTGAGCGGATGACGTGAACACACTGAAGGGCTGGGAATTGGAGACATCACTCAGCAAGCAAAGAGTCTGGGTCCAGGAACTGCTCCAGGGCAGGAAGCCCAGACCCCAGTCTCACCCTGCTGCTACCTTACTGTTTGTTGCCCACTGTGGGAACCTGAGGCTAAGGCCATCTGAAAGGGACAAGCTGGGCGAGCCACATCATCAGGAGCCCCACTTCCTAGTTGGAGGCTCTCCTTAAATCAAGGATTTTAGATACTTGTTGAAACATGAGGAAAAACACCTGAAATAGATTTTAGTATTATATTTTGCTAATTCTTTGAAAACTCCATACTCATATACAGAGTTTTTTATTCTATTTATCCCCTTCCCTCCCAGACCCACCCTTCATTTCTTCTTTTTGTTTTTATTAACCCACCAAGTCCAATTCGTATATTCTAGGTGTGGTGCCAACTCCAGGAGGAGGTTAGACACACCAGGGGCCACACCCTGAAGGAAAACCATCTCTCCTTCTCCCAGAAGCCATCAGCTGTCTACAGGTCCCTAGTAGGGGTGGGGGTTCCTAAGCTTCTCCCCCACTTTATGCTAGACCGCTGACTGGCTTGATCTTGTGCAGGTCTGGTGCAGGCAGCCATAGCCACTGTGACTTCATGGGTGCCGTGGTCCTGCCCTCCTTGACCTCTGGCCCTCACGATCTTTCTGCCCCCTCCTCTGAGATGGTCACGGAGCCCTGGAGAGAGGGAGGACGGCATAGATGTTTCACGTGTGGCTCCACAGACACTCATTTTCCATTCTTTGCTCAGTTGGAAGTGTTTTGTGTTAAACATCTGAAATACAGTTTTAAACACAAAGAATTTTTAAAAATCCCCAACATGTTCATTTTTCAATCAGTCATACAAAGCACTGAGTTTAATATCGAATAGCCCCTCACATTTGCGTCACACTTTCTGATTCACAAGGGACCTTCAAGTGTGTCGATATTGTTTGGCCCCATAAGTGCAGGAATAGCAACACTACAGGTGAGCCCCTCAGGTTCCGAGTGACAGTGACTTGTCCAAGGCCGTGCAAGGCTGTGCCAGTGGGCTTCAGCCAGGTCTGATGGCAGCCTCCCACCTATTAGCTCAGAGAGGCAGCCACTGTGCTCCGAGACTGTGCAGAAAACTGGACCCGCCTTTCCGTCATTGTCATTAGCTCTACACCCACGCTGCAGCTCAGAGCCAGCTCTGCCAGGCAGGGTCCAAGGCCAGCAGCTGCTGTAGTATGATGTTGAGAGCAGAGGTGCAGCCCGCTGTTTGTCATGTGTGCACCCCACCCAGAATTCCCTACGGAAAAAAGCAAAAGGCTGCGAGCCAGACTACTCACCTAGAAAAGAGGAGCTTGTTCAAGTTCAGTAGTTATAGAGATTTGGCTTCCAAATCCGACAGGCTCCCTGGTGTGGGCCTGTGGCAGGGTTGGCACACACATTGCATAGTCACATCATGAAGAAGGGAGCAGAGGGAGGGACCAGCCACCCACCTACCTGAATGACCCACAGCCCCTCTCAGGATGAGTACCGCCCTGAGCGCAGAGCCTTTAACACATGGGCCTTTAAGGAGAGGCATCCACCATCCTGCTGAACTGGCCTCTTGACTGGAGGAGATGGGGCTCTCCATCCATGCTCTCTGATGGTTCAGAACGTGGCTTGGGCTGGCAGGTGCACAGGGGTGGGTTTTGGAAGCCAGTGAATAGTGAAGTAGGTTCCGGTTCCCCCTGAGACCCAGACAACAGCCACTCCTTCCTGCCTTTCGGCTTCCACACTGCTTCTGTGCTCTCTGCTGACGTCCGTGCACCTTTGATGTAGAAGTTCTCATGGGTCTGGGAGTGGAACTCCTTCTCCTGAGGATATTGACCTCTAGGAGAAAGGCCACGGTGGATGCTGAATGAATCTGCAGAAATTAAGCCCATCATCAGTCTGTAGGCCCAACAGTAAAAGATGTAGCCCCCGAATCTGAGATGGAAGGTGTGTCTTCCTAAGTTCATGTCTGAGGTTTAAGAGGAGTCTTGGGACTCTAAGGGTCAGAAGAATCATTTTAACCGTTCTTTCCAACTCCTAATGTGCCCCGAGCACGTCCTCAAAGCGAGCACAGATAAGTCCATGTGGACCATGTGAGACCTTCATGAATATGTGGTGGGTTTTCCTAGGAATCACTATAGTTTAGATCAGAAAGGATTCCCCAAGGCCGTGTATCAAATGTTTAGTCTTCAGTCTGGTGTTATTGGCAGGTGGTAGAACCTTTAGGAGGTGGGATGTATGGGAGTTCTTTAAGTCATTGGGGGGACTCTAGGCACAGGTGCCCCCTCTTTCTCCTTTTCACTTCCTGGATGTGAGGTAAGCAGCCTCACTCCGCCATGTCTTCTGCCGTGATCTGCTGCCTCAAACTCCAAACCAATTCATTTGAAACCTTAAAACTTTGAGCCAAAATAAATTTGTCTCCTTTTCGAGTTAGTTTTCTCACGCCTTTGAGTGACAAGTCACACCTCGGTGTCATTCCACCTAAGAGGTGGGAGTTGGGGCCTGAAAGGATAAACCCAGGGCATGGGAGGGGCCTCCTGGAAGTATTCTGTGACCACTGCGGGCCACATTTAGTGGCAGACAGTACTGATGATATGGACAGGGCCCTGTGTTAGGGCTGCAAAGGTCTGTTGGTTGCTTGAGTCAGCAGACTCAGGGGCAGGGAAGACAGTGATGGACCCAGGCCTGGGGACTTGGGAGACAAAGGCAGAGTTCTCTCAATAGGGAGGAGTGTTCAGAAGGGCTTCCTGGAGGAGACGGCCATCTGACCTGGATCATGATGAGTTAGGGATAGGGCATAAGTAGGAAAAGGAAGTCAGAGCTTGGACTATGGAAAATGGCACATTCAGATGGAGGTGCATGGGAAATGGCATGTGGCAAGGGACAGTGAATGTCCTTTGTAAGCAGACCCTGAAAGGCCCTGACTAGCCTACCTGGGGCAACTTGAGAGTCCATCCACATAAACCGGAAGCCTGTGGGCACATCCTGCTGAGGCATTGTGGGGCTCCCAGCTCCCTTGCCCCACATACATACCCATAAAAACCCATTAAAAAATCTGTCACCATGGGGAGTAGAAGGAAAGTATGTATATTGTCTCTCCCACTATTGGCTTACATTGGAGCATAAAGGATCACAATTTTGGAATGAGATTACAACAGGAAAGCAGATTAACATTGACCAGAACTGTTCAAAATGAGCTACAGCAGCATAGCCAATGGTCTCAAACGGAAATGCCTACGGGGACAAGCATGTCGAAGAAAAAGGGAAATCAGCCTTTGGGGAACAAGGCAACAGACTTGCATTGCTTGGTCGATGGCTAATGCACATTTATGCCTTTAATAGAGTCACTCCTCAGTCTATGTCAATGTCAATAGGACTGTGCAGCTCAAGGCTCCACTCTTGCATCCGATGGACCATCACTGGGTGTGCCGTGGCCTTGGACGGAGGTGCCATAATGCAGTGATGTATCCCTGAAGAATCTGCACTTTTTTAGGTGTAGACCTAAGATGCAGAGCACAAAACGGGGTCAGGAAGGCTGGCCAATAGCAGAATCAGCGCTCAGGCCAGCTCTAGCCTGCCCCATCTCCTCAGCCCTCCAGGCCTGCCGTGGGGCTCCTGCCACAGAAGAAAGCCACATTCTGCATTCCCTCCTCACACCCACCCTCTCTCTTGGTTTTTCTCTTCCCTCGGCATTTCTGAAGGAAAGCCAGAGCTGGGAAGGGAAGAGGTTTTTCCCAGCAGTGGATCGATGCGCACCATGCAGGGCTGTCTGGGTTGACAGGCTGACCTTCCCTGAGCTCAGGTTTTTGCCTCCCTGTTGGGAGCCCAGGAAGGTCTTTCGGTGGAGAGGGAGAGCAAGCATCTCTTGGCCTGTGAGAGGCCAGACTGGAGGCTGGATGCAAGGAAGATGGAAAAGAGATGCCTCCTGGAGCTCAGTTGCTGCCTTCACAGATGAGAACACTGAGGCTCGGTTAAAAAAAAAATAAGTTGTGGATTTGGTCACTCAGAGACTTTTGCAGAACCCTGTGAAATATACACATATGCAGGCATACTTACCTGTGAGTATAGTGTTTATATTGCTGTGTACTCATACAGGTGTGTGCATGTGTGTTGACATCATGTCTATATGTAATATGTATATTAAATAACATAAAACACATAGGCTGGCCATGTCTGTGCCGTGTCCTCACTTAGGTCACTGTGGTCACAGACAGTTCCTTTGGCACAGCAACAGCTCAAGTGCCTGCTGATGCCGGGATCCACGACCTGTCATGTGGCTCTACAAGACCACTGGGAGGTTCCCTTTCAGATCTCTTCCCCTCCTCTTCCTCCACAAAGATTTTTCCCTCCCAGCCCAGTTTGACTCCTTCAGAAACAGAAGTTGTCTGTGAAGTCACTTTGAAAGACTTTCCATATGTTAATTGCAGCCGGCCAAGGTCTGGAGCAGAGGTGGAAGCTCACCATCTGTAGACAGGTCGGCCCCCAGTGAGCTCGCAAATCCCTGTCATCTGGCAGGTGTCGTTTTGGGTTAATTAAGAGCTATGCGGAGCCTGTTTGCCTGTCACTTCTAGAATTTTAGGAAACTTTGACTTTCTTGCCATCTCTGGGTTTTGAGCGGAGGAGAAAATGCAGACGACACCTATGAGGTTGGAGCCCCAGGCTTCCCAGGTAGCTGCATCAAGAACACTTTAACCCAGTCCCTTCGATACTTAATTGTAGTGAGAGTTTCGCTGGCGGGTCTTTTGTAGTTGATACATCTGTATTTGTGACGTCTGGGGGAACCCCACATGTACCTTAAATGTTTGTTTTGTTTAGTTGTTCTTCTTGAGTTTTTGTTGTTGGAGTTGCTGCTGTTGTTTGCTTGCTTGGCAGTACCAGAATCAAATCTAGCGCTGCACATGCCGGGCAAACACTCCTAGCCCTTCCACCCCAGCCCTGTTCTTACTTTCTGTTTTGAGTCCTGCTCTCCCAGTGACACAGACCCTGTGCTTGCAGTGCTCTTGTTTCTCAGCCTCCTCGGTGCCTGGGCTGACAGGCCCCAGCTTCAGCTTTGAAAGGAAGAGCCCTCCCTCCAACTTAGTCTACTGAATGACCTCACAGGGGCTGCTGGTAGCCACCAGGAGCCTCCTTTGGTGATCGGAGCCCTGGTCAGTGCTAACCTGGGAGCATGTGATGTCCTGTGCACACGGCTGGGTTCTCAACATTCTCTGTAGGGTGATGCTGACACTCCAGAATTGGCCAGACATGGATTTGGGCACATGGTGCCATGCTTTTGTCAAATGAAAGCATTGGTACACTTATATTTATTAGCTTCGCTACAGGTAATCTTTGTGTCTAAATAGAAAAATGTGTTCGTGAAATCAGTTATGAGCTCTATCTCATGATGTGCACGCTGGAGTACTCAAGAGAAAGTGTACTGATGTTGGCCACTTGCTTAAAAATGCAAAATTGATAAGGTAATGATGGGCTAGAGGGATGGAGAGATGCTGACAGACAAGCCTGAGACATCTGCTGATAGAGAAGACGATGGCCAGAGTGGTGTCCTCTGGAGCTCTACAGGCTGCTGTGCTAGGGAAATGGGACTGCTGTGGGAGCCCCGCTCCCGTCTAGCGTTTTCTCCATCAGTCATGAACAGAAGGCTGAAATCTATCCCCACCCCCTCAAACTCATGTCTGCAAAGGTCGTTTATAACTATGATGTCACTTGACCTTCGCCACAAGCTCAGAAGTTGAGACCTCCCTTCCCTCCTAGTTAGAGAGGAAGAAACTGAGCCTCAAGGGAGGTTCCTTATGCCTGCTGGTGACACACTCCGGTCTGCAGCCTGGGACCGTGTCACAGGTCACCTTCAGTTTTAGAGACTGGTTTGTTGTTTTGGGTGTGGTTTGGTCTTATTGTTGTTTGTTTTGTTTTGTTTTGTTTTGTTTTTTGAGACAGTTTCTTTGTGTAGCCCTGGCTGTCCTGGAACCCACTGTGCAGACCAGGCTGGCCTTGAACTCTCAGAGCTCTGCCTGCTTCTGCCTCCTCAGTGCTGGAATTAAAGGCGTGCATCACCACACTTTGCTCAAAATTTTTTTAAAAAGAAAAAAAGAAAGAAATTTGAGAGTGGTGGCACATGCCTTTAATCCCAGCACTCAGGAGGCAGAGGCACGCAGAGCTCTGTGAGTTCAAGGCCAGCCTGGTCTATAGAGTGAGTTCCAGGACAGCAAACACGGCTTTGTTTTAATTTATGCGTATGTCTTTATAGCTGCACATGCATATGCCGCCTGTGTGTGGTACCCTCGGAGGCTAGAAGAGGGTTCTGACTCCACAGGAGCTGGAGTTACAGGCAGTTGTGAGCTGCCAGACGTAGGTGCCAGGAACTGAAAACTCTGGTCCTCTGGAAGACAGACTGAGCTATCTTTTCAGCCCACTAAAGGCCATTTTTCTACCTTCTTCTCCGTGGTAGGCGGCTGCAGGCAAGAGCATGCTGGAGCCTGCCCAGGACATGGCTTGGGCCTGTCTGGAAGTATTCAAGCTCTCTGCTCTCTGACCTGTTGAGTCCCACCCTGGGTCACCGCTGACCACTCCTCTCTGCCTTTGCACAGGTGGTGTCTCTTGGGCCAAACCACTCCTTTCTGGTTGCTTTCTCTTAGCAGCACAACTAAAATCAAGATGGAATCACACACACCCTCCTAGTTTGCCACCTCGCAGAAAACTATGGTGTCCTCCTTCATGGTTTCCCAGTGTTTCCAGGCTTCTTTCCCACACTGGCCTATGACTCTATGATCTACACTGACCTTTGGCCACATGTCTTCGTCATAAGTCCACTGGCCACAGAGACTGGCACCCAGGCCTCTCCTCTGACTTTCATGTCTGGGGAAAACACCAACCCCAATCTTGGGATGTCGTCTTAGTATGTTTTCTGTTGCCGTAACAAAATACCTGAGGCTGCAGAGTGAAGATCTATAGTGATGGCTCGCAGCCTGTGGGTTGCAACCTCACAGGAGTCACATATCAGATATTTACATTATGATTAAAACTTACAGTAATGAAGTAGTAACAAAATAATTTTATGATTGAGGGTCACCACAACATGAGGAGCTGTATTAAAGGGTCACAGCTTTAGGAAGGTTGAGAACCACTGGGCTACAGCATTTGGTCTGCTCTGTCCTTTGACAGGTGAGGAAATAAGCCCATGATAGGAAAACAATGTCTTAAAGACAAGCGAGTCCAGGGACAGGAGACCAGAACTTGGCCTTGGTGTCATGTTCTGGCCTGAATGAGGACACTTCACAACTGAAATGCAGGCTTATTAATCTTGTTAGCATCACGGGGAGGCTGGGAGGTTCAGTTTGACTCTGGATGCTGAGAAGGACTTGGTGACTGATAGAGGAGCAGTCACCATGGCAGACATGTCTGGACCCTTCTCTGAACACTCCATGTTCACTCCGTGTGGAATAGACAGACAAGCAACAAGATGAGCATGCTGAACAAGGCAGGCTGGAAAGGGATAAGCTCTGCGGAACCATCCGTGGCAGGACAGGAGGATGAGCTGGCCAGGGGAAGCATCCCAGGGAGGGGCTAGGAGAGAGCCTCGGGGACTCTGTGGCATGGGGATACCAATGACCAACAGACCTGCAGAGGTGGGGGAACTCCACCCAAGGCAAGACCATTGAGATGGGAGAAGAAGACACAGGAGACTCTGTGTGCCATGAGAGGGGCTGCAAAGGGTGCCTTCTGGACACCACGCAGGTGGAAGAGCCAAGCGGTGATCACTTAGGCTCCCCTTCTAGTCCCTAGAGTCTAGAGGGTTTGGAAGTTGCTTCTGAGCACTCGCAGGCCTCCAGGGATCCGTGCCAACTCCCTCTAGCTGAGTGTGGCCCTGAGGTGTGCCCAGATCTCAGGGGGAGCTCAGAGAGGCTTCCTGGAAGAGGTGGCCTAGTAGTAGGAACAATGGGGCTAATCAGAGATAGGCCAGGCACGGCAATCATTAGAATGTGCCTCTGAGAGCCTTGGCAAGAGTGCTGTTGCCCTACTCCAGGCTTCTCAACCTCCACATCCCCCCCCCCCGCACCCTGCTTTCCAAAGAGGAGAAGAAGAAACAGGGAGGTGGGAGGAGGCGGCGGCACCCCAGCTAGTGCTGATGGATATGCTGAGGCTGGGCTGTGCGGCCCAGCACTGTCACCATTCCCTCCCTCTGTATGCCGGAACCTGACACCCTGACCACTGAGGCATAAAAAACAGAGAATTGGAAGGCTCAGTCTGTCAGGCTAGGAGTGGCCCCCAGAGAGGCCTGAACAGCAGTGTGTGTGTGTGTGTGTGTGTGTGTGTGTGTGTGTGTGTGTGTGTG
>OU015743.1:58261870-58291667 GCA_907169655.1 Acomys percivali | reverse complement strand
GTGTGTGTGTGTGTGTGTGTGTGTGTGTGTGTGTGTGTGTGTGTGTGTACGCATGCGCGCATGTGCGCGCATACAGGAACATGCTTGTACATACTCTCCCTGTGCTTGCCTGTGAGATGGGAGGAAGATTGGTCTCTCCCAAAGCCTCTTGCACTTTAGCCTTTGTACATTCCCTTCAGGGGGATCATGGAGTCATGCTTGGCCGCAGGTTGTTCTCTCCAGGACCCTCAGGACCGTGTAACTTCTGTCATTTCCAGCAGGACAGAGCCTTACCTGGGGGCTTAAGAAACCCGTTCAGTGCTCCACTGGCTTTCCATGTATGCCCTGCTCCAAAGCCTCTGCTAGACACTCAGTGTGGAGGATCGAGAACCCAATCTGCCCTCTGGGGCCCCCGGCTGTAGAGAGAAGGGAAAAAGAAATAGGCAGCGTCTGCTTAGTACAAGCATGTGGGGACAGGATTTGAAGCTGGCTTAGCTGGCAGGAAAGACTCCCTTGGGGCTACTGCAAACCCAGGGAACAGCAGGGGGGGGTGAGTCATCAGCTCTTCAGTCTGTGCATCTGAGTGAATTGTCCTCTGGGCCCCTTACTCTCCCCCCTTACCCTCCCCCTTACCCTCCCCCTTACCCTCCCCCTTACCCTCCCCCCTTAACCCACCATGCACACCTCCCGGTGCCTGCCTAAGTGCACCCATGGCATGCCTGCCTAGAAGACCCCAGCCTACTTCCTCCTTTGTTTCACAAGTATTTAGCCTGTTCCTTCACATCAGCAGGGTGCTGTCTGCGTTCTCCAGACACATGGGTAGCCCTGGGTCTCGTGACCCTTTCCAGCCTGCTGCTCTTGGCACAGTCACTCTGAATTCACAGCACAGAGGGTCCACACTAGAGCTGAGGTCACAGGGAATGGCTCCCCACCCCCTATCCCCCCCCCAGAATCCCTTAGAAACCTCAGCCAGTGTCAGCCACAGCAGGCTAGGGTTGGACTTAGGCAGGTGCAACAAATGAGACGCCCCCGCTCCGGGCCCCTGCAACCCCCGCACTTGATAGCTCTGTGGCGTCCATTCCTGTTGATACAAAGGGCTTTGGGGTGAAATAGGCAGCTTACTGTGTACAACCCCGATATGCTGCTATTGGTTAGGAAAAGAACCGGAGGGTCATGGAGGAGACAGGTGCCACCAACGTATAGTATTTAAGCTAGCTTGGACCCACAGCCTTCTCTGAACCTGGTTTAATGTTTATCTTCTGCTTCTCTCTCTGTCCGCCCCCTGCAGGGAGTGAGTTTTCTGGGAGTCCCTACAGCCACCCTCAGTATTCCTCCTACAACGATTCCTGGAGGTTCCCCAACCCAGGGCTGCTTGGTGAGTACCGACCTTTGGAGTCTGTGGGTCCTTGGCTGTCCTACTTGGCCTCCTTATTGGGCCACGGTCCCTCTTGAAATCTGGCCATCTTTGCCCATGCGTGGGGGATACAGGACTTGTTGTGATGGTCTTAATGCAGCTAATGTCCCTGCAGCTCATGGGGTCCAGAATGGGATGGGGGGGAGAAAAGAAGGTCTTGCCCACAAGTAACTCGTATTCCTTAGGAAACATGAAATATAGTGAAAATTCCCTAAATAAGAGACACTGGAAATACAAACTTGCATTGATTGGTGCTGGCTGCCAGGAAAACTGTCTTACTAAGGGCTCTGAAGCCCACTGATTGATTAATGATGTCTGCTATGGGCGTCATTGGTGCCAACTCCATTAGGAACCAGCTGCCCTGTGGCTTGCCAAGGCATACTGTGTAGGGATCAGCTGGTGCCTAACCTCCATCCAAGGCTCAGATTGCTTGAATGTCCATGGCTGGAGCCAGCCAGGTCTGTGAATATGTGAATGTCAACACACACACACACACACACACACACACACACACACACACACACAGCAGATCTAACTGTCTTCCAAGGTTCAAGAAGAGTTCAAGAAGAGTCGTTTGTTTTGATGTCCTAAGTTACCTACATGAAGCCCACCAAAGTTGAAATAACTTGAAGCAGAGGCCCTGGGTGCAGATGTCACCACTGTAGCATGGAGAACCAGCCAATCAGCTTGCAGGTTACAATACTGACCTCGCCCCTACAGTCAGCCAAGGATGTTTCTGGAGCAGTGAAAGGAGCATGGGGGGCCCTTGAGATGTCTCTGGCCTATCTGCCCACAGTAACAAAGCCTCCTTCAGCGAGAGCCCGTTAATCCCTCAAATCCTTAATTATTTTAGGACTGAGAATCATATACTTTGTCAGAAGAGCAGCAACCTGATGTCCACACATTCAAGTTACCAGACCCTAGCCCTTGATTCCTTCCCCAGTCTGGTTTGATTAAGACAGACATTTGGTATGGATGGCGCATCTCTCACTACCACTGGAACTCGCGCGCGCGGGATATGCTCTTGGGATGCTGGGCTAACCCCCAAGCAGTCTGGTGTGGTGTGCGCAACTGTGGAGAAATAAGGAATACTGCCAGTTCGTGTTCCATGTCTCTGTGTGAGGGAGAGTCCCAGCCAGCCTTACAGAAGACTCTGAAATGCTCATTAGCTCTGGTTTCCCAGAGGCCTTAAGCCTGTGGGTTGGTGCCTTTTCTTTTGATTGGTTAAAAACCATTCTAAGCATTGAGCTGCTGTCTCCCCTTGCATGGACTCTGAGTTAGCCTAGCTGTCCATCTCAGGCAGGAAGACATGAGAGCAGCCATGTTTTCCTATGGGTGTCGCAGAGGGGCCACAGGTTTGAGGCCCAAGCCCAGGAGTCCCTCCTGAAAACCTCCCTCCAGCTAAGCTCTGGTCCCAGTACTGCAGGGTGACCCACAAGGAGTGTGTCTTAGTGGAGATCTTGGACCTGTGGGAATGGCTCCTTTTGAGGCACACTGACCCATAGTTTCTACACATGACTTCATGGCCTAGGCAGCCAAGAAGGGCAGAAGTCCAGCCCATGGGCAGCACAAAGCCTTGCCAAAAGGAGTTGGTCGACATGTGTGCTTTTCACAGAACATCCCAGAAATTAGTGGTGACACTCACTTCTGGGGATTTAAGGGGTGCTGCAGTGGGGATGAAACCACCCAGAGGTGGCAGCATAAGAGTTGGGGTAGTTGTGGAAAATGTGTGTATGAAGGACTTTGCCAGGCGGAGAAATTTGGAACTGATCAGGGCAGTGGCATGTCCAAAGGGATAAGGCTGGGGACCTGAGGCTTTTCCACTCAAGTGTGAGTACCATCCAGTTCACAGCTCATAATGTCAGGCTTTGTTCTGTGATCTCACTGGCTGGTGGTGAGGGAGCCTCAAGCAGGAATACCTGTGCTAGGTGCTGAGGGTGTTCAGGGGACCAGGGAAAGGTAGGGAAGAGGAAACAGGATCAAAACTGGTTATCTGAGTGAGCATTTACTAGGCCCCTTACTAGGCACGGGGCAAACGCTTTGCATGGGCCATTTTATCCTGTCCTAAGCCCTACAGGATCCATCCTAGTATCTCAGAGCTGCAGAGAAGTGAGGCTTAGAAGGGCAGACTTGTCCTCCCCAGGTCACACACGAGCAAGTGTCAGACAAGCTGTCACCTTAACTCCAGAGCCTGGGTCTTCAGGTGGTGTGTCATGGGGTTCTCTCAAGCTCTGTAACTAAGTCGGTCTGAACAGCCACAGCTGGGAGGGGACCTTGTGCCTCTGGAGGAACAGGTGAGAGCCCTCTGCATGTGGCGAGGGCAGCAGGCTGGCTTTGAAAATCAGGTTAATGACTGGTAATCTTAAACAACAGAGTCCAGTTTACCTAATTTAAGCAGGAACTTATTTAGTAAAGGACATCGGGGCTTCCAAGAATCTCCAGGTGGCTCAGTAGATGGGCATGGGACACAGAGCAAGAAACACACCCAGTGGCCCTCAGGGCTGCTCAGCTGAGAGCATCCCCTGTACTGGCAGCTGGCACCCACCACTTAGGCCATGATGCTGCTCTTCCTAGGTGCTTGGCAGCATGAGAAGATGTCCCTGGCCACCTCATGACCCACCTGACCATAGCCTTGCAAATAGTTCGGGCCTGCTCCCATCCTACGGGCTCTGCCACAGACTTCTCAGTGGTTTGGCCAAACAAATCCCATATGTTTGGTCTAGAAACACCCAGTCTGAGTCAGGCATGGTGGCACACGCCTTTAATCCCAGCACTCGGGAGGCAGAAGCAAGCAGATCTTTGTAAGTTCGAGGCCAGCCTGGTCTACAAAGAGAGTCCAAGACAGCCAAGGCTGTACAGAGAAACCCTGTCTCAAAGGAAAAAAAAAAGACCCAAGACCCAATCTGATAATTTCTCTGATTTGGGGTGAAGAATGTCAGTAATATGGTGACCTGACCTGCATTTCCTCAGGCCTGGGTGAACCTCTGAAGACACATACCCACCAAAGCTTAGGTTTCCCACTCAGACACAGCCTTGTGCAGGCCCCTTAGGTACCTTTGCTGACCTGGCTGAAGTCAGGATGAGGACCAACAGTGCCGTCCTCAGCACTCCATCCCATGTGGTCCTCAAGGCTTGTGGGGGGTGGGGCAGCAGAGCTGGCAGCAGGAAGGCAGGCCATGATCAATTAGGATTAAATAGGGGTGCCTGTGGCTGCTGTGAAGGGACTGGAAAGGGAACCAGCCCCGAGCCAGCCTGGGATGACTGTGTGAAAAGGTAAATTAATGATAATGTGAATTGGAGAGGAAACATGACAAAAGGAAGAGCAAGTTTATTCTAGATGGAGGTCTCATGGGCACCTGGAAGACAGAGTGCCCTGTGGGGTGGTGTTTTCATTTTCTGTGGGTCTGGGTCTGGGTTTCATTTTCATTTTCAAACCCTCAGCCAAGGCCGCCACCCAGGCCGGCTAAGCCCTGAGGGGTGAGGAGAACTGTGCAAGGGAGTTAGAAACCTCACCACGGGGGGTGGGGGGCCAGCGAGGGGAGCTTCTGGAGCCCTTCCCTCTTCTTCCTGCCCCTTGTAGACTCTTAGCAGCCTCTATGCTTTTCATATTTTTGTGCAACCTCCAGATCTGCGGGGAATGAACTCCACTCCCACTCTCACCCCATTGCTGTCCTCATCCCACAGAGGAAACTGACAGAGTCTCAAGTCAGGGCTGGAATGGGGAGATGACCTTAAAAGCAATGGGAGACCATCTTTGGGGATTCTTGAGTGTGGAATGTTTGCATGGGCCCTCTGGAACACCAAGGAGAGGCACCACAGCATAACTGCCTGAGGCTACACCATCTTCCTGCGGCAGGGGCAAGAGTGGATGAGCCAGTGAGGCCGAGTGGAGAAGAGAGTCTGGAAGCCAAAGTGTCCTCCTACCCTATTACATACTAGACCTGGATTTGGCCAAGCGCCCTCATCCATAAAACAGGGACAGTAACAGTTCTTACCTGATTAGACCTCATGGCTATAAGTCCTTAGATGAAAGCGACCATGTCCACAGTGCCCTCACATTTGCCCCCTTTTCAAGACAAAAACAACCGAGGCTCAGGGAAGCTAAGTCACTTGCTTTTCACCACATGATTGGGCATGTGAAGAAAACCCCACAGCTCAGCCCATAGTTTTGGTACCCAGGAGAACCATTAGGGTTGGTTTGGATTTGAGTGAGCTTTTAAAACAAACCCAAGCCAATCCATGCGGGAATTAAGCTCACCAGGCCCACTCCAACAAGACTGCCAGATAGGGCCCCAACTTCCATCTGCCGCAATGAGCCTGTCCATCCAGTATCAGCTTTGAACTTGTGGTGTGTGAACCCCCTCACCAAGGGTGCACAGCTTGGGTTCAGGGCCAGGCTCTGGCATTGAGGGGCTTTGTGATGGGAACAGGTTTTTATTTTTTGCTGAACACCTATTCCCCTCACTGTGAAAGATCTGAAGCTCTAACCTCTGTGATTCTGAGAATCTAGCCAGGCCCCTTGGGCCCCCAGCTCCCCAAGTCCCCAGAGAAGAGTTTTAATATAGACAGGAGTTCCGGTAGCTACTGCAGAGAATGTGCTCCCAAAAGCAGAAAATGGTCCAGAGGCATGAGACCACCCAGGGACCATCCTGTCCTGAGGTCACAGGAAGGGGCCTTACCCACACGCACAGCTGCCACTGCTCCATGTCTGTGCCCCAGCCCAGACCAATCCCACTTTCTGTCAGTGGTCACCAGAGCTTTTCTGAAAGCCCAGCTTCCCAGAGCACAAACTCCTTTTAATTTTTTCCCCCAAGACAGGGTCTCATTATGTAGGCTGGCCTCCAACTCTTGGCCATCTTCTTGCCTCGGTCTCCCACGGCCTGGGTTGTACATACATGTGAGTCAGCATGCCTGGGTCCAATGCCCCTTAGCTGGAAACTGGAGGCAGATGACAAGGAAGCCAGGGCCTGGTCCCCGCATATTTAGGATTCTCTGCCTGGGACAGGGGAAAAGTACCGAGGAGAGAGAGAGGTGGCTCAACCTGTGAAGGAAAGTGAGCTCGTAGGAGAGTTCCCAGAGGAAGAAAGCAGAGCCCTGGGACTCAAAGGAGGCCTAGACAGGAAATAGAGTACAAGCACAGGCCGGAAACGCCAGGCAGGAGTCCCAAGTCTGATAAATGGGGTCACCAGCCATGCCCCTACATTTGAATGAGACGACCCAAGTAAAGATGATAGTGTCGGGCACAAACTTGGGGCACGGTGTGGATTAAGGCTGGCAGTGATGACCAGTAAGGCCCGGGGGCCCAGAGACGCGGGCCAAAACTTGACCAGAGTACTAGTCAATCAGACGAAAACCTAACCGCTTTACTCGGTGTAGGTAAGGCCTCAAATGGTTGTGCACAAGACCAGATACTGAATACTTTAGGCTTTGAGGTCCATAGGAGGCAACTACTCAGTCACACAGAAGCAGACAGAAGCCACCCAAATGGAAGAGGAGATGCCGAGCCAGCACAGAGCCCAGGGGCTTCCGTCTGCATGCAACTCTACGTGGCCCTGACAAGACAGGGAAGAGATCAGGACAGTGCCTGAGAGAACGAAGGGGACAAAGAGGTGGGGACAGTGGAGGGCAGGGCACCCCAGGCTTGACCTCAGTGCCTTCTCTTCTCTTCCAGGCTCCCCATACTACTACAGCGCTGCAGCCCGAGGAGCCGCCCCACCGGCCGCAGCTACCGCCTATGACCGGCACTGACCCTCAGAGCCACGTGAGCGCCAAGCACTTACAACGCATATCATTGAGGGAGACAGCCTCCCAACCCCCAAGACAGACAGAGGGGCCCAACAACTTCGTCTCCCACCCCCCCCATCCCACCCACACTCGAAGCATCCTCCCTCCCTTTATTCCTGCCTGGGATCCAGGTAGGGCTGTTGGACTTCTCCATCCTCGTCCATTTCAAGAGTCAAATGATGTGCTTCTCCCAGTGGTGACAGGGTCTCTGCTGTTTGGAAGACCACTGTAGCCATGCCCAGCCTGCCAATCCCCCTGATCACCTGTGTGTTTCGGCCACAGCAGGCCTGGAAAGGAGAGCTACCTTTTATTGCTTCACACCACCCATGTAAATACTTTCTTGTTTCTCTGTGGGCCTGAGGGTCTAACAGAGCCGATTAGCCAACCCACAGTGCGTCACAGGACATCTTCCACCTGTGCACAGAACATCCCCTCTGCCCTGGTGCCCTGTCAGGTATCTCAAAGTTGTCCTTGAAACGGACGGTGCCCACCTGGAGGACGCCTGGCCTCTAGCTTACCCTACATGTCTGATGTCTAGAAGGCTCACCGGTGGTCATGGTGCAATTTTCCCCTGAGGTTCTTCCCCCTCCCCCCAAGAGGAATACGCTTCCGAGAGATGCCCTGGCTTCTTGCATCCGTTTCTATGGAGCCACTGCAGTCAACAGTTCTTTTTTTGATCAAGGATCTTCAAGAGACTGCCCAGGCCGTTCCTCTGCTGCTGCTATAAAGAGGCTATCCAAGTGCTGATGGCATTGTGACTCTGAATGGCTATGTCAAAAGATCATCTGGCCCAGGCTGGGGACAGACCTGGGGCTCCCCAGCTCCTCCTGGTCCCGGGAGCCACCAAACTGAATATGTTTTCTTAGGCGTGTTTCCCAGGCTCAAGTCACTTTGGACATCAGCCATGGACACTTCACCCAACAACTGCCCTCTGGGACTCCCAACAACTGGATTCTGGGCAAGCCTGTCCCAGCCACAGAGACAGTGACTAACAGAAGGGACTTAGCCCTTCATGGAGGACCAGCACATCCTGCAGGCATCAGCTAGGACCCAGGCTTCCTCTCACACAGGCCTGCCCATCCTTGGGGGGAGCACAGTGTGTGACTGGATGTGAGGCGCTGGGGATGGCGACAGGTGTCTGACTTGCACTGCTTCATGGGATCAGGATGGAACTCTCTGTGGGAAAGGCAGAGGAATATGTAGGAGACAGAGGAAGGTCTAGGGGCTGGGGCAGGGCAAGCTACGAGGAACCAGTGAGTGAGTTGGGGGTGGGTTTGAGTCTGGGGTGTGTGGTGACACAATCTCTTCATCTGGAACCTCTAATCGCTGCGTGGTCCCTCTTGCTAACTCAGAGCAGCAGAGAAGAAACTGTGTCTAAACTGACGCTGCAGTATAGCAAGGACAGAGAACTTGACCGTTCCACATAACAGGGTCCCTAAGGCCTGCTGTAGCTGTGCTGTGCGGCTTCAGAGCCTTTACCTCTCTGATCCTCTGCTGGGCTTACAAGCTTTCTTCTCTCTCCCTTCCTCCCTTCCTCCTTCCTCCTTCCTCCCTTCCTCCCTTCCTCCCAGGGAGCAGTGCAGTGACAGTGTCACCTGAGTCGGGGTCTCACTTTTGAACAAGTATATGGGGTCTTGCTAATGTCCCAATCAAGTGCACAACAGCAATGGGAAACAAAAAAGACCCGGTGTGGTCCCCTAAGGGGAATGGAGACCCAGTTTATGGAAGCCAAGAACCAGAGAGGGAGACCAAACCGGTCTTCTGTGCCTCAATACCCCCACAAGAAGAAATTAAAGCTCAGTAAAGTGGAGTCCCCAGGCGTTGACTAGCAGAGGTATGGCTGGGATTAGGGCCCCTGACTTCTAACACATCGTGATCCCTGTCACCTCTACCTTCCTGGGAGAGAAGGTGACAGGGAAGACAGCAGGAGGCACTGCTTGTCCCAGTACTCCAGATCAGGCTCCCGAACTACTAGAAAGCCAAGGATCCCCATCACCAGGCCAGAGGCAGAGCACGTGAGCTCAAAGCAGGCTCAGTGGAACTTGTGAGGCAGAGGGAGATAGCTAGCCCCAGCCCACCTCCAGGAGCTGAGTGACCTGCCTCCAGCCTCCACGTGTCAGCTACGGTCGGAGGGGGCTCAGTCTTCATTCCTTTTTCTCTGTCTCCTGCCATTGCTCCCTTAGAGTAAGGGTCACCCAGTGCTCTGTGCAGTTTCAAACTGTTGGCAGGAAGACAGCCTCCCTGAACCAGCACCTTCCTTCCTCAGCAAAGTCCACTCTGCCCCACAGCGGCTCCCTCCTCAGCCACCTGATCTTGCCCCTGTAAGGAACTCCATCTTTCCTCACTCTCACCTGAGGTGTTGCTGGTCCCCAGACTGGAGTCCATATTTATTAGACAACCCCGTGGCCTCTGGGATGCCAGGTAGCAGCATAAGAGCACAGAGACTCGCCAGTTGTTCACGCACACCCTGCTCTGGCCAGCTGGGGAGACGCAGATGGATGTGGATGGTCTCACATCAGCGCACCTGCTCACCAGCTAGCACTCTCACACTGCAGATGCACAATGGCCAGAGAGCTCAGAACAGAGTGTGGGCCTTCACCAGCACCGAGGAAGGAGGCCTGGGCATTGCTCCGTGGGCCTTCACTCCCGTAGTCCTGTTTGAACTTTGTGAAAAAGGATGTTTTTCATACCATTTTACCTAGCTCCAGACTGAGAACTTGTGATGACAGAGCAGGCCCACCATCCCTTGGCTAAGGCCCCTGCTCAGAGATCATGCCTTCATAACCTTCATAACCAGCCATGTCCAGGGCTTTGTAATGCTCCAGCATTCCATGAGACAAAGACCCTGACATTTGGGGCTCATTGTCTTCTGTGCAGATGGAATAAGTCCTCTGATCCCTGAGCCACATCCTTTGTCCAGAGTTGAGCTTCCATCATAGAGCGAACGGCTTGAAGACACCCACCCCTCAGTCCTCCAGAAATCCCCAGACGTAAACAGTGAAAGAAAGAACAGAGCCCAGTAACAGGAAGGGTCTGGGGACTGGTGGCCTTGCTGGTTCCCTTAACACTGAAACTTTCGGTCTTTACCTAAATTCACATAAACACCTCGTGTTTGTGTGGAATCTTTCCCTGATGTACCCCAAGGCTCACAGGATAGTGTGTGCAAGCCTGTGCCTCAGTCCCTAGCAGGGTCTAGACGTGAACCCGCCTTTCAGAGTAGAAGGCAGCAGTCCTATGAGCCATCCATCTCCTTTTCTGTCTCCTCTGCCCTTTCGACTTAGGAATAAACAGTGACAGTGTGCAGGAGTGCCAGGCCTAGGGCCTGAGCTATCCACAGGCCCAGAAAGCATACACTGTAATATCTGAGGCCAGCCGGGTGGTTCAAACCCAGCCCCGGATATCTAGAGCACAAGTGGCCCATGGGATGGCATCTCAGTAGTGAAAACTTCTAAACCACTCTGTTGGCCTGTGGGCCGAATCGGCTCCATTAGCCACTGTCGTGCCAACCACAGCCAAAAGCCTTTCACTTTCTCTCCTCGTTCCTTCATGAACACTTGGAGAAGGGAGGGAGGCGAGAGGTGTGCAAACTGTTTGGACGTGGGATGTGGCACTGGGGTGAAACAAGATATGTCGTGGGTATGAAGGGAGCTGCCGGGTTTCTATGTATAGGGCCCCAGATGTAGCCACAGGGCATTGAGGGGTGAAATCCCTTTATGAGGTATCAGGCTCCAGAATGGCTGCCCTGCCTTTGGCTGCCTTAGCTTCATCCACTCCCTTGTAGGTGACATTTCAGCTAGAATTTAACTCCAAGCCATGGGAAGCAAATCTCAAAGACAAACCAAACACTCCCAAACAAATCCTAGGAACAAGTGATGTCTGACCTACAGTCTCTTGGGAGCCCTCTGCACAGGCCAGGCCAGGCTAGAGTAGGTTGACCCCGTAGGTCTTCGAGCTAGACCAGCTCCATGGTGGCTCTGGCCTTGTCACCCATCTGGACTCTGCCTGTGATGGTTTCCAGGCACACACTGGCGCACCTGGGTAAATTTATTCCTTCAGTGCTTTAACCTCCAAGATGTCCAAGGCACACGCATTTCTTTAAAGGAAACAGAATCCATGATTGGAGACTTGGACAGTCAGGCCACGACTCCTTGATACAGTCTGCCCTATCTCCCAGTGGCCCTTTCAGCCCCTTGGCCCCTGTTCTCCCTGGACCTCAAGATTCCTTTTTGAATATTCATCAGAGAGCCACAGAATTGATCCACACTTCCCCCACTGTCAGCTCAGGCTGTCTCCGCAGCGGTGGCCAGGTCCCCAAGGGCCAGCTGCAGAGCACATAGTGAGTCCCTTGCCCGGGTGCTGTCCTGGTGCAGATGTAGCACCTGTAGAGAGAGCTTCATGCTGAGAGCAGCAGGCATCCATCTTTCTTTCTGCCTTTGGTAATTCCTCAGCTCCCGGACACTCCCGGGACCAATCACTGCCACTCATGGCGTTCAATCTGGAGGTTCCTCTTAGCAGGGTCTCCAGACGAGGTTGAACATAGCCACGTGGTACATGGACAAATTTCTGCCCACACCTTTGACTCCTGAGCAACTCCAAGGTGCCATTTCTGTCCTCACTGTGGGAATGTCGTGGCATGTTGGTAGCATCTCGGTGGGATTAGGCTCAGCATGGGCAGGTTTGAGCATGGAGCAGGAAGGCGGAGAGGAAGACAGCAGGAAGGAGTGGGGACTGGCAGTTCTGCGCCTCCCGTTGACTCTAAGGCCCGACTCTAGGAACCAACCTGTAGCCTCACCTGCTCCGACCTCGGGCTCACTCCCGCTGAGGCTGCGGTAGTACGTGGAGGTTTATTCCCTCAAACCTCCGTGCAGATGGCACACCCTTCGTCTTCTCTAGAAGCACCCTTAAGGACATGTGATGGTAGGGTTTTGATTTACAACGGTGTGTTTACCTTAGAGCAGGACAGGAAGGAACCCCTGTAATGATCCCCTTGCTTCCAAGCACGAATACATTTTAATGAAACTATTTTACTGTATTTGAGGCACTGGAGAGTTGAACATTTGCAACTAATCAATAGCCAGTCAGTTGCTATAAAGTTAAAAAAGAAAATACGTTCCAAGTCTCTTTTAAACATCCTGTAAAGCTCAGAGCCTGAGTCAGGCCTTCCTCTCCATGCCGTGTGCACAGGTGCGTGGACAGGAAGCACACACACACACACACACATACTCACACACATTCACATATCCACACACTCTTACACACATAGTCACACACACTCTCACACATTCACACTCACATACACAGTCACATACTCTGACACACTTATGCACATACTCACACACACTCTAATACTAGGACATGAAACTCAGAACTACTGAGTCTCTCAATGCCAGTTCTTGTGGCTCTCCTCGCCGTTAGTCACGGAAGGTGAGCAGACCCAGCAGCAGCGTGTCCTAGGGCTCAGAAGGGCAGAGTCAGTCCCCTGCCCCAAGCCACCAGCACATGTGGGTAGTGGGCAGTGGGGGCCTGATGTCGTAACATGATTCTTCTCTCCGTGGCTGCAGGGTCACCCCCACAGTGGACAGGGGGTGGAATTTTGACTGCACTGTGGCCCTGGCTCCTGCTGGACAGCGCTGCCCTGGTTTGTCACCCTCTAGTGGCCTTTCAGACATTGAGTATTTGTAGAGTCGCAGAGTACATTCCAATGGAACTCGGGCAGGAAGGCACGTGGGTTTTGCTTTTCATTCTTAGAGATGGTTAACTTTGTCCTAGGGACTGATCTTTCCAGCATCAAAGAAATACATATCTACTGTATCCGCCAAAGTTTGTGATGCCTGCATAGACGCTTGTTAAAAAAAATAAACAAAAAACCAACAAAAATTAAAGAAAACCACACAATTGAATTGCCTTTGAAAGTGGGAGACGGTCTGTCTCCAGCAGATTGAGAAACAAAAAGCTTCTTAAAAGTGTGTATGTTTTATATTCTTTTCTTTTTTCTAGTAGAACTGACTTGAAATATTGGTGGTTTTTTTTCCCTTAGTGATGTGTGTTGCTTTTGTGTGTGATAATATTTGAATGTAATTACAGCAGTGCCAATTTGCCAAAGATGTTGGACATATTTTTTTTTCTTTGGGGGAAGGGAAGGGGTTGAGGGTGGGACATGGGAGGAAACTGGGATGGGATACTGGTTTAATTTTTTTTTAAACTTTTTTTCTTGTCAAACCTGGGATTTGTGGATTTAAGTTAAATGGTTGATTGCAACACCTTTATTTTAACTTAGCTGCAGAAACATGCAATAAGATTGGCGTAGTTTCAATATCTGTGTCTTTTCATGAGTGACTGTTCTTTGTGAAGAATTGATTTTATGTAACCTTTATGTGAGATAATTATTTGTAAATATTTGCCATAATTTTATTGGTTCCTAAAATAAAAGTAATTTTTTAAGTTCAGAAAAAATATTTGATCTTATTTGTTTTTACTAATTCATACATGCTCTTTGACAAGTTTGACTAAGTCACCTGGCATGGTGGACAACTTAATGGCTCTTGGCTAAATTGGGGTCAGAAACAAATTTAGACACCTAGTGTATAGGCCTGTACATGTGACAGAAGGGGCAGATTCTGCCTTTGAGGGAACTCCAGGCCAGTTAGCTGGGTGGGTAATGGGTGATAACCCCCACCACACACACACACACACACACACACACACACACACACACACACAGAGGGGGAGGGGAGAGGGGGAGAGAGAAGGAGAAAGAGACTGTCACTCAGCATAAGAACCTTCACTAAGCTCTTTAACCTCAACTTCTACTAGAAATAATCAGGACCACCCACACCATTCGTTCTATTTGTTCACTCATTTATTCAACAACTGACTGTACATCTATCCCCATTACATCAGTGGACAGAGCACTCAAGAACCCAGCTCATATCAGACTCATAAGCTAGTAGTTTGGGAACACTGAGTCATCACAGGCAAATCACTGAGTGAGTGGCGTGTGCTCACATCTATGCATTTAACCTACACCCAGACTGAGTTATCGCAAACCTACAGTGTGCGGGTCCTGACAGACCAGAAGCTGCTCACACCAGTACACCCTGCCCCTAGTCTGCCTGACCTGAGCTCGGTGACCACATGCCACAGTCCTGAGAGGGAAACCCTGTCCCCGAGCCTTTAGAACTGAGCAGCTGGGCTGCATGGGAGCCAGAGGTGGCTTTCATTTTCATCAGGGGGCAGGGCAGCTGTAGACTTGAGCCATGCCCCTGCTGGGCTATGTCAGTCTGCAAGGGCTGGTGGGACTGCTGTGCCCCATGGCACAGTGTGTTCAACTCAGTAATTGCCAGAGATGGAGTGGGCGAGTGACCACGTGGGGGCTATGGACTGCGACTCATTCATATTTAATAAAGCTGGCTGCGTGGCCTCCATTCATTTTTGCAATGGATGGTGACGAGGAAGATGATTCCTTGGGGAGGGAGGGGGTGGTGAGCATGGAAGAGCCTAGTTCTTCCTCCTTCCCAAAGCTCTGGCTTAGAGCACAAACTCTGGAGAGACGCTCTCGTGGTTTTTTGTTTTTTTGTTTTTTTTGACAGGTGGCACAGGGACAGAAGCCTGCTCCTGCTGTCTGCCCCAGAAATAGGGCATCGGTGTCACTGACAACCAGGGAAGGTGCAGCCCCATGTAACAACTGAATGGAGGTGAGGGACAAAGGCTCCGGGAGAGGAAGGTGACTACAGGTTAGATTGGAAATGTCTCCCACAGGCTCATGGGAATATCTCACACAAGTTTCTAATGTTTGGTCCCCAGTGATGCACGGCTTTTCATGGGTCTGGAGTCTTTGGGAGGTGGAGCCCAGCTGGAGGAATTGGATAGGTCCTTGGGAGCATGTTATTACTGGCCATTTCCCCTTCGGCTTTCTGTGAGCATCATGGGCCACCGTACGGATTGACGACCTGTTCTACCACATCTACTACCGTGATGCCTTGCCCAAGCACACGGGACTAAATATGTGCCGGCCCTTCTGAAACTGTGGGCCCATAGAAAGCTTCCTTTTTATAAGTACTTTCTGTTAGGTGTTTTGTCACAGGCCAAGAAAAGTAACACATTAAGGGTGCCAACTCAGCCAGCCCGCAGCAGCCTTCTCCGCTTGGCAACAACCTCAGAGGGAAGGAGGGGTGCTGGAGGCCCAAAGCGCAGGGTGGAGTCCCAGGCCCATTCATTCCTCCCTCCAAGCGAGGTCCTGGTAAGGGATGCCCTGAGTGGGGAAGGAAGCCTCTAAGAGTCAAGACACGGTCTCTTTAAGCGGTTTGACGTTTTGCCGGCTTACCCTAACCTTTATTTTTTCACCTGTACAATGGGTGCTCACCTTGTCACAATTACCTCAGTGTTGTGAGGGGTGAGTGTTGTGTAGAGCATGTTTTCCTATGCGTTGAATGTGACATTTGCTAAGATGTCTTCTCTGCTGTAAAAAAGTCACAGTATGGGTTAGGGAGGTAGAGTTGCAGTTAAAAAGTGCCTTCTGTCCAAGCATGAGAGCCTGAGGTCAGATCCTCCAGAACTCACATGAGAGCCAGGCATGATGGTGTGTGCCTAAGCGAGGGGTGGGGGGAGGTGGATGGGAGGGTGGGGGGATGGGAGGGGGGAAGTGCTGGGGGAAAGGAAGGCACAGAGACCAGGGCTGGGTAGACAGCCAGCTCAGGCTGAGATTCCTGAGATCCCATGTCTCAAAAGAATAAGATGGAGAGAGATAGAGGAAACCTAAGCAGACCTCTCTAGCCTCCACAGTTACGCAGTCACATATGTGCACACGTGAGCATGTGTGTGTGCACACGCACAGACACAGACACACATGAGGAGGGAGGGAGAATGTGTGTTAGGGAACAGGTGCTTTTTGAGCCAAGCCAGGAAGAGTACAAATGATTTGAGACAGCAAGGAGAGGCCTCCCAGGCAAAGGTAACCATGTACACAGAGAGGTGTGTTGGGCAGAGATCCCAGACTGCTTATCCTTGAGCACTATGGCCCTCCCCCTGTATGTCAGACTAAGAGATAACCAGGATAGGAACAAAAAGAGATGGTTAGCCTGGGCCCATGTCATTTCCTAGCAGGCAGGCTTGCCCAAGGAGTAGAGGGTGGTGGCTAGTGCAGGCAGGGCCTGAAGTTTCTCCTCAGCAGGCTGCAGAGAGGGAAGAGCCAAGGATATCCCACCATATGGCTATGTGGAGAGGGCCACCTCCAGGCCTGTTTGCTGCAGCTGACTCCAGGCCTGCCAACTGCAGGAGGAAGGGGTGGCCAGCACCTGGAAGGAAGGCTCCTCACAGCAAGCATGGCCATTGTGGTTTTAGACTTCTGGAGAAATTAACACCCCAAGTGATTTTATTTTGTATTTATTTATTTTTGGTTTGCTTATTGTTATATTCTGGAGTTTTTTTTTTTCCTTCAGGGAGTATGCCTTGTACAAAATCTTTAAATAATTTTATTAAATCAACAAAGCTGTTCTTGGCTTCGCCTTCCCCAGGATCTGGTGATAGGAGCCAGTCAAGCCTGGCTTCAGGCCAACCCTGAGGGCGTTTAGTAAATAAAACACTTTCCTGTGTTTGTTTTCAAGGCTGAGTAACTCAGTACCACACACAGGGTAGCTTACACAGCACTAATTTGTTTTCTCTCCGTTCTGGAGGCTCCAGGTCCAAGATCAAGGCGTGCACAGGGCTGAAGCCCTCTGAGGCCCCTCCTCATGCTACTGACAGATGTCGTGTGTGCGGCCACCAGCCCTCCTGGATTAGGGCCCGCTCTAATGACCACTTCCCCTTAGCCACCCCTCCAAGGCCTTGTCTCAACACAAGCACATTCTGCAGTACTGAGGGGCAGGACTTCAGCATGTGAATTTGGGGATCCGTCCACAACTCCACCGAAGACTACAGAGACTCACAGATCCAAGCCCACCGTGGGTTGGCTCTTCACGTGTCTCCTACCGTCTCTACCGAGCGGTCTGTGTTCTGTCTCCGCCAGAGACATCCGCCCACCACCCACCTCCATTCCTTAGCACTTCAGTATGGCCCCCAGGAAGATCTGTCTTCACACCTCACATTTGATTTCATTCCTGCCGGACTAAGTCAGGAGTCATTTTATAATTTTTCATAAAACTAGTGGGGTTATAAGGACTTCATGGAACATGACTTTGTAGCTCAAAAAGAGATATGAAGTCTCACAAGAAGAGTGTCATGTTTGCCTAAATATGTTATATAATATAGATAAAATTTTATGCGTGATTAAAAATCTTTTATAAAGTGCAAAGGCGAATAACTCAGTAAAATAAATCTAAGAGATGTGAAAAGACACAGTGCCCTTAACTTACAGAACTTTCATATGAGAAATATGAAGATAGTCTCCTCCTCAGCAGAAAAATGGGCCAAAGACATGCACGGCTCATTCACAAAGGGACATGTATTACTTCTCAGTACAAGCTCAGCCCATGATTAAAGAGCATAATTCGAGTCTATGGCAATATTTATTGTTTTATTGTTTAAAATGAGGTTTTACTCTAGCCCAGGCTGACCTTGAACTCATGCGGATTCTCCTGCGGGCATTATGGGTGAGCCACCTCACCCAGCACAAATGCAGTGCTGGAGAGGGTACAGAGAAATGGACCCTGCCATCCTGCCTCTGAGCTGTCTGAATATGGGAGGCTAAAGCTGTCTGTCTGTTTCTAGGCCTGATGCTGCTGGTCCCTCAGTTGCCTGGCGGAGGAGGACTTGAGAAAAGGGGCAAAGTAGAAATCCTGAGCCTAGGCTTGACCATCCCAGGTATGCGACTTTGCCGAGCGGCTGCAGCCTGCAGTCCCAGATGACAAGTACAGGCCAGGTTGGGAGGGAGCTGTGGCTTTTCTGGTCCACCGCTGTCATCTGGAAGGGCACGCAGCCGCCAAGGTTCCCCCATCATTCGCAAACATGTGTAAATATCGCCACGGCGCTAATGTAACCAAGAAAATCACTTCCTGTTGTTTCCCCTTCAGTGATATTTTCTGCTTGGCTGGGTTTGCTTAGCGCCCTGGAAAGGCCAACTCATCAGTTCTTGTTGTTAATCAAGAGCAGTAATTGTCCGAGTGCAGAGCCTCCTGACTTGGACTCTGCTGAATAGGATAACAAGTTCCAAAAATGCTAAGTAGTGGTTTCTATAAATGGGCCTCTTTTAATAGGGAAGGCCCCCATAGAGGATTCATAAAGAAAGCCCTTCTGCGAAATGGAATTAAAACATTGTATGTATTTTACAGAGCATGGCAGGTAAGTTGAAAACTTCCAGGAATTCTTAAACCATGGACTCCATAGATGCTCTCTCATTTTCCCCCCACTGGTAAACTTGCAGCCTGGTTAAGGCAATGCCAGTCTACATAATAAGATAAGCACAGTCTATAACGTCAATGTCAACCAACAGAAAGCTGTTTGGGGCTCACGTAGCTGGCACTCTTGGAAGGTAGGCAGCTTTCCACAAGGAGACTCAAAGATCCAGGCTCTTTTCTTCTTTTGGCTTTGCCATATTTAAGTTTGCTGAATCTGAGAGCAAAATTTAAAAGGGTGTGTGTGTGTGTGTGTGTGTGTGTGTGTGTGTGTGTGTGTAAATGAACGAGGCCAGGGATCACACCATGAGATGTCTCCATCAGGCGGGCTGAGAGGACGTGCGTGTGTGCCCACTCACAGTCAGTTAGCCAGAATCTAGCCCTGTGGCCACACACCATTTCAAGAGAGACGGGAAGGCAGTGTTGCCGTGTGACGGGAGGACCAGTCATGCCATCCGAACACACACGGAGGCTGAGAATTGCCACCCTGGACACGCTCTGCCCAGCTCCAGGCCTTACTCCTACCCTAACCCTCAGCTGAAGCCATGCTGACACCAAGCTTGGAGGCTTAGCACACCTCCATCCTGGGAAGACTGAAGGAGTTTCATGGTCCATCCTCTGCAGACCCGCTCCTGATCCACTCTGATCCCCTACCCCGTGTCTAAACAGAGCTCTGGGTTATGCTGTGAACAGAAAGCCGGTTAACATTTACTGACTACTAACCGCTTACCAGGCATTGCTGATACTTGGCGGAATCTTTCCTGTTGCACCAGAATTACAGAACCATAACTGAAGCCAAATATTCAAGTCACTTGTACTGCATAGACCAGACCTGACACTTAGTAACAGCCTCCACTCAGCACCCATGACCACAGTCATTGACCACAGACCCAAGAAGTTTGAGACAGCGAGGGGAACACACACAGGTCCATCGGGAAAACCGGACCCTCCCTCCCAGGGAGGAGGATGGCTGATTCCTCTTCAAGCTGAGTGCCAGTGGCTAAGAGAACCCCTCACAAGGTAACCTCAAGATGAGGAGACTGGAATTTCAACTTCCTGTTTGAACATCTCTACCAACCAAGATCCTGGCCTACCTTCTGCTTACCGGAGAAAGAGAAGGCATATGCTGAAGCTGCGGCAGGACCCTGTGGGCAACGGGAACACCACCTGTGACAACCACAGTTACATTGCCTGCTGGAACTCCAAAGAGCCTCTCCCTGGCAAAGGGGCATGCAGACACTGCTGGCTGGTGGGATGGGAAGCCTGTTGGGGGCTTGGGGAGGAAATAAACTACATCTCCCAACATCTGTGAACTGGCCGCATGTGTGTGGAGGGGAGGAACATAGGACTGACACCAGACACCGGTGATGTAATGCAGGTCCCTGATGCGTTGACTTTAAATTACTTGAAAGTGAGTATCCTGGCTGGGCCTGACTTAAGTAGACCTTCTTCATAAGAAAGTGTAGAGGTCAGAGTGGCAGGAATCTTCCATGTGTTGGGCAGAGTTATGTGTGCTACAGGAAAAGGCGAGGAGCCACCAGGGGCTGAGAATACCAGTTCTGGAGCTGTAGGGACTTGAGTCACTGTCCTGAGTGAGTCTAGTTCTCACAGAAACTCAGGGAAAAAGAGAGCCTGGAGCTTTAAAAGGCAGCAGGCCTCTCTGGAACCTTCAGCACCGCCTTGGCAGCTACGGAGTGGCCAAACTCCTGGCCCACAGTAACAGTGAGATACGGAATCCAAGCTATCTGAAGGCACTGTCTGGTTTGCAGCGACCAAAGGTAGACATGGTGTCTCTTCAAGCCACAGGAAGGCCCAGGCTGCACTGAGGACAGGGAGAGAACACCAGCTTTGAATTATGTTTGAGGTGAAAGTTTCCAAAAGAGTAGAGCTGGTGACAAAACAAAATTGTTTTAATAACTGAAAACAGCTAGGAAGTTCTAGAGTCTGGCCAAGGATGACAAAATCCCACTGCCCTCCCTGAAATGGGAAGACATTTTACACAGTAGAACTGTATCCCATTTCATGTTTACACCTCACAGAATGATGCATCTTAAACAAACTTATCTCACACATGTGTCATCTCATTTAACCAGTACAATAACAACGTGAGTGTAATTACCAGCCTCACAGATGAGCCTGAAGAGAGATTTCACCATTATGCAGGTGGTAGCCAATGTGGCCAAGACTTGAAGCCAAGTGGTGTGGCCCCCAAATGGAAGTCACCGAGAGTCACCGAACTCCAACTGAGCATGTAACTTAATCGAACCTAGCATCCCAACCAGCTCTGCAGGAGGCAGCCAAGTTGTCCTCTCACCCTCCCCTAGAGTGTGTGTGTGTGTGTGTGTGTGTGTGTCCCCTCCCCCTGCCCCAAGAGTATGCACATGCACCCTTCTCACACTCGCCTGCCTCCAGGCTGAAATTAAAATGCCAGTAAAGTCATGAGTCCGCTGGGGGATGGCTGCATTTGTTATTGTTGTTGTCATTGTTTCCTTGCACTCCCCCCCCATTTTTGTTGTTAATTGTTCATTTGATTGATTGGTTGATTGATTTATTGATTTTCAGACTATATGGAGCCTCTCAAGTGCTAGGTTGGCAGGCATGTGCCACCACACCTGGCTAGATCTACACTGTAAACATATTGCCAGTTTCCTTGTTCCTCGTGCCAGCATAAATTCCTTGATCTCCACATGATGGCAGGGTCTCTGTCGGGCACAGGGGCTGCAGGACAGAGGTGAAGCAAGCCTGGTCCCTGCTTTGGGAAAATACCACTTCTGGTGAGCAGGGAGGCAACTAGGTGAAGGTTCAGTGGTTTGAGGTGCTTGGGAGTGCAAGACTAAGTGGGATAGGTGTCCTCCTAGAGTCAGTACTGTCGCCAAACAGCAAGGATGGGGTACACCTGCTGAGCACTCTCACTCTCTGTATGTCCTCCAGGTGAAGAAACCTGTTGGCCTTTATCCCATCTGGGGACAAGGTGAGTGCCCTGCCATTGCACACCAAGTAGAAGAAGCTGGGTGGTCACTGGACAACACTGACTGGGCAGGGCCTTTGAAGGCATAAACTGAACTTCCTTCTGTTTCTCCCTCTTGTGCCTTTAAAAAGATGACACAGGCCAGCAAAATGGATCAGTGGGTAAAGGTCCTTGCCACTAAGATGGAAGTCCTGAGTTCAGTTCCCAGGATCCACTTGGTGGAAGGAAGGGACAACCTCCCTCAGATTGTCTCTGAGCTATGCATACACAAACACACAACAAATATGTGAGCATGACAACATTTAACAAATAATGCTGGACAGTGATGTGATTCAGCTGGCAAATGTGACTGCCACACAAGCCTGGCAACCTGAGCGGCATCTATGGTGCCCATGTGAAGGGTGAAAGGAAAGAGCCAACTCTGCAAAGTTGTCCTCTGCCTCCCGTGCATGTAATATGGCACTCATGTGTGTGTACACGCACACACACTGAACACAATAATAAATAAATAAATAAATAAATAAATATGTTTTGAGATTAACATACATGGGTTGGAGAGATGACTCAGAGGATAAAAGCACTGTCTGCTCTTCCAGAGCTCCTGAGTTCAATTCCCAGCAACCACATAGTAGCTCACAACCATCAGTAATGTGATCTGATGCCTTCTTCCGGCCTGCGGGTGTACATGCAGGTAGAGCACTGTATACATAACAATAAATAAATAAATCTTTAAAAAAAAGATTAGCAGATGTGTGGTGGAAAAAAACAGACTCAAGGGACTGGAGAAACAACCCTGGTGAAGAGTGCTTGCTGTTCTTGCAGGAGATTGGCATCTGGTTCTTAGAACCCGCATCATGTGACTCACAATTGCCTATGACCCGAGCTCTAGCGAATTCATTCTCCTCCACAGGCACTCACAAACACATGGGCACATACACACACAGGCATGGGCACATAAATAAAAACCAAGGCCCTGGCCAGCCGTCCAACTCAGTGGGTGAACAGACCTGCTGCTAAGCCTGATGGCCTGAGTTCGATCTTTGGGACTTCACACAGTGGGAGGAAGCAACCAACTCCTGAAACTCCCTTTGACCTCCACATGTTTGTCACAGCATATGTGCAAACACACTCATGAACACACAAACAGACAGCACTCAATCAAACAATTAAATAAACATTAAAAAGCCTTTTAAATTGAAATAAATGCAAAAAGAATTATTTTTTTTAAGTAGGCAAGTGGGTCTCACTTCCTCCCTACCACAGACTCTTGGGTTCTTGCCTCTGGCCACACCTATGTCTAGTCTCCAAGAGACACTTGTCCTAATGAGCACTAGTAGGAACCGAATCACTTTATTTAAAAATACTCTCAGCTACAGTCTAGTTTCTTAGGAGCATCTCGTTGTGGAAAAGTGCGATGTTTTTCTAGGCAAAGCTAAAAGAGCAGACTCTTTTTCACACCCTTGTTAAATATTTATTCTACAGCTGGTAATAGTTAGATCCGCTATGAATGACTGACAAATTCAGAATAACAGTGGCTTAAACAGGATAGATCATCTGCTCTCACAGATGGAGTCCGGAGGTCAGTGATCCATGGCTGATATGGCAGCTTGGCCAAGGAGCCCCACAGGGAACAGACTCAGTCAACCTTGGCCCTCCCAAGGCTGCATCTCCTCAGCCACTTGGCCCAAGATGGAGCATGGGGATTCCAGGATTCAGAACAGAGGATGCAAAGAGGAAACTGTCCCTCCAGCAAGGACCTAGGAAACTACTCCCCACCCAGCACATCTGCCTTACCCCACTGTCTGGAACTGAATCATGGGGTGACACAGGACTGGGACTCCTGTGCTGAAAATCTGTTTGTCCATCTGCTTATTCTATTGATATTACTGACATGAACTGAAGAAGCAGAGCCATCAGACCCTCTGGACCCCATTGCCTATTTGGCTTAGTTTAAAGACACATTCCTTCAGTGGAGTGGAGTTGAAAGGTAGTGGGAGATAGGGCAGTCTTGTGCAGAAATGTCAGAAGACCTGAACTCTTCAGAAGCTCATGGAGGTCCAGATGAGACCAGACCCCAGAGAATTATCATCTCCTTACCATTTCCACCCCCATCAAGGTTAGAAGGACCTGGGCTTGGATTCAGTCCCTCTGTCTATACAAGGACTTAAGATTGAGCCTTACAGCCAGGAGCGGTGATGCCTGCCTATAGTCCTGGCACTCAGGGAGGTAGAGGCAGGTGGATTTCTGTGAGTTCGAGGCCAGCCTGGTCTACAAAGTGAGTCTAGGACAGCCAAGACTACACAGAGAAACTCTGTCTTGAGAAATAAAACAAAGAGTGAGCCTTGCGTTCTCTGGTCTTTTCACTTCAGACATCTAGTGGGTCTATGGTCCCATGTTGGCCGCAGCCAATTGACCAAGAATCACCATGAGAACTCAGAGGAAAAGATGAGCCAGAGATCTGAGAGTCACTTGCATCTGGACTCCACTGTGGTGACCCTGAGCCCAGAAGTCCTCTGAAGCCCCAAGTGTTGTGCTGCTGAGCTAGTGATCTGGACGCCAGTGAATACCACTACCCTTGTGATGGCTCATACTGCCATCTTGACCATATCTGGACCCACCTAGGAGACACACTGCTGTGACAGAGTCACTGGATTGGGTTATGAGAGGTGGAAAGACTAACCCTGAATGTGGGTGTCACTATCCCAAGGTCTGGAGTCCTAGGCTGGATGAAAAGGAGAAGGCCGACTGGGAGTCCTTTTCTGCTTCTTGGTCACAGGTAAGTGGTCAGGTGTGTGACTAGCTGCCTCACATTCCTGCCACATTGACTCCTGGATTGTGCTCTCAAATCATCAGTCCAAGCCCACCTCCTTTAAGTTGTATTTGTCAGGCATTTTGCCAATAATTAATATACCCCCACCAGAATGAAATTACGGAAGTCTGGCCACAATGAGGCATGTGGCATTGAAAATAACTCCCCAGCTAATAAAGTACCAAGCTTCTAGAAGCTGATACTCATTTCCAAGGGGAACTATCAAAAATAATGATTTAAGGGCCCACTAGGGACAAACTCTGTATAGTACTTTTCTATTGCTTTGCTAAAACAACAAGAACAACCAGAAGGAACCGTTCATTGGGGCCTGTGGTTCCAGCAGGATAAAAGCTCACTATGTCAGGGAAGCATGGCAGTAGGCAACAGACGTGGCGGAAGAAACAGCTAAGAGCTTACATCCCGAACAGCAATCAGGGAGCAAAGAGAGCAAGCTAGGACAGGCGTGAGGTTTTGAAGCCTTTTCCTTCAGCAAGGCTACACTTGCTAAGCCTCCCCAAACAGCGCCACCAAGTGGGAGCCTAGTATTCAAATATCAGAGCCTATGTGGGACATTTTCATTCAAACCCCTACAACAGGGAACTCTGTTCTGCAAAGAAGTCTATCTGACTTGTGAGGTCCTTGAGGAAGAATGGTATATAGATGAGAAGGAGCCAAAGTTGTTGTTCAGTCTTCAGGCAGCTTTTAGAACACTTTACAGAATCCCAGTAACAACACTGCAGTCCTCAAGAGGTACTGGAACCCTTCCTTACGACTAGAAAACTGACTTATGGGAAGACAGACCCAGTGTGCAGGTAAACAGACATTTCTTTGAATGGAGTAGAGCAACATTTTCAAATTCTCTAGAACCTAGGATTAACTGATGTTTATTCATCTTAATAGCTACTAGGGGAATTTTCTGCTAAGGGAGGTAGTAAGTCAGGTCTTGGAAAAGTTCCCAGGCTACATGGAGGTTTGAAATGAATCAGGAGTGAACTTCAGTAGGGGGAAGAATTAGTCATGGATTTGGAGGAGCAGAAGATGCCGTTCAGGAGGTGAGTGAAAACTAGCACTCCTTGAGGACTGCAGCCAACGCAAACCTATGCTTAATTTTTTTTGTATGTGTATGTGTCTGTTTATGTGTATGCCACATGTGTGCATGTGCCTAAGGAGGCCAGAAGAGGGCACCAGATCCCCTGGAGCTGGAGTTGCAGGCAGTTGTGAGCAGCCAGATGAGGGTGCTGGGAAATTGGGTGCTGGGAAAAGCAACAAGAATTCTTAACCACTGATTCATCTCTCAGGTCCATAATCCAAAATATTTAAGATGAGAAGTATCCTGTGCCATTTTTAGACAGCCATGACCCCTGGGTATGTGTGCAGTCAAAGTGTCACAAGAGAAATTCAGAAGAAATCCCCCAACACCCCAGCCGGTGAATAGCTGCTGTCCGTGGTGCTGAAACATCTTTAGGTCCAGGCCCAGCCAACAGATGTTCCTCCTTCTGCCGGAACATTAGGGTTTCTATCCAACTTCCCCAGTAACTCTGTACCTGGTGAAGGTCTTAATTTTCTATCTTGGTGAAAAATGTGTGGTTTATACACTGTCACAGGACAAATAGAATTAGGATTTATTTTCACAACTTACATGGTGTGTTTGGGGTTTTTTCCATATGTCTTTGGCAGTCCTATAACATTTCTGACAGTTACAATATTTTTTCCTTTCTGGGAAGTTGGGAAGATGCAGAGAACACGATTCCGTGCTTTCTTCACTAAGTCTTGAGAGTACTTTGGACAACATAGCTCTGTGCATATGTGTTTAACATGTGTGCATAGTTATGTTTGTGTGTGGTATGTTAGGCTGCAATATGTGTACATGTACACATCAAGTATAGCCCTGTGCATTTGCATATGAATTTGTGATGAGGCGGTGGTGGTGGTATGCAAATGTACCTACAATAAAAAATTAGCCAATTAGATGATATTCCAATTCAGATATCATTAATAACAAATCTTTCTCCTCTCAATGTCATGCAATGATGTGTGTTGTGCTTGCCAGCAGTTGGAAAGGGTCAAATTATTCTCCATGCAAATTCCATGTGTTTTCAATTAATCTCACATCTGTGTTTGTAAGTGTGTTGCTTTAATTACATAGGTGAAGAAAATGTCTCACTCCCCATTATTAATGGCAGAACATTCCTTCACCACGTGCCGCAGAGTCTTCATCCGTAAGAGCCGTTAAACATGACATCAGTCCCAATCCTTTGACTAATTCCTTTTTCATTATTAGAGCAGATTTACAACTTTGGAGCTATGGTGTTGAGCTTTTTCTCCCACTAGAAAATTCATCTGTATCCTAGAATCAGCTTGTAGCTCAATGTAAATTCGGTGTAGAACTCAGTCAGTTATTAAGTGGATTTAAGTGGCTGAACCCTGGTGTAATCTGACCAGCAATGCATGAAGGAAGGAGTTGGAGGTGTAAAAAATGTCAAATAGCTTTCTCAGATGCATTAAACTATTAATAAAGATAAAACGATCTTTATGTTTGGGGTTTGGAACATCTCTTTTATGATAGCAAGAAGCCACTTTGATTCACGACTCGTTGCTTCCAGGGTCTTGTGTCATTATTCAGAAGGTGTCAGGAAGGAAGCGAGACACACTCCTCACATGGGGAGAGCCAAGGAACAAAGCTGAGAGCTTAAGAGGGCTCTGGGTCAGCCGCTAGGCAAGGTGATATGACAGTGAGGGGATGAAAATCAAAGTATCCGCTCATGGAGTGCCCTCTCTAGAGGACCCTCCATTTGGCTCTGAGATATCTTTTTCTGTGGCCTTTCTGGGGGCAGCTGTGGCCCAAGGTGGCCTGCCTGAGGCACATTATAGTGATGCTGTGCAGGATGCAGTCCATTGCTCCCCTCCACACTGGTCCCCCTCTTCTTGCTCTGTTTCCAAGGTTGGTCTCTGGATCACACCACCATGACTTCCCATCTCTCTGACTTCCGACTGGATAGAAGTCGCCAACGGGAGGCACCAGTAGGGAGCTGGAGGGAGGGAGGGAGGGCCGAGAGGCCAGAAAGTTTGGTCCCTGTTTCTTCCTGGCCTCCTTCCAATGGCTGCTTTCTGGACTTTTCTGCTCCTCTTTAAGGCTTCCTCTCCTGCTGGCTACCACCTTCCCTGCCTTTTGCCCTTGGGCCTCAGGTGCTGTGCTCCCCACCACTGCTGCCCCATCTCTTATTGTATCCTGAGCCCTGCTCCCACCTCTGCCTGTACACTCATCACTCTGGCTCCTCACAGCTGTTTAAACTGTGAGGGGGCAGCCATTTCTTCTGTGGATCCTCCTTGATTCAGAAGAGGCCTCCCCTCGCAACCCTGGGGCTTCACGTACAAGTGGGGGACAAGCAGGATGAAGCAGAGGGGAGCCAGGAGGAGGAAGTCTTGGCACAATGCATTTGTTACCAGAGGATCAGTGGTGCATGGCTGCCTCTCTGAGGCTTCCCAGGCACACCGCTGGACATGCTGGCTGGACATCTTCCGGGAACCAAGGATTAGGGTAGGCAGGCCCTGCCCTCAGAGAGTTCACAACAGCAGGTCGAGCCTGTGTGTTAGACTATTATGGGTTAGCTCATACTCTGAAGAACACATAAGAGGTAGGTACATGGGGGCAGGAGAGCAAGGTTTCCTGGAGGAAGAAACATCCAAACTATGAACTTAGAGAATGAGAAATGTCTGAGACAGGGTTTTGGGGGAAGGACAAGGGGACAGTGTTTTTGGCAGAGGGATCCAGAGGCAAGGGAGAGCCGAGGTGTTTGACAGCTGCAGAGAACTGACATGCATGAACAGAAGAGAGGCACTGGAGAAAGCGCTGCAGGGTGGGCAGTGCTAGATCTGCAGCCTCTTCCTGGCCCCTGCTCCTCCCCCAAGCCCGTCAGGACTTTGAGGTCCTAAGGGCTCTTGGATACAACCTGATTTATACCCTCACAAGAGCCCATCGTCTACAGTGTGCAGCATAGAAACAGACCAGAGCCAAGTGGCCCCACAGGCACTGGGGTGAGATGGGTCCTGGCAGTACAGTGAATCCTACATTTTCCATATTGGGGCATGAGGTCTGGAGAGAGTCGTCTCTTACTCATGCAGGTCAAAAAAAAAAAAAAAAAAAAAAAAAAAAAAAAAGTCCAAAAGCTACTAAGATCAGGGTGGGAGGGAAAAGCCATGGTCGGCCTGGAAACCCCCTCATTCTGGGAGGAACAGGCATGGAGAGGTGCTGCGGAGGCAGACTCTAAGGCCCCCGGTCCTTGTAACCTTAGTGAGCCTGGCCCTTCACCTGGATGCACCCTGGGTACCCCTGCCCAGCGCCTCGCTTGCTCGGCACAGGTGACTGGAGCGTCCCATTGAAATCATGTGAATATTAAACTAATCAAAGCCTTGCTTGAGAAGGGACAGGAGCAGGGAGGCTGCCCTAACGAGCTGCGCGTGTCACTCCCTCCACCCTGCGCTCGCGTCTTGTGCTGTGCCATTTGTCTGGCTGTAATCTACATTTCAAATGATTACATGGGAAGCTGAAGTGGTAGTGACAAGGATAAACGAAGCTTGTTAAACTAATAGCTGCACTAATGCCCAAATATGTGAACTTCCCGACGCAGGCCGCATCCCAGCCTGGCGGAGCTGTCAGCCCAGCTCCCCCGGGCTCCGCCGCCAGCCGCGGCCACATGATGAATGGCCCTGTCGACCAAACTCATCCGGGGCCCAATTAAACAGGCAGAAATGAACTAGAGCCGTCAGGCAGCCGGGGAGGGGGGATGTCGGATGGGGGAGGCCAAACCAGACACACAGAGAGGCTGGGGGAAGGAGGGAGTCAAAGCAGATAGTGGGAGGAGGGAGGGAGAGAGGTACAGTGGGCCAGGGAGGGGGCACTGTAGGAGAGACAGCAGCTTGGGAGCAGGAAGGCAGAGAGCCAGAAAGAGATGGAGTGGGAATGGGAAGAGAGAGAGGCAGACACCAGAGATAGCCTGAGAGGGATACCAACAGGGCAGAAACCAGCATCCATCGAGATACACAGGTACCCAGAGTGGGAGAGAGGCAGTCAGAGACACCCAGAGAAATAGCTGACAAGACAGGCACCCGAGACCCTTAGCCCAGCAAAGAGAGCTGTATCTGGGATGGAGGGGGCGGGGACCGGCAGGAAGAAAGAATAGTCCCCTGGCAAGTCATTGCATCTCACCACAGCGGGGAAGTCGTTCTGTCAGAAAATGGTCATTTAATGGTTTGCCGAGCCTGCGACAGATATGTCATGTGAGGCGGCTGGGCGGCAGTCCCGGGGCATTTCATTTATTAATTACCAGTTTCCAGCAGCTCCCTCACACTCATCATCAGCCCAGCCCCCTGACTGGAGCAGCCCCACCCCCTTGACACCACTGCCAGGCCCATTTTCCAGAGGAGGAAGACAGAGGCAAGGCCAGAGAGGGGCAGGTAGGGTCAAAATGCTACTGGCAGAATAAGCTTCCTTTTCTGGCAGACCCGGGTCAGCAGTG
>OU015743.1:58233036-58246946 GCA_907169655.1 Acomys percivali | reverse complement strand
CTTCCCTCCACTTGAAGAAGATCAGCTGAAACAAAACAAAACAAACAAAACGTGTTCTGTTCTCTGAGCCCCAGGCTGGTTTTCCCTGGGCGCTGCCATGTTTTCAAACATCATCTGCTTTTCCACTCCAAGGTCTATCTATCATCTTTGCCAGAATCTGTCCCTGGAGGGCTGCGGCGGCACGAGAATCTTCCCATTTAACACAATCAGAGCCGGTTGTGTCACGGGAGGGCGGGCTGCCAGGCTGAGAACAGCTCGTCTTCTCCAAGGAGCAGGAACTCCAGACAGCGTTCTCTCCTGAGGACTCCTCTTCCTTCCCCCCTTTTCTAATTCCTTTTACCAGAAAGATGAGGCAGGACAGATGCAGAAAAAAGAAAGACAGACAGACAGAAGACAAAACACTGGCCCTTTCAAGCACTCGTCTGTTCTACCTTAGTCAGCATCTCCGCTCCGGAAGCCCTGCTTGACGAGTTCTCACCACCCTCCACCGTATGGTACTTGTGGCCAGGGCCTGTGAGGACAGGTCATCTGAACTTCCTCTTGCCTTAGGTAGCAGCCGCTGTGCCTGGAAGTCAGGTTTGTGGCAACCCCATCACTGTAGGGGATCTCAGCCTACAGAATCCCAGTGGACCTCTGACAGGATGAGGAAGGAGATGGGACGGAGCCAGACAGGTAAAGGTCTTTTTGGTGGCATCCCAGGACACCACCATGCTCAGGGTCTGCTTCCTATCTTCCTCTGGTTTCAACACTTTCACTTCCAGGCCGGGCAGGAAGATGGAGGTGGGTATAGGAGACTATTTCACAATGATGTCTCTGTGCAAAGAAAAATAATTTCAATGCTTGACCCTGGCCAGAGACATGCTCGGGAGCAAACAGGGCTGAGTGTCATAAAACAGAGATCAAAGGAAAGGTCAAGACACATAGGAGCTGCCTGCTGGGATTCCCTTCTGTCTGTGCTTCCCGGTAGAGAAGGCCAAGACTTTGATCCACGACTTGAGAAGAAGCTGCAGCACGCCCTCATCAGTCACCACCAGACATCCCTCCAGTATGATGCTCAGGGGCCTCAGCTCTGGGAGAGCGGAAAGAAGACAACAGAAGCAGCGCGCACTAGCACAATGCTCTGCAAAACCAGCCACGTTCCTGTGGCTCTGCTTCTGGCTGTACTGAGCCTTGAGCCTTTGAGAAAGGGTGGCTCTCCCCAACCCACCAGGAATGGGCTGACCGGTGGATCTGCGTTCATTTTTCCTCATGAGCAGAGAGACAAATCTTACAAAATGGATGCAATTCATGTGGTGTCCACAAGTAAGGTTACTCTGCTTTCCAAGGCCTCATTCAGAGACACTGGTGTGTGCTGTGTAGTTTCAGAGCAAATAATTTTTGGTTTGACCCTCCACAACTATACTAGATCAGTTGCCATGGACCAGGTGGCTACAGAGTGAGTCCACGCCTCATCTTTCACCTCCTTTATTTTCTCTGCGTACTCTCTCACTGTCCACCATTTTGTCAGGCTCCCGAATTTCCCACCATGCTCTTTGACTTCCCAGACTCCAGAGCCATGAGCCTTGCTAGATAAACATCCTTCCCTTATAAATTACCAAGCCTTATGTATAATCCTTATAGCAACAGAAAGTGGAAAAGGCAACCAGGGCACTGTGACTGTGAAATGTGATCTGAGGAGGTCACATATAACTATACCCACAGCCACACTCTTGACAGTTCCTCACAGGACCTTAAGGTGGCACATGAAGAAGGAGTTTTTATTTGAGCAAAAGGACAACTGGGACTCAATGAGAAAATGGAGGCCACAGCGCTGGAGCCAGGCTTTCTGATGCTCAGCCCTGTGCTCAAACTTCAACTGCCCAAATCATGCATTCCTCCTTTCCCTAGGCCCGGGCTTGCAAGTGGCTTTTGTTTTGAGTTAATGGGAAGGGATGTGTGATTGATTAGTAATGTCTGCCATGAGTGAAGGCCAGAGTGACACCCGAGGTGAAGTATATTTATGGACCCTTCTCTAAGCCCTAAGCAATATACCTTTTCTTCCTCTTCAAAATAAAACAGTTTTGAAATTACTTCCTCCTTCCTGTCTCCAGCTCAATAAAATTTTCTGACCGAATGGCCAGAAGGTAGGAAATTTCAGGGTAAAGCTACCTGGGAAGGAAGGGTTTGATAAACCATTTAACATTGACTTCAAGATTGCAAGGGGAGTGTTTAATTTGCTCAAGAGAGCCACTGTCCTCAAGGACTCCCGTCCATTAACTTTTGTCCAACTAATGACAAGTGAGTTTTCTATATTCATTAGCGCAGGCTTGGGATTTGGCTCCAGGGGCAGTGAACTGGGGAGGAAATCACACCGGGCTCAAGAGGAATGTTCTTGATTGCTTGTTGTACTTCTGGAAAAGAATAAAATGGTGTTTTCTAGGATCCTCGTAAGTCAGACGTCTCTCTGATGTGGATGGGGTTGGTTTCCAGTAGGAACCAGGACCCATCCTAAAAGAAGTTTTCAGGTCAAGTCAAGCGGGCAGAACCCAGCTTAGGCGCTCTCACCAGCACAGCTCCCCCGTCCTTCCGCCAGGCCCTGCTGGCAGGGATGGGTGAGACTGGACCTGGTGCTGGAAAACTCCCGGTTTAATAGAGAGACTAAGGCCGCACCCACATCCTGCAGGTGGGAGTGGTGAGACATGTCCCTGACGAGCATCATTCCTTCAATCCCAAGCCCTGCATCTCCAACCCTGGGTTATGGCATTCAGCTACTGTCAGAACACAGAGATCCCAGAAAGACACAAGCCCTCCAAGCCCTGGCCAAGCTGAGCATCTTTGCTTCAGTTGCCCAGTCAGTGTCGGTGTCGGCATCTGAGCTGTTCTCCAACCCCCTCCCCTCAAATTACTCCCCAATGCTTATACAACAAGGCCAGGGGCTACTGAGAGCATTGCTTGTCTGAACAGTATCTTTGTGTAAATCAAATCCGCAGACCAGCAGTGTCAGGCAGGAGGGAGATGTCTAACCCTGAATCAAGAAAATAGGGAATGGAGCTGATTCACACAGGTGTGGCACGATGAGGAAAGATGGGCGATCAGCCTGGTGTGGTTATGTATACCTGTAACCCCAACATTCAGCAGGACTGTGAGCTCAAAGCCAGCCTGGCCTAAGTAAGCAGACTTTGTGTCAAAACAAACCAAGCCCCACATGGGTTTGGGAGATCTCCGTCAATAGAGTGCCTCTTTACAGCCTGAGGACCTGAGATCAAGGCCCAGAAACCACCTAAATAGCCAGAAGTGTCGGGGTGGGAGAGACGGCTCAGTGGTCAAGAGCACTGGCTGCCCATCCAGAGGACCTGGGTTCAATTCCCACACCAGGCCACTCACAACAGCCTGTAACTCCAGTTGTGGGAATCTGATGCCCTCTTTGGCTTCCAAGTGGTACCATGCATACATGGTACACATACATACACTCAGGCACATATACACATGCACATAAGATAAATAAGTAAATACATATGTTGGAAAGACCGGAGTGATGTACACGCTTATACCTTTAGTGTTGGGGAGGGAGGGGCAATAAGGAACCCTGAGGCTCACTGAGCAGCCAATCAGCGATCTCCAGGCCAATGACAGACCCTCATTTCTGAGATTGATGCCCTAGATTTCCTCCTGGCTTCTACGTGGCTCGCACATGTGAATTCCTAAAGACAGAGAACAGCAGCAAAGGCCGGTTAAAGGGGAACAACATGGCTACTGTCAAGTGCCCAGGAAAGGAGCTAGGGCCTAAGTACCTCACCTGTCATTATCGCCCCTGCCTCCTGCCGCTGCCTTCCTGAAAGCTAGGGGTTGGACAGGTCCCAGCACTCCTTCCTCCAGACAGAGGCTGCTTCCTGCAGCATGTCCAGGTCAGCAGTCACTTCCTCCCCCCCCCCCCGGGGCCGGGGGGGGGGGGGGGGGGCCCTGCCGGGGGCAAATACCACCTTCTCCTGGAAGCCTGTCTGATTCCCCAAGGTGGAAGTTGAAACTTTTCCTTTGGAAGCCTGTACTGCCATTGCTCACAAGGGGTGTAATGAATATTTTCTGTCTGTCTGTCTGTCTGTCTATCTGTCTGTCTGTCTGTCTCTCTCTCTCTCTCATACACACACACACACACACACACACACCTGGCTCCTCTACGGGAAAAGAAAGTGGCACTTGTTCGTTCTAGAATAGACCCTAAGTCCCTTGAAACAGCCAAGACCCCATCCCTGAGGAGAGTATCCAAAAGACCATTCACTGTCACAAGTGGCACTCAGTGACATCCTGCATGTGCCATCCAGTGACAGATTCGTTTCTTTAAGGGCAAAGAGGGATTCCCATGGCCATCCTGGAAGCTGGGGCTCACAGTGGGGCTGCTACACAGGGGACCTAGTCCACAAAGAATAGTGAGTCTGCACACCACTGCTCCTGTGTAGCTGCATCCAAAGCAAATAGAAGCAGCAACATCGTGTCTGGCACATCCACACACAGAGCTCCCAGGACATCTATCCTGCTCAAGGGCACAATCCAGGAGGCCATTGGATGGCCCAAATACAGCTGGAGGTGATGTGGTTGCTTTCCTGTGTACTCGACATTTCCAGTTCACCCCTGGGCACCTAAAAAGACCACACCTACCTATCCATTAGGAGTGGCTGTGACTTGCTTTGGCCAAAGAAGTGTGAGTGGTAGCGCTGTCTGTCACTTCTAAGAGGAAGCTTTAAGAGTCCACACACGCTCTGCCACCCTTTCTCTCTCTCCCTCTGTTCCAGTGAGCAGCAGTGTTCCATATAATGGTTGTCCTGTCAGTCAGGGCCTGGCTGACAACAACAAAAGCATGGACCAGTGCCCTTGGCTGATTCCTATGAAATGTGATGTAGGCCACTGAGACCCGGGAGGTGCTCGTTACCACAGCACAGACTAGCTGACCCTAACTAACACCCATGGGACCGGTTACTTTCTTCATTTCACAGCAGGGAACTAGTATCGATTGCATGGGCGTGTCTGAATATTAGCTGGTTTGATCCATGTAAACTGGAATGCAATTAGCTCTTAATAAACATTAGCTATGTGCACATCCTCGCTCTGTGTAGCCGCAGAGCATATATAGATCCAGATGTAGATATGAAAGGACTTTAGGCCAGCTCATTTTCTTACGGCATTGTCTCAGGGAAGTCAGAGGCCCTCAGCCGAGGAGGAAGGGCAAGATCTCCACAGCCCCCCCCCCCCCCCCATGGCTTCTACTGGGCACTAATTTTTTTTTCTGCCTCACCAGAAGCCAAGGCTTGAGAATCAGCAAGCCTCAGCAAATGCCAGCCCTTCCTTGCTTCTTCCCGTCTGTCTAGCCACTGACCTTGACTCACGAGCAATTGCTGCTGACTGCGTGTGAACTGGCAGCCATGGATTTTCTTTCCTTCTGGGTTAAATGTCTGGCCATCAGTGGGGGAGTGTCCATTACCTGCAGTTCCCTGCCTCTGGGAGAGCTGGAAGACTGAAGGGTGAGAGGCTGTGACAGCCACAGGGACAGGTACCCAGGAGGCCCAGGCCAGGATCATCTTCTCCCCTGCAAGGTCTGATCACCAGAATGTCTTAATAGCCTTGACGGACCAGTACATTTGTAGCATGCACCACCCAAATTTACTATTAAACATTCTCCTCTTTAAAAAAAAAAACATATTAAATACTTAGTGGGCATAAGGCACCATAGTAAGCTAAGGCTTCTTCCCCCATCATCTTTCAGTTGGCATAATAGCAGCAGCAGTTGCAATGGCTAACAGTTTGACTGTTGTATCGTGCCAGGCATTGCCTCCCAATAAGAGATAGGTCAGACACTGTGTCCATTTCAAAGATGAAAAAAGCTGAGGCACGGAGAGGTTATGACAGAACCAATAATGGTTAGAAAATGGTGGAGTCACGATCTCAGCCCAGGTGGATCAGACTACAGAGTCCCGTGCCCTGAAGAGTTACGAGGGAAGGGAGCTAGCCTCTGAGACACTGCTCATGACAGCCATGTGGGTCTTGCTATTTTCATATTTCAGATTGAGTTATTGGGGCTGGAATTATGAGAGATTTGTGCTGTCACACAGCAAGCGGATGACAGAACAGGACTCATCCCCAAGGGCATGCAGAGAAAACCTCTTCCACTCAGGAAGTGCCCTGCTGTGAAAAGTGGAGATGTGCTGTAAAGCAGAAGGGAGCTGTATCAGACAGGGTTCTCCAGGGAACAGAACCAAAAGAATATTTACATATACACATATATGCACATATATATGTGTACATGTATGTATATGAAATTTATAGCCAGGCACGGTGGTGCACGCCTGTAATCCCAGCACTCGGGGAGGCAGAGGCAGGCAGATCTCTGTTTGAGGACAGCCAGAGCTACAAAGTGAGTCCAGGACAGCCAGGGCTACACAGAGAAACACTGTCTCAAAAAAAAAAACAAAAAACAAAAAACAAAAAAAAACAAAAAAGAAAAGGAAAGAGAGGAAGGAAGGAAGGAAGGAAGGAAGGAAAAGAAGTTTATGAGACTGAGGCTGTGCACAAGGGGCGGGGAGTTCCAGCGTGGCCATTTGCATGCTGCAGGGGCTGAGAACCTGCTAGCTGCTTGCTTTGCTAAGCTGGACACCTTGGCAGGCCCAGCCAAGCCGTGAAAACCTGGAAGTTCCCCAGAGGTTCTCTGTTTTTGAGTCCATGTTGGAAGGCCAAAGAAGGCAGACTCATCTGGAAAGAAGTGACGAAGCACACGCCGCCTTTGCCTCAGACATATCGTCCACTCCTCAGAAACCCACTTCAACTGCTGGTTTCTCCTTCACTTCAGTCAGTTGTCTCTGTCATCACCTCCATCTGCTCGGAGCTGAGTCTCCTAGATGATTCTAACTCTCCCCAAGTTGACAAGCAGCCACACAGACACTGAGCACCCATAACACATTTCATTGGGACATAAGCAGAGTGTGAGGGAGCAACAGGGAGTAACTAAGGAAGGAGTGCTTCCGAGCACAGACAGCGTTTGAGGAGAGAGTCCTGAAGGAAGAGCAGGCCGACTGTACTGTCCCAGCAGGGAGAGGCACAGTAACTGGGACCAGGGCGGCCTGGGCCTGATGTTGCCCATGCCTGCTGACCCCACTGCCTCCGTCCCTCCTTCCCTTCAGTCCACATGCAGCCAACTCTGTGGGGACAGCAGATTTCAGATACTCTGATCCCCATTCCCAGTACAGCTGGAGGCTGGCCAGGCTGGGGGCATGGGTGATCTGTGGGACCCCAAGCACACACAGAGAGACTTGGACCAGTTCTTCAGCCACACCCAATTCCCCCGCTGCATTAACATCTCATCTTCATGGGTCCGTGATTCATTTGTTTTCTACCTGCCTGTCCCCACCCTGGAAAGAAATTGTACAAGAGAAAGGGGGGGAGCGGGATAAGATAATAGGGACTTTGGAGTCTGGAGCAATCATTAAATACTCTCCTCCCATCCGGCAGTATTAATGGAGGAGAGCCCTGTGTGGGCAGAGGGATTGTTAAAGCTGCCTTGCTGTGGCAGCAGGAGGCAGACATAATAGACTTGGAGAGTGTTTCCCAGATTGTGCTGAAGCGATGGAAAACAATGAGTCCCCGAATGGAAGCGATGCTCACAGACCTCTTACCAGATCCGGATCCGGTAGGCAGTGGCAGAAACCCTCTCCTTGCTCCTTTCCGGGCAGGGATGAATTAATTCAGGGACTATGCGGGCCTTGTACTCCCTTTTCGATTAGAGACAGACCTAGTTTTTGCAGAACTCATTAACTAGTAGGTCTATAGGGACCTGGGCTTCCAAGCCTTACTGGACAGGTCTCAAGAGCGGGCTTCTGAGGAATCCAGACGCCTGGCACTGGGCAAGGCCTGAGAGGATGATCTGGGCCTGGGGGTTGCTCTGGCTGATCATGTGCATCCAAAGAAGGTCAGTGTGTAGAGGCGGCAGGAAGGGCCTGAACAGGCTGCTTCTCCTCTGCTCAGCACTCCAGGTGGTGGCCACTCAGTGTGTCACACTGCATGACTTCAGCCATCCATTTCCTGTAAGTGGCATCCTTCCTCTCACACTTCTATTGATGACCATGTCTCAAGGCATGTGACACTCATAGTGTGCAGTGGGCGTGTCGATCCATATCTCAACTCTTGCTGACTCATCAGTCCCCGAGGACCACCCCTTTGAGGCTTTGTCCTCCCAGCCTCAGTGTGTGGTGTGTTCCATGTTTGCTCTTGAGCGCCTCGGCAGATAAATAAACGCAAAGGAGTGACTTTGGGGAAAGAATAGGTAAAAGATTATAATATTTCACATAAAACTTCCCAAAGGCAGGGCTAGAGAGATGACTCAGTGGTTAAGAGCGCCGCCTGCTCTTCCAGAGGTCCTGAGTTCAATTCCCAGCAACCATATGGTGGCTCACAACCATCTAAATGTAATCTGATACCCTCTTCTGCAGACAAAGCACTCATATGCAATAAATAACATAAATAAATCTTTAAAAAGAAAAAACTTCCCAAAGGCTCCATGCTGAAAGAGGAGTGGAGATATCCCTGTGAGTGGGCCACATTCTTAGGTAGGGTTCTGGGACCAGCCAGGGACTGGATCCTCACTGGAGCAGCATAGCACAACAGTCAAATCAGCTTCAAAGACCTATCAGCCGAGGGCACTTCCCAGCTCTGAATTTAGCAGCTTAATGGTGATTTGAGTCATTATATTGCCCCATCTGCACAAATGAGGGTGATATAATTTCTTGATCAAGTTACTGTTTTTAAAATCCATTACCCCCATGAACTGCAGCACCCTCACAGGCTGCGGGCCAACCACAAACACTGCCTGTGATTCCAGGGAAACCAAGCTGCACCAGGTCAGTGGAGACCCCTGGTGGCAAGAACAGGAACTGCTGGGCCACTGTTTCTTCTTTGTCTTGAATGCCACAGGTGAATAATGAAAGCACCAAGCCCCCGCCCCATCTCCCCACCTCTTTCTGTTCACAGCTCAGTTTGTTGCCTCAGACGCCTTCTTATGCATAAACACCACCATCTTCTCTAATTTTGGCCACGTTGCCTTTAGTTAAACTCCTTCCATGCTGTTCCACCTTGTTCTGCCTCAGAGCCCTAAATCTATTCCTGTCCTGGTTGATATTCCCAACACAGCCACCACTAGTGACAACAGCTGGTACATTTAAATGTAAACTCCATGCCCTTAGGTATGCTCATTAGAGTTAAACAACATTTTAAAAACTCAATTTCTATATCGAACGACCCACACTTCAAGTAATCAGTAGCCATATGGGCCAGTGGTGACTGAGCTAGATTGAGGACCGTTTCTATCACTGAAAACCCTTCCATTGGGCAGCACTGTTCCACATTTCTGTAGATAATCTCTGTAAAGGTATTTTCAGATGGGGCTGTGGTGATCCAGTGGTTAAAGTGCTTGCCACGTGAGTGTGAGGTCCAGAGTTCAGTTCCCCAGAATCCACCTAAAATACCAAGTGGGTGTGCTCATCCACCTGTAACTCCAGGCTAACAAGGCGGAGACAAGAAAAACCCAGACCAGGCTGATGAGTGAGACTAGCCATATTGTCAAGCTTTGGATTTGCTTGAGGCCCGGCCTTGAGTAAAGTGGAAGAGGCATCAAAAAGAGCCCTGATACCAACCTTAGGCCTCCACATGTACATACATGTATGTGCACATGAACCCACACAAGTATGTTTCCACATCTATGCTAACACACACACACACACACACACACACACACACACACACACACACACACAAAGATGGTGGGAAGAGGAGATCTATAAAAGGCCTCTGGAGTTCCATTAAACTATCTGAATAGCATCTCTCACGTAATTCAAGCTGCTTTTCCTTAACTGTCAATATTCAGAAGAAACAGCACTGACTCCCTTGGGGTCTCTGTGGGTGTAAACGTGTGTTCCCATCACCAGCTCACAGCTACACTGCTCTTCCCTTTAACTTTGCCCCTGAACATGATCTTGAACACAGCTCTTGCGCTCCCAGCCTGCGGGAGAAAAGATGGGTACAGAGGGTGGCTAACTGTTCCCTTTTAGCTCTAAGAAAAGTTTGGCTTCTAGAAATGTCTTTTCAAGCGAGGTTTTTCTTAAAGGGCCATCGGGAGCCACAGAAGATTTATTACTATGGAGCTTCGCAGGGTGACCCGGTTGCTGAGTGACCACTCACTATTGATTTCCACAGGAACCAGCTACTCTGAAGTCTACACGCTGCCTAAGTCTCAGTGCCTTAGAGTCAGTGCCTTAACCACAGGAACCTGGCGACACCCAGGGGCACTGTTAAAGGCTTGCTAGCAAGAAGAAAGAAGGAAATAAAGCCTCTATTGTCCCCGCGTCCAACAGACATAAAGGTTTGGTTTTTTTTTTAAGTTACCTGATTGGCTCTAGAGGGATGGTGCAAGGTGTGCATGGTAGACTGTTGTCCGCTCCTGTCTGGTGTGACAGCACTCTGACAATGTCACGAACAAGCTCAGGAAGATATGCCCTTCCCCTGATAGAGATGAAGTCCTTAAAAACCAGATGCAGGAGGGACCAAACTGCATGTGACAGCTCCTAGGACAGATATTACTCCTGCTGGGCATGCCTGCCACAGCCCCGCTACCTTTTCTTCGAAAAACAGCTTAGAAAGGGGCCACCCTGCCATGCTCCCATCTCCCCGAGGCTGGCCCGGCCACAACTCCCCCCAGCCTCCTGCCACCCCCAGAACAGACTGGAGCAGGAGACCTTACAGACTTGACGGTGAAAGTACCCTACAGGGCCTGGAGAGATGGCTCAGCGGTTAAGAGCACCGTCTGCTCTTCCAGGGGTCCTGAGTTCAATTCCCAGCTACCACGTGGTGGCTCACAGCCATCTATCATGAGATCTGGTTCCCTCTTATAGTGTGCAGGTGTACATGCAGGCAGAATACTGTATATGTAATAAATAAATACATCTTTTTTTAAAAAGAAAGAAAGTACCCTGCAGAGGAGGACTTGATGGGTCATGCATGAGCAGATGAGCAAGCAAGAAAACCAGTGTGACAGCAAACAGGACGCAAGAAGCCTCAAGAGCCTCTGAAATGGAGGTTGTGAAGGTGGAGAACGGAAGTGGCTGAGGCCTTTCCTTCCTGTGAGGCCCACCTGTGCCTTTTGAGTCTTGCCTGACAATGACTCTGGCCCAGGCTCTCTGCTTTGAGCAGAGCTGTGAGGTCCAACGGTGCATGCTTATCCTCTCCTCTCCACTCTCGAGCTGATTTTTGTAACTAGTACATGAGGCCTTAAGGACCCCAAAGAAGGAAACCAGACACCAAGACGTGGACTCAATGGCATGTGTCTCACCATCACTTCCTGGTCCCTCTGGGTAAAGGACATGGTGTGGGTTTGGAGAATGCACAAGACAGAGAAGAGAAGCCAGGGGAAGCCCCAGCTAACTCTAGGCTCTTGGTCTCCACAGAGAGTGCCTGAGCCTGCGTTGGGGGCCATCTTCCCAATCTGACAGACACCACTGATGTGATGACTGGGCGTTGCCACCTCCATGTTTAGGGATGCAATCTTGGAAGTTCAGACATTTCTCTCTACGTAGTTTCTCATAGTGCAGAGCAGCTAAGGGACAGTTCAACATGACCTCCAAGAGGTGGGAGCTTCTGCCAGACCTTTGTGTGTGCTGTTCTAACTAAACACTATACACAGTAACCCCCACTAATCAATCACCATGAAAAAGCTATTATGACAGGTGTCAGACTAATTTCTGCCACTTGTGACATGATTAACATGCAAATTAAATGGCTATCATATTTTCAAGCTTTCAAATATTTATTTTATATGTATATTGTGTGCCTGAGAGTATGTGTGTCCACAGGGGCCAGAAGAGGAGCATGGGACACCTTGGAACTGATGTTATAGATGGTTGTGAGCCGCCATGTGGGTGCTGGGATTTGAGCTCAGTCCTCTGCAAAAGCAGCCAGTGCTCTTAGCGACTGAGACATTTCTGCAGTCCCAATTCTGATAGTATTAAACACACTCACTCCAGTTACATTTTGATTGTCTCTTTAAGATCAATGGGTCAGGGTTTGAACATGCAATGCCCATCCCCCACCCCATCCCTGCCAAAGCCTCATGATTGAAACACATAGTCCCTGGATGGTGGCACTTAGGATGTAGGGAGGAACCAGAAGAAATGGGTCACTGAAAAAAAATGGGTTTTAGAGGCCTATTCTCCTTGGCTGCTTCCTGCCTCATTCTCTGCTTCCTGGGTAGCTCTCCTCTGTTACACACTCCACCACCAACATGTAGAGTGACAGGCTCTACCATGCTCCCCACCATGATGAATCGATCCCTCTGAAACCAGGAGCCAATATAAATCTGTCCTCTTCTCAGTTGTTTCATCGGATGTTGATACAAAGCTAACGGCTACGGCATGTTTCACCTAACTCCACAGTGGAAGCTGCTTGGTGCATTTGTTGAGGATTCTGAGGACCAGAGTGAGGGTTGATGGGTGGCTTAAGTTTTACACAGTGAAAATTGGGACATTAAGGATGGTGACTCCAGTACAGGTAAAGGGGTCCCACCAAATGCTCTGTCCACAGGAACATCCCTACTCAGAACCCTGGGGACACTTGGCACCTGAGCCAACAGAGACCAGGAGCCTGGGTTTGGCAAGGAGGCCAGTGAGCTGCAGCTGGACACTTGGAGTCAGAGGATTTGGATGCGAGAGCACAGTTGGAGGGCAACAGCTGCCCCAAGGCTCCTGTCAACTGTGATGGCAGGGAACTCTGCCGAGAGCCAGCTGCAATCTACAGTACTGCAAGGTCACTCTGTCCCCTCCTGCCAGTGGCTCCCTCATCTTATCCAAGGGAGACATCCGTACCTGCTTCATCAAGAAACTCAGTGTTCATTAAAGCTGTGATTCCTGGCCTGGCAGACACGCTGATGTGAGAGTCCCCAAAGCCCCTCACGGGTCTGTTTATCTGTCTCAGAGACTGTCTAGGTCCCCAAACCAAAGGAAGCTCTGGGTCCCACAATGCAGCCCAGATCCCAGTGGGGTCGCACAGCATGCCTGCACCTCATTTCTGAACTCCTGTAGCATTCTCTCTCAAGACTCCCTCTCCCACAAGGGCTTCAAGTTTTGAATGAAATAAAAAGTGACAGTGTATAGCCATGTTTTGGTCTAAGCTACAAAGGAGTCGTGCAATTATCTTTGTCAGAATTCATTTTGTCACCATCCCTCTACTCTTTAGATCACAGCTACTAAGATCTTTGAGGAGTTTGAGGAAACTGGGGATAAAGTGAAGACTAGGCTGATCTCCAAAAGAATATGGCTTCAGAATGGAAAAATGAGGTCCAAGAGCAAGGTGTGAGCAAGGTGTGAGCAAGATGGAATGAAGAGATGGGACACCAGAACCCCAACAGGAAAGAGATCTTAGAAGCAAGTCATCTGACTCTTGCCCCAATTCCAACCCCTTCTCACTCCCCAGTTCATGGACAGGGTTCTGTTAGAGTTCAGACCCTTAGCACTTGGGCATGGGGGTGGGGTGGGGGGGAACTCCAGTTGGCTTAAAAGACTCCCTGCAGAGACACCCCTTAGATCAAAAGAGCCCAGTCCAACATAGAAAAGGACAGACACAGACAGGCTTTTCCACCACTCCGCAATATCTTCACACACGTATGCTCTGCTTGAGTCCCAGAATCACTGAGCTGCAGGGACCTCAGAGGTCACCCAGCCCAGGTGTCCAAATTCCAGTCTGGGAAATCAATTTACTGAACCGAGAGTGATTTTAAAATGAAATAGAGGAGAAGGGATAATGTCAGAATATATTGTTTTCAGTGAAAGAAATTGCTTTGTGAAACTTTTGTTTCAGGCTTGTGTGTGTGTGTGTGTGTGTGTGTGTGTGTGTGTGTGTGTGTGTGT
>OU015743.1:58205241-58233026 GCA_907169655.1 Acomys percivali | reverse complement strand
TGTGTGTGTGTGTGTGTGTGTGTGTGTGTGTGTGTGTGTGTGTGTGTTCAGATTGCAAATCTGTTTTTGTGGGTCACAGTAGCAAATGTTTAGCCCACACCCACTGGTGTGGACTGCCTTTACGACATTTTCAATAAATCATATGTCATTTCTTGTTCACCACCCATACCTCCACTGGAGCCCCAAGACACTCCACAAGGCCAAGGTTCCAAGGTTCCTTTCACCGTCCACTGCTCCGTGCCCAGGAAATCCTTGCTCCCATGGAGCTCAGATGTGCCTCCAGTTCCCCTCCCCATTGGTTTTCTCGTGCTTTCTGACCATCCTAACTAAACCCCAGTTTCAACTCCAGCCTTGAGTAGAGAACAGCACTACAGACCTCACTGTCATGCTCTTTGGGGGCTCCATAGCACAACCTTTTCTCTCGCCTTCCTGGTACCCCTTATGAAAGCAAGACTTCAGCCTTCACTCTGAGCTACCATCTCTGCCTAGCTCACAGTCTGTGATTTGAGTAAGACTGGCCACATCCCTGGTTCCAGAAATGGCCAGTGTGAACATCCCAAGGACTGAATCCAGAGTGGGAACCTGATTCAAGCTAATCCAACCAGGAGCAACCAGGAACTTCAGCTAACGTTCTTAGAAAAAGTATTAAGAAATTCAGACGGTAAACACAAAGTCTCAGACTACTACAGTGTCCATCTCTACCAAAGCCTGCTGTTTAATACACAGATGAGAGAATGAAAGATGAAAACAGAACAAGAGAAGGGAGAGAGACTAACAAGTATCTCTTATCCCTAACTAAGCCAAGTCCTCCTTACCTGAACACCTAACACCCTCAGTCCTTGGAAAGAGTCGTTATAGAAATCAACAAGTCAGAACTGAGCTGATTGGAGTGGGGCCTTAAGCCAACATGACTAGCATTCCTATAAAAGGGGTAATCCCAACAGAAAAAGGACAGTGTGAAAACCCATAAGGGAAATGGAGGGGACAGTGTGAAGACCCATATGGGAAATGAGAGGGGATGGTGTGAAGACCTATGAGAGAAACAAAAGAGGGAGGATAGTATAAAAGCTCATAGGGAAATGATAGATATAATGTGAAGACCCACAGGGGAAATGAGAGAGGACAGTGTGAAGACCCATAAGGGAAATAGAGGGGATGGTGTGAAGACCCATGGGAGAATGGGAAGAAGGTGGTGTGAAGCTCCAGAAAGCAAGCAGGGCATCTAAGGGCCCTACAGGGTCCCTGAAGTCACCTTGGTTTAAGACTTGAGTTAGGAGCTAATATGTTTCTGTTTTATGGATTGGCAAGATGGCTTAGCATGTAAGGTCACTTGCCACACAAGCCTGACCATCTGAGTTTGATCTCCAAAACCCATACAGAGATAGGAGAGAACTAACTTCACAACATTGACCTCTGACCTCCATATGTGCACCATGGCACATCACACACACACACACACACACACACACACACACACACACACACACACACACAAAACCAACAACAAACATAGCTGTCTACTCCAGAAGTCTTCCTATGTCCATGATAAGAACACCCAAATATTTGCAGAAACCCTAAAAGCAAATGAGGGAACTGAGGCACACAGATGTCAAGAGACTTGCCCAAGGCCACACAGCTCATGGAATGAGCAGTATGCAAACCCAGGCCATGTTTACTACAGACAAAGCCTTTTCCAGAGACAAAGCATCCTAGTGATCACAGGCCTGCTGGGAACCAAGAAGTGCCCGTGATCCTGTGTTAACTCCTTTTCTTGGGTATCTGTCAATGACCTGCCATGTCCTGGGTATCTCAGCTCTGTGAAACCTTGGACATGGCTCCCAGGGTCCCTGTCTCCTTACCATTTCTGTCCCTTCCGTGAATAAGTTTCTACTTAAGGACATCCCTTCAAATGTCTTACTTTATATCAAAGGTATTTCTAATGTCGAGTGGATTCCTTGGATTGCTCTCACGAAGCAAAAGGGACATTCTTGACAGAGAGCACGGGAACCATCCAGAGTCTGTGTGTCATTTTTAAGAAACTCAGATGCTGTAAGGAAAGGCATTAAGAAGGACTTCCTAAACTAGAAACAGGACTTGGAGGGATACTAAAGAATCCACAGGAAATTCTCCCTCCCAAGTTCAGAGCAGGTATCAAGAAGAAAGCACAAGCACACACAAGGTTCATGTGGGACTTCAGGGAGTTGACTTAGAGTCAGGATGAAAAGGAGAAGGAGAACAAATAGGAGGAGCAAAGGGAGAAAGAGGAAGAGGAAGGAGAGTAGAGACGGGGGAAGGAAGAGAAAGAGGAGGTGAGTTAGGAGGAGGAGCCATGAGAGCTGGCTTAAATCCCCTGGGGCCAGCACTCAGGGCACAGCCCACAGTATGTTCAAGATGGAGTTTCATGGAGAGAAAGATGGAATGAATAAAAAGTGAGTGATGAGTTTTACTGGTCCAGGACCCCATGCTGACACCTGGGAACTCATTGGAGAAGATTTGGGAGGTCCCATGGAGATGGTTTGACAACCCTTAATGGCCTTAGTGTTGATAACAAAGAGCATGGCAGGAGAAGAGATGAACAACAGAAAGACACTAGAGACCAAAGAAGGCACGAAAGGCTTGAGGGGACAAAAGTTAGCTGGAAGGGGCCTGCTTGGTATGCATGAGGTCCTGGGTTCAACCCCCCCCCCATAATAAAAATGGGAACATGGTGACATACTGCCATCATTTACAAGGCAGAGAGGCCCATTTAAGAGAAGGCCTATCCCACAGCACACTGGGGCTCACAGAGAGAGGCTGGCCTTCCAGGAAAGAGGGTGAGGGTGGTAAGACAATGCACCGATGGCACTAACAGTGTCTCGGTCGATGGCCTTGATTAGACAGAACAGCACAAATGGCTTAATTTGAATTTCCAACATTTGAGAGACTTTAAGCTAGAACATTATTCCTCATAAAAAGGGCAAATATTTGGTTTCCTGGACTCCCAAGGAAAGAATGACCTTCCAACAGGGTTGTTAGGGTTAAAATGCCTTCAAGTGCCAAGTAAGCGCAGACTTCCCTCATTCTAATGCCCTTTTTTTTGTAAGGCAAAGGTCAGTGTTGTGAAGGAGAGCATAGTGGGAATTAATCTGGCTCACTGCGTCCTCCTCAGGCTGTCTGAACCCTATGGCCCCATGTGGCGCTCGAAGGTCTCCTGGTCCAGTTGTCAGGGTGCTTAGCAAAGGTTGGGAAGGGACAGGCTCACTTTCCCAGCCAGACAAGATGCTGACGGGAGCGTTCCTGAGTCCCAGGTGCCCAGGGCGTGCAGGCATCAGTTGTCTCTGAAGATTCTTGCTCCTGAGGGCTCCTCCTGATGGACAACAAAGTATCCATGCTGTCCTCATGTGTTTCTGTGTTCCAGCGTGAGTACATATGTGCTCGCATGCGTGTGCAAGCCAGAGGTCAATGCTGAGTGCTATTCCTCACCAACCTTCCACCTTGGATTTTGAGGCAGGGTCTCTCTTTGGCCTGGAGCTCACAGAGTACAAAAGGCTGGCTGGGATCCTCCTGTCTCCAGCTCCTTGGACCACCACACCCTGATTTTTCACACAGATTCTGAGGCCTGAATTCGGGACCTATGCTTACTTAGCAAATACTTTCCCAACTAAGCCCTGCCGTCACAAATCGAAATGAGGGAAGAGCTCTGGGCAAGAGGGGATTTAACAAAAGTCCTCAACTTTCTTCTACTCCTCAGGGTGCCATTTTTTTTTTCAATACAACCTCCAGCTAAAGTCAGAAGGAAGATAAGGAAAAGGTGAAGGTGAGGAAAGGGAAGAGGGAAGAGTGGGGAAGATGTGTACTGTGGGTGTGTGACAAAAGGACCCAGCGTGGAAATAAAGTACCTTCCCCTCAGGGCCAAGAGCTTTCTGTGTTCCAGCTCTGTCCTTGCTAGAACCCCCATTGCCATGGCCCTGAAAATTGTCCCATTCTCTCACCTGCCACACGGGAACACAGCTCCCTCCTTTCACAAAACAGCAGGAGCCAAAAGGAGGGACGAAGGTGGGGGTGCGCAATACGAACATGACCTCTTCTTTTCTCTATGAGCTGGACCGCAGGGCAGATAGATGGCTCTGTGGGTAAAGGCACTTGCCGTTAAGCCTGACATCCTCCTTGGACCCTGAAATTCACACGGTGGGAGCATCAACTCCCTCAAGTCATCCTTCAGTCTCTACACATGTGTTGTTGTATGACACACACAAAAAAGTAAGTACATTTTAAATGAGTAAAGGAAGTATTATATCACATATACGCAGGGGCTGGCCCTCCTGATGCCTGGGGACAGGTAGGATGAAACAGGTCCTCTCTGGACCTTATGAAGCCTAACAGAGGAAGCAGACAGATAAACGATGAATGACATTCACAGGCCCTGGGCAACCTCCCTGGGCTCCCTCTTCCCCATGTTCCTGAAATACCATGCCCTGGTTGGGAGTGGGTGGGGTTGTTGTTTAATTTTGTATTTATGTGTGCTGTGTCTGTGGAAGTGTGCACCGCACATGCCTGGGTGCCTGCATAGGCCAGAAGTGGGTGTCATCTCCCTTGGATCAGGAGTTATAGACGGCCATAAGTTCTGGGAACAGGAGACCAGGGCCTATTCACAGATTACCATGTAGTGGGGGACTGATGTCAGGATAGCGCTGGGTAAGGACATCACTGGAGGGATATTCACTATAGGGAACCTCACTGTAGAAAACGATCTGGGGTCATCCACTTATAAAGAGAAAGGCTTATTCTGGCTTATAGTTTTGGAGGTTTGAATCCACGAGTGGTTGGCTTGTGGCCAGGCAGCAGGAGTGTGTGGCAGAACAGAGCTGGGAAAGCCAAAGAAGAAAAGGAAGCCATGATCTGGGGTCAAGTTAGCATATGAGCTTTTTGAGGGTGTTTGATATTCTAGCCATGGCCGTGCACGGTCTCAAGACCATGGGCACGCTGCGCACGCAGGTAGCCAGAGCCCTTGACAGTCAGGCCCCAAGTCCTCAGGACAGAGAAATGTGAAGAGCTGCACTGCCCCCTGAGCCCTGGATGCCTTCAGCCCAGAGACTGAGTGAGGGGCCGCACCATGAGAAGACTCCTTCGCCATGTTCCAGTGACCCAGCCACATAAGGAAAGGCCCATGCTGTCCTCGGGATAAAAACTGACACATCAGACTTGGGATAACACCATCAGCGCCAAAGAGTCCCAGATATTTCTTTCCCCCTCCATCCCATGCCTTCCTGTTTTACTGGACCAAGAGTCATGCCGGCACCAAATGCTCCCAAGGAAAAGAGAAATTGTGAAATGAGCTACGGACTCAGACACGATGCAGAAACAGAACCCGGAACCCTGGTATCCCAGAAGGCCCTGGGCAGGGGTCTATGCGAGGTCCCCCACCTCGCAGTCATCGACTTACATTCCTGACTCTTCTGAGCCACCTCTGAAGGTGAAAAGACAGAATTTCCCCCTTCTCTTCCTAGAGTGACCTTTCCTTCCTCTGCGTAAAGATCTTTTATGGCTTCTTCTGCCCCTTAGAATAAAAGCCCCTTATAGCATCCCATGGGGCTCCGGGTGCTGCTTCTCCCACAGACAGCCCATGACTTGTTTGTTTCTCGTCACACTCTGCCTCCATTCTGTGCAAGCCATTGTCTTTCATCACGACCTCCTCAGAGAACCCTTCTCCAGACCCTCACGGAAACGAAGGACTTCCGCCACAGTTCCTCCTCTCAGCCCCATCGTTCTTTCTTTTCCCAGCACATGCTTCACACATCTGCCTCTTTCCTTGTGTAAAGTCGGTCCTGCCTGCACTGGTTGAAGCTGCACTGAAAACGCCTAGGACAAGTAAAGGAAGGCTCCTCGATCATTATCTGTTAGATGAATTAATTTACTAAGAAAGCATTTATTGTTCCTTCCAAATTGTGACAAGGATCAAGCAAGCGAGATAACGCTATGTAAATATGAATGTTTTCCCTCATCTGATGTTTCTGCCCACAGTAAATAGGCAGGCAACAGCACGGGCCAACCCCTGCCTCCTGCCTGCTTGGGGTGTCTCCATTGCACGCTGTACAGTAGCAACCATGAGCAAGGGCAAAGATTTGCCACAGTTTGCACAAGGGTCATTTATAGTCAAATCATTTGGATTAATCTCCTGACTTAGGTCTGATCTATTTTTATCAAGAAAGCAAATAAGTATGTGTTGATATTTAAGGGCCTCGTGCATGTGGTGTTCACTAAAATGTGGCTGCATTTTCCATGGGCATCATCTCCGGCAACTCGTTTCCAGCTGTGCTGGCTCATTTAGCTAATCTGTAGTAAGTATGGTGTTGATCCAAGCAGCGCAGAAGGAGGCATGAGCCTGGGCCAAGGAACAGTGATGGCTTTGGCTGCACAGTCACTTCATGGACGGGCTGAAGCCAAAAAGCCATGTTAGGCAGTCTGGAAGTCATCCCCCTCTGCTGCTCTGACTGCCCCTGAACAATCCCATGCACATGTGTACACGCACACACACACACATGTGCGTGCATATGCACACACGCACACACACTCAACTGTGCTTGCAGATACACACATCTAGCCAGTGAGCACCTCCTATCTATGAGGTCTATGGAGCCACACTAGTGGCAAAAACAACTACTAGAATCGCGTGGTTTGTGTAAAGGTTGGGAGTTGGGACCTGGGTGTAGTGGTGCTCGCCTGTAATCCCAGTACCTTGGAGGTACAGACAGGGGAATTAGGAATTCAAGGTCGTGTCTTAGTCACTGTTCTATTGCTATAAAGAGGCATCATAACCAAGACAACTCACGAAAATAACATTTAACTGAGGGCTTGCTTATAGTGTTAGAGGGTTCGTCCATGATCATCATGGTAGGAAGCAGACAGGCACAGCACTGGAGCAGGAGCTGAGAGATTTGCATCCTGATCCGCAGATAGCAGGCAGAGAGGTGGGAAGGAGGAAGAGGGGGAGAGAGAGAGAGAGAGAACGTGGGGCACACATGGGAGGGGGAGGGATGGAGAGGGAGGAGGAGAGGGCTTTTGAAAGTTCAAAGCCCACCCACATTGACACATCCTCCAATAAGGCCACACCTCCTAATCCTTCCTTCACAGTTCCAATAACTAGAGACCAAGCATTCAAATATAAATATGGTGGCTATTTTCATTCAAACCACCACACTTAGCTAGATGGTGAGTTTGAGACCAGCTGCTACATGGAACCTTGTCCCAAAACAGTAGTAATAATAATGATAACAATAACTATTATTATTATAAATTATAAAAAGGCTTAGAGATATGAAAACACATACTCTGGGAAATGTAATGAATCCTTTTGCTTAGCCAGTTGGGATACTCAGAAAAGATAGTGGGGATTTAGAACACAGGAGTTGGAAATACTCTAAAATCAGACACTTGGGAAATACTGGATCATGTGGTGGGACTCAAGAGAAGTGCTGTGTTGGGAGGTTCTCTTAGGATAGAGCCTGCTGGCAAGTGTAGAAAGTGCTTAGATGGGCCACACTGCAGGCATGGCGCAGGTAGAGAAGTTGGAATGTGGCCAGGTGAGAGGTCAGTGGGTAGAGCCAATGAACCATTTCCTGCCCTTCTCCCAAGGCCTGGCATGGGCTCACTGAGGCAGAAGTGAAGAGCCCATGGTGCCAGAATTCCTGAGATTCACTCTGGCTTTACCACCTCCAATTCTGTGGTCAGGAGCAAGTTATATATAACTCTTTGTGCCTCAGAATTTTCACTTGTATAATGCTGTGCCAGAGCTGCCATGAGGACCCAGTATTAGCCCAGGGCCTAGGACAGGGCAGCATCCTGTCCTAGCACCATCATTTCTCCTGGTGCTCATTTGTGATGTTCATACCTGTGGGATGCTCATATCCAAGGCAAGCAACAAGAGTCATCAAAGAGCTAAAATGTTGACAAAGTCATGAACACAGAAAGACTGCAAAGAAGTTGGTCATATAGCCAGGGAGTGAAGGTGCACACCTTTAATCTCAGCACTCAGGAGGCAAAGGCAGGCAAATCTCTGTGAATTCAAGGCCAGCCTGGTCTGAGAGAGTTCCTGGACAGGCAAGGCTGGTCACTGCTTTGTTGTTACATTCCAGAATCCAAGATTAGGGTAAGATCAGTTGCTAGGACAGAATTTGTTGGCCCCTGGCTGATGACAAACACCTGGACATGGCCTCCTCCTCTCTGCCAGAAAGTCACCTGTTGGGACTCCGCAGGAACAGCTTCCCTCATCGAAAAGGATGGATCCTGTCCCCAAATCAAGGTCCATGTACTGACAGGAAATGAAGACCCTAGATGCCCACCATACTCACCTCGCCTCCCTACTCCCAAAGGCGTAGCATAGGTGGCTTCTTTAAAATCGGGAGGGTTGAGAGCAGAGCTTCCTCTCTTCTGAGTGGACGGAGAGGTTGGTGGGAGGAGCCATGAGCCAGCAAACCCATCTGCGCTCTCAGCTCCAGGACCATAGATGGCAAAGAAATGTGCAATCAATGCACGCCGTTAGGGCTGGGCAGGGATTTAAGGAGAGGCAAAGGGAATGAAAAGGCCTATTTTCAAGAGACTCATTTAAGCCCAGAGAGGGGCCATGATAATGTGCCCAGCAGCTCTCTCAGAATGGCCCTGAGATAATCAAAAGGAAGTGAAGAGGAACCACCCAGACTTCAATTCAGAAAGGATATAGTAATTAGCACCAGTGTCTGGACCCTGCTGTCAGGCAGAGCATGGTTGCAGTGGGGCCTCCTGCTGTCTTCCAGTGGCCGGGGACACTCCGGTCCTTCCTCTCTCACCCTGAGGTTGGAAAGCACAGAAATGACACATCCATGACTGTATTTCTAAAATCATCTCTCAAAGAGATAAATGACTTCCGCCAGCCAGCATGGTCTGACCCAGGGCCTGGGAATAGATAAATCCATTTACTCCAAAGCTGGGGTCCATTTTTCTCCCAGTGCCATCCATAATCCCATCTCTTTCAACATGAGAGATGCTCAGCGTGATGAATGGATCTTGGTCACAGACAAGAGGTCAGATCCTCTTGGGAAGGCACCAGCAGCCAATCACAGGCCCAGCATCCATACAGCCCGTTCAGGGTTCTTTGAGTGGAAGCAGCCTCCACACCAATGGTCTCCCAGGAGAAAATGTACTCGCAAGCCAGAACCCCCTCCTTTCACACACACCCTCTTCAACTGGGCCACAGCAAGAGGAAGCCTACCTTGGAAAACAGCAGGGACCTGGTAACTCACAGCCGTAATCTCAGCCCATGGGAAGCAGAGGCGGGAGATGGAGAGTTCAAGACCCTGTCCTAGCAAACAAACTAACTAAACACTGGGGTTTCTTGTGGCTGCATGGAAAGGCTGCATAGGACCAAAGAGAGGCAGTCCACAAAGCCTGGCCCTCAATAGACAGTTTGAATTCTCAGCTCCTCCAAGAGTGAAATGGGCCTACACCAAGATCCCCCATTGTTGTAATGAGGCTTCACAAGACACGGCCACAGAAATCTTCTTCTTTGTTAGTTTGTTGTTAGCAGTGATTGTCTATGTGCCTTGACCTAGACTCATGGGAAAAGAGTCTCTGTGAGGGGAGGACATCCTATTGGGACTCTAGGTGAGAGAAGCAAGGGAGAATGGGGAAATAGAAGGATCCAGAGGATCCTAGAAACCTACAAGAAGAACATTATGATGGGTAGATCTGGGCCTAGGGGTCCTGCTCAACTAAGGCACCAGCCAAGGACAATATGTGCAGTAAACATCAAACCCCTACCCAGATCTAGCCAATGGACAGGACATTCTCCACAGTTGAGTGGAGAGTGGGGTCTGGCTTTCACACGAACTCTAGTGACCCATATCTGACCACATCCCCTGGATGGGGAGACCTGGTGGCACTCAGAGGAAGGATAGCAGGCTACCAAGAAGAGACTTGATACCCTATGAGCATATACAGGGGGAGGAGGTCCCCCTCAGTCACAGTGATAGGGGAAGGGAGTAAGGGGGAAATGGGAGGGAGGGAGGAATGGGAGGATACAAGGGATGGGATAACAATTTAGATGTAATATGAATAAATTGATAAAATATATTTTTTAAAAAAAGAGAGCCTCTGTGAGGGCTGTTCAGATCAGGTGGGCCTGTGGGCATGTCTTAATTGAGGTGAGCCGTGTAAATGTAAGAAAGAGTCTCAATATAAGAAACCACACTTGTGTTTCTTTCTCTCAGTCTCAGTGCCATAACCAGATGCTTCAAGTTCCTGCCTTGATTTCCCCCAGTGGTGGGCTGTAACCTGGGTTTGTATACCAAATGAACCTTCTCTCTTTCCCTGAGTTGTCACAGCAACAGAAATAGAACTAAACCGTTCTTCTAGATCCTCCCTGCCTTCCTGGTTTCCTCAGCTTTCCCACAGTCCTCCATTTCCTCACTAAAGCCCAAAGCCCACCCCAGGCTAGACAGCTCCACCTGCTGGCAGCCAGTGGAGCCCGTGCCTGTCTGTGCCTTTCACATGATCTTAGCCAAAAGGCTGAGAAGTGACACCAGGACTTTTCAGTATGCAGCCAGGGATGAAGCGCTCTGGTCACATGCCTTCACACCCATCCCCTTCCTACATACTAAATGGCTGGCTTGGTTCCATGAGCTTGCTAGGGGCCTCCCACAGACAGGCAAAAGAAAGACCACACTGCTGTTGTGATCGTCACTTTTGCTTGTCAATTTGACTGGATGAAGAAGCACCTAGGACATTAGTGAGGACCACTTCTGGTTTTTCTGTGAAGGCTTTTCCAGGGAGAATTAATTGTGTGGTTATGAACTACCCTGAATGTGGGCAGGACCCTCCTGTGGGCCGGAGTCATGGGCTGAATGAAAAAGGAAGAAGAAAACAGTCCTTGAACAGCAGCAATCTGCTTCCTTTGCTTCCTGGTCTTCCAGGAGGTGAGCAAGCACCCCCCTACCACCACGATCAAGAACTGGTCCCACTACCCCGGCGCCTCTCCCACTCTGAGGGACTGTATCTCCTTAACCATGAGACAAAATGAATCTTCCCTTCCTGAAGTCACCTCTTGTTAGGTCATAGCAAAGAGGAAAGGAACAAATACATAAACACATCGGTGGGCATACTGTAATTTAGAACTGAGACCCAAAACTACATTTCCAAGATGTCCTAACCAAAATCTACATTTCCAAGATGTCCTGACAGCCAAGACACACTTTAGGACACACGAGACTATTTGGCAGGTGGTGGTGAAGTAAGAGCTGCCCATCTGGTGCTTCAGCTTGCGCAGAAGTACTTGTAGGCGTCCTGGTCAGCCAAGCAGCAGAGCAGAGCCCCGGCCATTCCACTTTGCTCTTGTGCACCCAGGTGGCTGCTGTCTGTGCCTCCATATTTCTTGTTGTGGCAAAGGTGAGGACGCCCCTTGGCAGCCAGTTCTGCAGTGTGGTTCCAGGGGTGTTTTCTGGCGATCTAGCTGACCTCTCCCCTTCCCCGGCTCCCCATGCCCTTTTTGGAATCCATGCACAGCCAGCTTTCTATCAAAAGTTCCCCGTTTCCTTAAACAGCTGAAGTTCTTGCAACTAAAGAACCCTGACGTGTGGGGATGGAGTGATGGCTCAGTGGCCAAGAACCCTGATTCATAAAAATACATTCTTCCCAACCTACCTGGCCTCAGGAGTGGAACCCAAATAAGTATCAAGGAGATAACGTTGAGCTCAACTAGCTAGGGGCCAGAGACAGGTACCTTTGCTCTCACCCACAAAGGGCAGTTGCTTAATGTTAGCCTTAGTCTCCACATCTGGGCAGCATTGACAGAGGTGCAGCCTGTGCATCCTTCCAATGCTTAGTCATTGTCTCCAGGCGCCCCTGCAGTGCAGCGGGTGGCACAGTTCCTGTTGGGAAAGACCTTCAGACGGAAGGACCCACCAAAGCAAAGTCTCAAGAGTGTCATTCTTGGAACTCTGGGAAGAACTGCTGGATGAGGATGTGGCCTCTGGGCCTGGTTGAGAGTCTCAAGCCTGTGGTAGAAGCACACCAGCCAGCATCCCAGCTCCTGCCTCTTTATGGGCTTAATATCTGTGATGATTTGAATGAGAATGGCCCCATAGGCAGTTGGTGGAGCTGTTTGAAAAGGATTAGGTGAGGCCTCATTGGAGGAGGTGTATCCCTGGAGGCTGCTGGCTCTGAGGTTTTAAAAGAGCTTGCTCCTCCCTCCCCCTCCCCTCCCTCTCCCTCCCTCCCTCTGCCTCCCACTTGTAAATTAAGATGTGAGCTCTCAGTTGCTGCTCCAGCTGCCTACCCCATCCATACCTTATTCTGCCATCATACACTCTAACCTCTAGAACCATAAGACCAAATTAAACTCACTCTCTTGTATGGTGCTTTGGCCGTGGTGTTTTGTCACAGCAATAGAAAAGAAATTAATGCAGTATCCAACTACCTGCCAACTGTAAGGCGAACAGCGAGTCACTTTGTGGCCCCATTTTATGGAGAGGGAAACAGAGGCTTTGAGGTAAGAGGCCAACCCAAGGGCAGGAAGGGAAATCAGGAGCAAGAAGAGTGTAAGTCCACCCTCTTCTGGTACCAGGTCTGGACCTTTTCCCCCAGGCCCCATCAGCTCTGCAGGACTGAGCACTTGCCACAAGCTAGATTGGCTGGTGGAACTCTCAACGGGCTGCCTCTGAGCCTCAGAGAACCCATTTCAGAACTGAAGATAGATCCCAGGCTTCTGATGAAGAAAACCAGTACCTCTGGAGTGACAGAAGCATAGAGCTCTGCCACCTCAGCCCTGCCAATCTCCTGGCTGTAAGGACCTAATGGTAGAAGGTTGCTCCCAGCTCAATCCCCAAACCTGGAAGCAGCTCATTGCCCCAGAATTGCAGTGTGCTTGCCAGTAGAACGGACCAGAAGAATACTGCTTGGCTTGCTGCCAAGGTCTTTGGAGAAACAAAAGCAATGGAGGATAATAAAGGCCTCTGGTTACCCTTGAGACCCAGCTGTCTGTACTCTTCCGCCAGGGCGTGGTGGGACCAGAGGGACTCTGTATATACCCCAGGGTGGGCATTTGTACTCCCGACCCTTCCTTCCTGTCTGCAAGCCCCGCTCTCTTTTTCTCTACTTGGCATCTTTATGAGATCCCCCTGCTCTATCTTTGTCCTTCCGGTGACTCTTCTCTGAAGAAGAAGAAGGAGAAGCTGAGCATAAGGTGGCAGAGAGGACTGTTCAATGGTGGGAGGACAGCCCCAGTGCCTACAAGCTGGCTTTGGTGCCACCCCGAGTGGCCAAGGTGTCTCCTTTTGTTTCGGTATCTCAATCCCACTGTTGCTATCCCACAGGCAGCCCTGTGAGGAGTTCCATCCCATTAACTCCTTCACATCACCATGGTAACACAGGCTCCCGACTCTCCCAAAGACAGAGGATGCTCCACTGACATCAGGGTAGGCTTGTACTCCATGCCCAGATGAGAAAGGAGGGGTGGGGCCTTCACTCGTTTCCAGCTGAGGTCACCATTTGCCCTCCTGCCACGCACCCAGCACAGTGCTTGCCCCAGAAACTGCCTCCACCTAAGACAACCACAGTCATCAAGTGTACTAGCAGATGGCTTTCCACCTGGTTTATGTTAACTTTCCCCAGGATCACATCCCCACCTTGTCTCTCTAATATCTAAGCTGGCTCATCACAGACCCAGGGAATGCGTAGCCGCAATACATAGCATTAGTAAACTAAGGTTTTCTTACTGTAAACTTCTAGAGTATATGAGTGGCTTCTCCCACATATAAGAGAATTGAAACCCGGAGAGGTTATGGAGTGCTGTATAGGTGAGGATCTAACTTTTGAACCATAGCTACATTTTACATGGCATGTTTGATATGTAATAGTTCTTATGGTATGATGGGCACTTTATTACATTTATGTATGTGTGTCTGAGTGTGTATATATATGAGTATGTGTACAACTGTGTGTCTGAGTGTGTGTGCATGAGGGAGTGTATGAGTGTGTACATGTTGTATATTTGTGTGTGTATATAAGAGTGAGTGTATATGAGTGTGTTTGTATATGAGTGTGTGTATGATTACGTGTGTGTATATGAGTATGTTGTATGAGCATATGTGTATATGTGTGTATATGATTTTGGAAGTTTATGTATATGATTTTGTGTATGTATATATGAGTGTGTTGGGAGGAAGAGAGAGAGAGAGAGAGAGAGAGAGAGAGAGAGAGAAACTTGCAGAAGCTGGTTCTCTCCTTCAGCGTGTCCTGGGGATTGAACTCAGATTGTCAGGGTTGGCTGCAAGCACCCTTACCTGCTAGACCACCTTGCTGGCCTGTAAGTCCCCTAAGAAGTAAGCACTGTCAATCCACTTTACAAATGAGGAAACCGAGGCACAAGTAAGTTAAGCGATTTGCCTAGAATCACAAGAAAGAGTGGAACCTACCTGCAAAACCAGGCAATGTGTTTTCTGAGTTTGTGAACAGAATCACAATCCAGGGATTGGTTCTAATTCTATGAGTTTTCTCACTCCCAGCTGCATTCCACCACACCCTGATGTCAAGAAACTGACCTCTGGGCCATCGGCCATCTCTCTGGTATCTATCCCTGGCACTCTCTCTCTCTCTCTCTCTTTTTTTTTTTTTTTTGGTTGTTGTTGTTGTTGTTGTTTGAGACAGGGTCTCTCTGTGTATCCTTGGCTGTCCTGGACTCGCTTAGCAGACCAGGCTGGCCTCGAACTCACAGAGATCCGCCTGCCTCTGCCTCCCGAGTGTTGGGATTAAAGGCATGAGCCACCATGCCCAGCTCTACCCCTGGCTCTTACTGAGCTGGCTGGCCTCTCAAAGTGACACCGCATCCACCCACCTCCACCTCTGCTGGTGTGGAGAGCTTTATTTCCTAGGCAGCCTAAAGCCCTCTTTTTGGGTTTGCCTTGCTCTCAGAATGCTCTTGCCTTTTCACTCACTGTTTTGAGCTTTAAAAGGCTCCCATTTGGAACAACAGACGGGACTTGTCTTCTTTAGAGAAAACAGCCTTCCGATGCCCTCACAAGGGAGGTCCCCCCTGTCCCCCGCACATTCAGCCTGTCTCCAAAGACCATTAACGCAATCACTTAACAAGCGCCCTGCTCTAATAGAAAGGGAGAAAGAGGAGGAGCATTGTTAGTGGTTTGAAGGGGAGAAGAAATCATAAAATCCATCAAACCTGTATTTGTCTCATTAAAAGTGCTTCTAATTTATAATGTCCTGGAATGCAGATGCCGCCCAGCTGTGCGGGCCTGGTAGGACTGCCTGGTGCACACACTTCCCCTCGCACTCCCGGGCCCCCTCTCCCACCTCACTGGGACTGCCATCAATTTCTGCTCATCAGCAGCACTTACAGTAAATGGATTCATTTGTGGCAATGGGAGCTAAGAGACAAAGGTGACAATATAATTAAGGTTTTTAATTCTATGCCTGAACAGTTAAGTCCAGAACTCATGATAATTAGCCGGCTGTAATGGAAGATCTTTAATCGTTATTTTCCCTTTGTTTCCTATAATTGTTCATTTTGGCCAATGACATTTGTCCTTTCATTTGAAACTGGCTGCACGGTTCCATTATGCCTATAAACTCTGAAGAAAATATGGTTCGGAGCTGGTCATTTACAAAGTCAGCAGTGAGGTGGCCCACGGAGCCCATCCCTGCACAGCTGCTGGTGAAGGCTTGAGGCTCTTGTTACTTTCTGACAGAGAAAAAAAACTGAGCTCCAGAAATCCAGAGACCTAGAGACCCCATGCAGGAAAGTGAGCCCCAGCAGGTGACTGAGAACAATGGGTCCTGCACAGTGGACCTGACCCCTCCCCCAGGGGTCAGTTTGCAGAGCAGCTCTGGGAGATGGCAGTCATCCTCCAAGTGCCTGATTTTGGAATATGCATATTGTCTTCTTGAGGTTCGATGCTCCGTTATTAGGGTGCCTCTTTTCACTGCATTTAACCCGTATGTGTTGACTGGCGTGTGCTCCTTTTGTCGTTCCTGAGAGGGTGATGGTGGTTCTGCCTCAGTGGAAGGGTTGGTTTATTTCTTGTGCTGTTTCTTAGAGTGCTTGCTCAGAGGGCTTGAGAAAGCATAATAAACATACCATTCACATCACAAACACTTCTGGAAAGAGCTGCACTAGCCAGCCCCTCCTCACATGGCCTGGCAACCTCTCCTGCACTGCTGTGGGCAGGGACCAGAAGCGACACCTTCCTTGTTACTCTTGCTGTTTGTACTCGCGCTAGGCAGCTTTCTTGAAGAAACAGCCCCTCAAAAGCCAGAGAAGCAGAGCAAACCATGTAGAGCACCCAGCGTGGAGATGGAGGAAGTGAGGAATTGGAGTTCTGCCTCCCAACGGCCCAGGAGAATTGAGTGGTGGGATTGTTATCAGAATGGGAAACTGGCCTTTGGTGAAATCTAAGGATGAGGTGAGGCTAAGCAAACCTATGTGGCTTGGTGAGACATCCTGACATGTCCCTCCTGGCCTGATTCCTGCCAGAGGCTTGTAGAGAGCCGCTCACCTCTGTCTGGAGAGGAGAAAAGATTACAAACACCTCCTCTGAATATTGCTTTCAGGAAAAGTTCTAGATGGATGCCACCTCCTCTCCATTTTCTTTTAATTATCTGAAGAAGAAGGCAGGGCCACCGCAATAAAAATCACCTTGCTGGTCCTCACCCGATTCTGCACACGAAGTCAGAGAGGTTGTTTGAAAATAACACAGCAGTTGTCTGGGAAAAAAATCCACAAAAAAACCTTCAGTGGCTCCCCCAGGTCCTAAGAGAGAAAATTCTCAGCCTGACTCCAGTCCGGAGTGCTGGAGTGCTGGAGTGCTGTGCTGCATGCCCGCCTCTGTGCTCACTGCAGGCCTTCCCTCCAGGCTGGCTGCTCAGCCCAGTATGGAACAAACTCATTTCAGCAACTGACCTTGGTCCATGCTGTTCCCTCTGCCTAGGGGCAAGACCCTCTTTCAACCTCCCTCTGCTTGGTGAATGGTGTTCTCCCCTCAAACCCAGCTAAAATTGTCATTTTCCCAGTAGCTGCCTCTAAATGATGTGGCTATTATTTTTATTTCTAGGCATGCTTCTTATTGTGGTGCATAAATTCATAGAACAAGCCGAAGAGTATGTTGACTTCAGCCAGGAGCTGTGAGCCCCATGGGAGCTGGGTCTGAAGCTGTGACCTCAAACCTAGAATAATGACTGATAAAGGAAGTGCTCAGCGCATTCGTTAATCCAGACTCACTAACCTGGCTCTTGAAAACCTTGGTTTAAGTGGAAAGAGACCAAAGGACTCCTAAGGGTGGGAGACTAGATGTCACACAGGAAGCAGTTGATGGACGTCCAATGAGAGCCGAGGAAGATACTGTGGGTGGAACTCATGGGTCCCAGTGCCTACCTACTCTGGGATGCTACCTGGACAGAGGCAGGGTTATGGCAGAAGTGGCCAGAAACCCATCATTTAAGGGCAACACCATGGCTCAGTTCTGAGACAGGCTCTTCCACAGCGAGCCTTCTCATTGGTCATTCGCCAGCACAGTAAATTATGGAGCTCTACTCAAGCAAGCTCCCTGCTGGCTCCCATCTCCTTTCTCCACAAACTTCAGGAGGAACCATACACATCAGTCTTGAAGCTGAGGTCACTTCCTTGAGCCCAGTTCGCTGATCCTTGCTATCTTCCTGCTGTAGACCCTTCTGCAGACAAAAGTTCTCTCAGGCTCAAATGCAGGCTCAACTCATTGCTCATTAGGAAATGCCCACACCTTCTGCCAGGCTCTATGCTAACGAGCCAGGGTACAAAAGGTGGACCACTGCTCTCTGTCCATTCTTTCTCGGGACCATCTGAGACTCCTGTAGGCTCCTGCCGCTGACCTCCAACTGTAGAAGATCCGTGCCCACGCTCCAGGCCCTCTGGATCACCATCCAGAGTCCCTCCCCAACACAATGTGAGCCATTCACTTACGCCCTGACAAATGTTTAGAGTCGGACAAAAAGCAAACGTTTGAGTGTGATCATTTCCCACGATCTGGCCTCATTAAGGAGGGAAACCTGTGGGGCTGGAGAGATGGCTCAGCGGTTAAGAGCACTGACTGCTCCTCCAGAGGTCAGGAGTTCAATTCCCAGCAACCACAGGGTGTCTCACAACCATCTATAATGAGATCTGATGCCCTCCTCTGGCATGCAGGTGTATATGCAGACAGAGTACTGTATACATAGTAAGTAAATAACTCTTTAAAAAAAAAAAAAAAAGGAAGGAAGGAAGGAAAACTGAGCCTCCGAGGAGGCTGTGTTTGAGCAAACAATTCTGGCCAGACTATCCTAGCAGCTTCTCCCTAAACTGGCTCCTCCTCTTCCTGGTCAGGGACATCTCCATTTCTGTCTGTTTCGGACTTCTTTACTTTCTTTTATGTTTATGGTGTTTTGCCTGAATGCATGTGTGGGTACCCTGCTACCCTCAGAGTTCAGAAGAGGGTATTAGATCCCATGGAATGGGAGTTGGAGATGGTTGGGAGCCACCATGTGGGTGCTGGGGACCAAACCCAGGTGTTTATGGTATGTGGGTGTGTATGATTGGGACATTTGTACATTAGAGCATTACATAGTGTTTTTTAGAGCGTGTGAGTGAAGAGCTGTGCGGAAGGCAATGAAGTTACTAAGGACAAGTTAGCATGTGTCTTCACTGCTAAGCCACCTCTCCAGCTCCCATTTCTATTTCCCTGACCAGAAAGCCCAGAGTCCCCAGCTGAGCCCCATCCAGGCTGCTGACATCAGCTCAGGGTCCTCTCTTGGAGTGCCCTCTCTCTCATTCAGGCTGTATTAGCACACCTTACTGATCTCTGCCGCCTCCTGTCCCATCCTTGACCCTCCAAATCCATCTTCTCCCACCACTGCCACATTTACTTTCCAAAAGCATCCCCCTAAAGTGTTACTGTCTACCTCCTAAAGACTTAGGGTGGCTGCGGAGTCCTCTCAGGATAAATCCCCATTCGGAGCTTAGTAAGCAAGGTCTCCATCACCTTGCTCTAACTGGGTCTTACTTTTAATGACAGTAGCTTGTCCCTCTCATGCCCCAACCATGTTGGATATTCACAGCATCTAACCACCTGTCCTCTTCATGCCGTCCCTCTTGCATGCAATGTCCTCTCTGCCCTTTGTAGCTTAAGTAATCTCATTGCCTCCTGCACAGCTCTTTGCCCACACACTCTAAAAAACACTATGTAATGTTCTATGTACAAATGCCCCAATCATACACACCCACATACCATGAAAACACTGCACACACATATCATACGTACATGTAATATAAATATCCCACCCATACTACACACACACACACCATAGAAATATCCCCCCACCACACTCCCATACTCCCTGTCTCCTTGCGATTACCCTCAGTTCCCCTACCCCCACCTACCCCCACTGGGGAAGGCGTATCCTCAAGATCACCCAGCAGCCCTTTGGTACCTAGCCTCTGTCCTTAGCTTGGTGAAATGAGTGTCTGGAGAGCTCAGACCCGTCCAGGAAGGCCGTGCAAGGGGAAGCCTGGCCCCTCCCCGCAAGGTGGATGCTCCATTCACCGACACAGGGGGAGCAGAGCTCATAGTCACCTTGAGCAAGGCCTCCTCACCTGGCCAGCACATCCCTCACTGGAGACAGAAGGGCTCACGTGCCTGCCTGCCACCAGCCAGCTAGCTGTAAGGTGACTTCAAGTTACTCTTGGGTCCCTACAGAGGAACTCGAGAGTCCCTTCCACCTACAAGGGCAGTTTTAAAGAGTCCCATTGTCTCTTACACCTCCGCTTCTGTCGTCAGTGAAATGGGAACACAGGGCAGCTTTGCCTGACAGAGTGGCTGGGGAAGGCTGGGGAGATGAGCGATGGTGGATAAGGTCAAGTGGGGACCCAATCAGACAACATTCATTTCAGAAGTGGGAGGAGCTGGATCCTGCCTAACCCCCCCCCCCCCCCCGACTCTGAGAGACAGAGACACAGAGGCTACAGCCTGCAGCACCATCCTGCCTCAGAGGCCTGGTTCCCTTCATTGTCTGCCTGCCAGACTCAACAGGTCAACAGTAGCCCTTTGCAACTTCTGCACTGGCCATAGGCCACCACAAGGAAGACAAATACTTTCCAGATAAAGGCCATTTAGATTTCAAGGCTGTAAGAAGAGCATCTGTCACTCCTACCCTGCAGGCAGAAAAACTGAGCCTGAGAGAAGCATCTGCCCCAAGATCACGTAGCTTCTGAGTGGTGGGCCAAAAAAACAAGTTAGCCCGGTTTCAGAGGTACGGCTGGCCGGTGCTTGGTCGTCCCTGCCTCAGGATACTGTTCACTCCAGAAATCACCTTGGGCAGATGCAGGCTAACAGTACAAGGTCCTGGGATGGATGCTGCCTTCATGATGTGAAAACCAATTGCTGTGCCATGTTGAGGGCATTAGAGCATCCTGGAGCACACGGGTGCACACGGTGATTCCCAACCGAGGCAGGACTTATCCTTGGCTCAGCTTCCTCGGGGACCCTGCATCTCCCATCCCTGCCACTCAGAAGAAGGAGAGAACACACTCTGCAGAGTCGCCGAAGTGGGACTGCAAGACCAAATCTGCCCCCTACCTATGTACCTCTATAAAGGGCACATGAGAGATGATGAGGGATGGCCTATTTCTGCTGAAGCCAGATGAAACTCCAAATTTTTCTTAGGAGACATGAAGAGGAAGGGAAGAGCTACCATGCCCACTTCACAGGGTGAGGACAGAACAGGACAGCTGAAGCCAAAGCCCTCTGTGGGTTGAAGAGAAAGGCGCCTGGGAGCTGACTGGCTGGGCTGGACCAGGCTCTTGTTTTCTGGAGGACACAATGGAATCCTGGAAGCAGACAATCAGATTGTCGAGGGAGGAGGGAGGCAGTGTCATGTTTGCCTTGTAGGGGGTGCATGTCTTAGCCAGGCCCAATCCTCAGGCCCCACCCCCACGGCTGATTTCTGGGGCCTGTGTCCCCAGGGCCCGCCAAGAGCATGGTGACAGCAAGTGCCATTCCTGATGAGACTGGCTCTGGCCACAAGGCTGTTCTTGTGCCCTTGAATCTATTAAACAGAGCAAAGTGATTAATTATTTTACTGTCTTTATGGCATCAACTTTAACTCGCTCCCCATCCAGATTTCCAATTACATAAGCCGGAGCCTTAAACTCAGGAGGACATGTATTATTGAACTATTTATAATAGGAGTTTTTCAGAGCAGAAAAAGCTCTGCCAGGCAGAAGCTACACAACCAAAATTAATGATTCGGAGACCCAAAGACAATCACTCTGTAATCAGAGGGGTGTGGGAGGCTGGAGGGGGAGAGCAGAGAGGTTGAGTCTGAATTAAGTACAGTAAGTCTTTCCCACTAAAGGGCGCAGACCCTCAATCAGAGGACAGGGCAGATGGGCTTATGAATAGGATTCAGGACCCATGCAGAGAGCAAGCAAAGGGCCCTATGTAATCCAATCATGTAGGAGGCTGAGCAGGAGTTTCAGGAGTTCCAGAACAGCCAGAGCCACATAGGGAGTTCAAGACCAGCCCGAACTATATTGCAAGATTCTGTCTCCAGTAAAACATGGTCGGGTGAGGACCATCAAATGCAGTTTAGGAAGCTATCTGGAAAATAAATTATGCAACCTGGGTTACCCTAGCTGCAGCAACTCTGGGTTTGGGATGAAATACACCCCACCCCCACCAGATTACTGATAACTGACGGCTCAGTGATGTGTTAGCCCCACTACAGCAATCTGACAAGCCTGACTTACCAGCCTCTACATCCTCAGGTACCTCCAAAAACTCATGTGCTTTCACCAGAGAGTGCTACTAGCTACTGACCCCTCCTCCTCTTCACAGGAGAATGACCTGCCTCTGTCCTGTCCCTAAGTGACACCCTGCAGCAAGCTCATTTCCACCATGGACATATCTGAACCCTGCATGGCCCACAGCCAGCCTATGCCCACTTTGGTATCCCAAGGAACTGTGAGTCCTGTATTTTGCCAAGATCTGGTGAGGACCCACTTCGTGGTCTATAGACCACTGCTCTTTCGTTGTATCCTCATTTAGTGGATGATACAAGGAGCTCTCTGGGGTCTCTTTTAGGAGAGTTATATTAGAAATCTTTGCATTGTTGTCACAAAATACTTGAAACTGATTAGTTCATAAAGAAAACTGGCTTATTTAACTTACAGTTCAGGGAGCTAGTATCCCAAACAACACAATACAGCTCTGGCAAGGGCCCTTCGGTTGCATCACACCATGTGGATAACATCACTGCTAGGGCCTTTGTGTTAATAGCTACTGGCTAGGAAAACAGAAATCACAGATGCTGAACCTGAAGGAATGATGCTTAGCTGGGCAGGTGAGTTAGCAGGGTCTCCATTGGGGGTGAGTGTGTGGGAGTGTGAGGCCTTCTCTGATATGGTTTTTAGTGAAATAGCTCTCCTTTATTTGCAGGGAATAAGGGCTTTACAAACCTTAGGGAAATGAGTAGGAGTTTTCTGGGTTCATCATTGGGTGGGGCTGAAGTTCTAGAAATGTTTCATTTGCATAGAAAGGAATTCTAGGTGATAGCTAGCTAGACCTCTCTTGAAATCTGGCCGATAAATTCCATGACTGCCTCAGGGATGGCAGAGGTGGAGGGTCACAACTCTATGTGTACTAGGCCACGCAGGCCCCGAATAGGGAAGGAGCCATCCTTACTCCTGCCTGTCTCAAGAAGAGATTTTCGGGGTTTGAGCACTCTTTGACCTCACTCTTGCTCCAGGCCGATTCTCCAAGTCCCATGACCCAACCCCTCCAATAGACCCTATCCACTACCCTTCAGCATTGCTGTATTCTGGACCAAGCTTCCAACACATAGGCCCTTAGGTGACTGGTCCAAATCATTCAGACACCACAGCAGACACTGAGCTCATTAGTGGAGCCTTTGCCCGCCTTGCCCACGCCCCCGTGTTCCACCTCCTAACACAGCCCCCTTAAGGGTTAGGATTTCAACAGGTGAGTTTGGGTAAGTTCAAAGTCAGGCCATTCCTATTGGATCAGAGCTACCTATACTCTATTTTTTTTTTAAACCATTCTCTTTACTTATAAAAATTGAAGGCCGGGCGTGGTGGCGCAAGCCTTTAATCCCAGCACTCGGGAGGCAAAGGCAGGAGGATCGCTGTGAGTTCGAGGCCAGCCTGGTCTACAAAGCGAGTCCAGGACAGCCAAGGCTACACAGAGAAACCCTGTCTCAAAAAAAAACAAAAAATAAAAAAATAAAAAAATAAAAATAAAAAAATAAAAATTGTACAGTTTCTTTATATGAATACAAATATAGTTCCTCAAGTACAAGACAGTCCATATTTTGTGATACAGTAACCTCAAAGCTGTTTTCATATTGAGTTTGTAAAACATTATGAATAATAGTAACATTGAGTTTTATTTTATTTTTATGACATCAGTGGTATTTTTGTAGACTTTTTGTCTTCATATGGTCTTACTGACTTTTGCTTGTATATTATGGTTTTCAATTTTGGTTTTATGAATTTCATTTTGTGCGTGTCTTTCTTGTGTTTATTTTAATTACTATGGGGTTTTCTTGCCTGGTTTCTTTTTTCTAAAGAGAGAAAAAGAAAAGCATGTAGTTATGTGCCTGAGTAGATGAGGATGATCTGGGAAAAGATGGGGGAGGAAAACCATGATCAGGATACTTTGTACGAAAAAATTATTATTTTTTTTTATAAAGAAGGAAAATATTTAAGCCTGTAGTCTCTTCATAAGGAAGTAAGGGTGCAGTGAAACCACAAAAACAGACCACTCCATGGTAGAAAGAAAAGTTTATGGTGATCAATCTGCCAAGGCTAGCTCTCAGGGAGCAGAGAAAAGCAAAATGGCGGGAAAGCAAGAGGGTTTTATGACAGCAGGGTGGGCTCTTTGAGCTGATTTAGGCTGTCACGGTCTGTCCAGATCGATCAGGAACCAGGTGTCCTGCCTGTGGTAGCTGACCTCTGAGGCTGTTAAAGGGAGGTTCCTGGAGCATTAAGGAAGGTTCCTGATGAGTAGAAACTGCCTTTTAAAACCTGCTCTGCTAGTATCCAGACTTCTCCAACTATGCTCTCTTCTTAGCAATTTTGTTCAAATATCGCCTTTTCATAGAGTTCTTCCCTCACCACTGATTTAAGCTTGCCTCTAGGATTGTTTACCTCATAACGATCCTGTTACCTGGCCAAAACCCTTCTGCCTAGGACAGTGTCACCATTACTACACGGGAGGGGGACACTTTGGGTGTAACACAGGCTGTGTTCCGGTCTGGGGTCATTCAGAGATTCGCCACCCTGACAATGAATACATTTCAATAAATGAGAGGCTTTACTAAATACTGGCCAGAACGGTGGACACTGGCCAGGGCTGTACTTGAGACTTGTGGGTCCCAGAACATGGTCCCAAATTACATTTGTCAGAGGCTTATAAATGCAGAACTGACAAGGCTACGTGTTCCTTGCCTTCCTGCAGTCAGACGCAAGCACACATCCTGACGTGCATCCTGTACAATCAGGGGCAACCAAGCTTGTTACATGAACAAGAGTCCCCAACATTCCAGGAAGTTATCTGTCCTTGGGTAAGTGGGGGTTACAGGTTGCAGGCACTGTTGCTTTATAGATCTCTTAAGCACAGTGATCTAAACTTAAAACATAACATTAACCATCATGGTTGAAGGTGGAAAACTCAAAGCATGAGTCAGTATTGGAGTCCCATATATCTGAAGCAGCCAGAATTAGCAAAACTCAAAACAGAATGTTCAATTAAATTTTAATTTCAGATAAGCAGCAAATATATCTTCAGTTACAACGCATCCCCATATTTGAGACAGAGTGACCCCAAATGATCTTTCTTAAGGAGTTCTGGGCCCTAAGGATCACTGGATTATCATTTAGAAATAGCTTAGATTCTCACATTTAGATCTCTTCTATGCAAAATTCAATGTAACTAAGTATCTCATTTGTATGTGTACCTATTTGTGTGCATGTATATGTGGGAGGGTGAGTATGCATGTGGGTACATGTACATGTGGGGGTGGGGAGCAGAAGTTGGCGTTCGGTGTGTCTCCTTTTCATTTTTTTGCATTTGGGTCTCCCACTAATCCTGAAGCTCTCACTTGTCAAGACTGGCTGGCCAGCGAGTCCCGGGGATTCTCCCAAATCCATGGATGCATGACACCACACCTGGCTTTTACCTGAATGCTAGAAAAACGAATCTGAACTCAGGTCCACATTCTTGCATGGCCAGCACTTTAGTGGCTGGACCAACTCCTAGCCTCCGGTTATCCATCTTTATCTGACAGCCACACTCCTACCTATCAACATCTGCAATGCTTCACAGGTGAAACATAAATGTGTTTGAGTTGTCACACCCTTGGAAGTTTGTCACGGCAGCTAGCATCTATAAGCATGACTTAACCTAGTACCCCACACACTATGAGACAAGGTCTCACTGTGTAGCTCTGACTGACCTATAGCTTGCTATGTAGACTGGGCTGGCCTCCAACTCACAGAGATCCACCTGCCTCTGCCTCTACTGCATGCTGGTTTAAAGGCATGTGCTTCCACACCCAACCTAACATCACTCTTGTAGCACCAGAGATGATATGGTCCAATAGGTCATACAGGGGTCATACAGGAGGCATCAGCACTGGCCTTTCTCGCCTAGGATGATCTCAATGCATACACCTTTCGGAGTTCCTCTCTCCCATTTGATGCACTACAGAGGAAGAGAGAACAGATGGAGGTTTTTGTTGCTGTTGTTGTTTTGTTTTGTTTTTTCAGCCCATACTCCAAGCCCTCCACTTTAGACTGTGAGCCCTGTGTACTGCTAGCAGAGCCCAGAGCTCTCACAAGCTCAGTGATGAGAGCAGCAAAGGGAAGGAAACAGCAGGCAAGCCTGAGGGCCTGCGGAAACACAATGGCCTCCAGCCTCAGCTCCCACAGAGCAAGAGCCTCAGTGGGTAAACGATCAACAGCCCAAGTGTCACAGTGGGAATGGCTGGACCAGAAGATGTGGCTCAGCTCAAGGATACAGACCTCTGAAGTTAAGTCATGGAGCCATGGCAGCAGCCCCGGGGCAGTGAATTCCAACACAGCCCAGAACACAAAGAAATAGTTTTTCTTTATTTTTATTTTATGTGTGTGAGTGATTTTCATGTATGTATGTATGTATGTATGTATGTGTGTGTGTGTGCATGTATGTGTGTGTATGTATGTGCATGTGTATGTATGTGTGTGTATGTATGTATGTATGTGTACCTTATGCATGCCTGATACCTGCAGAGGACAGAAAAGGACACTGGAACCCCTGGAGCTGGAGTTATGGGTGATTTGAGCCACCAGCTGGTGTTGAGAACTGAACTTGGGACCTCTGGAAGAACAGCCAGTGCCCTTAAAGCTGAGCTGTCTCTCTGACCCCTAGCAGCAAGATTTTGAAGTTACACGGACATAAGTTCAGGTCCTAGCTCTGCTGTTTTTGAACTATATGATATCCCTACCCCCCTCTTGTAAAGGGATTTTAATCCAGCAACATGGCTCCTCTGCCTGGAATGCAGACATGCCCTTAGCACACACCTTTAATCCCAAACAAGAAAGTAAAAGGCAGCAACCAGGTTGGAGTTTGTTCCTGAGTTTAGTGCAGCTCAGCAGAGGCAGCTGAAGCCAGAGAGCAGCACTGAGACAGAGAAAGAGGTGGCAGTTCTACCAGGAGAGTTTTACAGAGACAGGCTGAAGAGAAAACAAGCCAGACAGGGTGAAGACAGAATGAGCCAGAGAATGAGAAGGAACCTGAAGATTAGAACAGATTGCTAGAGGTAGTTTGAGGCCAAGCAGAGCAATTCAGTGAGAAGCTGAGAGAGACCCAATTGAATCAGTCAGCTTAGAGAGGAGTTTGAGCCACACAGCTGAGTTGAACCAGCCAGGCAGAGCTCAGAAAAAAAAACTAGAAAGGGTAAGCTAATGAGTAAGTCTCAGAAGCTGAAAACATTCTAGGCCTAGATTGTATTGCATGGAGGCTAGAAGCTTCCAGGACTAGGCCTAGGTTAGCAGATGAGGCAGTAAGCTTCCAAAACAACAATTATATCTGGAAAATAAAAATTACTTTTTAACACACACACTTTCTCTCTCCTCTCTTCTCCCTCTCTTCTCTCTCTCTCTCTCCCTGCATGTGTGAAAATATGTGTATATTCATGTATTTGTGCATATATTAATTTTACCTAAGCATTGGAGATCTTATTTAATCTTTCAGAACCTCAGTAAAGAGATTACACCAAAAAAGTGTTAGAAAGTCATGGAGAAGGCCAGGAATGCAGCTCAGTGCTAGAATCCTCACCTAGTACATGTAAAATCTATATATCTATCACCACAGTGGTGGTGGTGCATGCCTGTAATCTCAGCATTCAGGAAGCAGAGCCAGCCTGGTCTACAGAGCAAGCTCCAGGACAGACAGACAGTGTCATTATATAGAGAAACCTTGTGATAAAAAAATAAAAACAAACAAAATATCAAGCACATAAGTAAAATAAGATCACTCAAGAAAGACAAAACTAACCAATAAATAAATTCATCCAAGATAGCACACCCAAATACTTACCTCATCATCAGTGCCCAACAGATGAAATAAAGACCAGGAGGCTGGAGAAGAGGGAGGATGAGACTGTTTTTTAATCACTCCTAATTCCCACGAATATGAATATCATCCCACCCACCCCACAACACACACACACACACACACACACACACACACACACACACACACACA
>OU015743.1:58180837-58193213 GCA_907169655.1 Acomys percivali | reverse complement strand
ACACACACACACACACACACACACACACACACACACACACACACACACCCTTTTCCTGTGAGTACTGTCTATCTTCAGAGTTCCATCCCATATTTTCATCATATCTGGAAGAACCTCCAAGGGCATTATTAAGTATGTGAAATACGCCAGAAATATCCAAGCAAACCCCCTCTGGCCCTGGCAAGGAGGAGGAAAGGACTGGGGAAGTAATAAAGTGTGTTTATTTTTTTTAATTTTGATGACATGTTTTACATCATTAAAAAGCATAATTATTTTTAAAATTCAGCCAACACGCTTCAGTGATTCAAAAGGTCTGCTGCCATCGAATCCCTCAGAACATTCCTCCAAAAGCCCAGCTTGGTCGTCCCTCAAGACCAAGTTGCATTTTTAAATATCTTAAACACCGACCTTATCTTGAGTTCTAAAAAAAAACCAACAACAACAACCAAAACCCTCATCTCAAGGAGCAGAAGGGGCAATGTTACAGATTTGCCTGTCCTTAAAAAAGGTTTCTGATCTACAAGCTCAGGGGATCTTACACTCTGACAGAAATTCGAAAACCTTTGCCAACAAACCACGCCTCCAAAGCAAACAACCATTGTTCCCCTGCTGACTGCACTCCTCTGTGCCAGACAGAGCCTCAGCCTGTGCCACCACCACCACCCGCGCTGGTGAGAAAAGCAGCCAGCATTACCAAGCACAAATGTCTGACTCTTCTCTTTGGGTCTGTTTTCAAGACACACCAAACGGCCAGCGAATGGGAGTGTTAGTCTGCTTAAAAGCGCAAGCCAGGCTGGAGAGATGGCTCAGTGGTTAAGAGCACTGACTGCTCTTCCAAAGGTCCTGAGTTCAACTCCCAGCAACCACATGGTGGTTCACAACCACCTTTAACATGATCTGATGCCCCTCTTCTGGTCTACAGGTGTACAGACAGGCACAACATTGTATACATAATAATAAATAAATCTTTTTTTTTTAAAAAAGCGAGTGCCAATGCTCACTTCCTGGTGTAGTTATAGGAATGTAACCCTAGAAGCATATAAATGTTATGTGAAGATTAATCACAAGCATACTTGTCACGTTATTAGCCATTTCTTAAGTCCAGAGCCGGAAGTGAGAACTTGCATATTGCTCCGTGGCACAAAATTAACACATCAGGAATACCTGAATGCCCAGTGGGGGGAGGTAGTTGGCTACATTTCTGCACCTCCTGGACTGCAGTGTTGTTGTTGGAAATGATACTGCAGAACTGTATTTAATAGAACGGGAAGATTTTTAAATTGTAGTAACTTAAAAAGAATTCACACGGCCTGTAAAAAATGAAAAATAAAAATGCATGTGCAGAGACCGTGAGAGACCACAAAACATTCGCAAGGCTTTTCCTTTGATATTGGGATTGGGCTTGGTTTTTTATTTTCCCCTGTTTTGCTTATCTATAAGTACACATGGGTCTGACTTCTGTTGCTAAAAACACAGTTCCACAGAGGGAGAGTTATAAAGACAAGAGGGTTATTTTGCCTCACAGTTCTGGTCCAAAGTTGAGAGACAGAAATCATCTGGTGATAGCTTTTTTTGCCCTCGGGGTCCTGAGGTGGCCCCGGCATCATGTGGCGAGAGACCGGAGCGTGAGCTTGCATGCCTACGTGTATCCTGTGGTCCCTGCTCATGAAGCACCAGCACTCATCCTCCAGCCATCCTGCTGCTACCTTCTCATCACTTTAACCAAATATCTGACAGAATAACCCAAATGGAATACTCATCCTTAGCCGCTGTTTCAAATGGTCCATCCGCTCATCCAGGCAGAACATGGCAGGTCTCAACTCAACAGTCTCAAAACAGAGAGCCAGGAAGTGGCCAAGAATAATCTACCCCCAACCACCCCTCCACAGTGACACCCTTCTTCCAGATAGGCCCCACTTCCCAAAGTTTCTAAAACCTCCCAAATTAAGGCCAGCAGCCAGGCACTAGGCACTCAAATCATAAGTAGTGGAGAGGATTCTCGGATTCAAATTGCAGCCCACCCAAGTCTAGCCACATCCTAATGGCATCACCTATAGCCACTGCAGCTGGGTTTTGTTTCATTTTGTTTTCCATACCACTCCTATCTCACAATGAAGACTAAACTCCACTATGAGTTTTGGGATGAATATGACAATGACCATATTCAAACCATAGCAGATTATTTCTGACCTTTAAAAAAAAATCCGAGCCAAGCGTGGTGGCATACTCCTTTAATCTCAGCACTTGGGAGGCAGAAGCAGGCGGATTGCTGTGAGTTCGAGGCCAGCCTGGTCTACAAAGTGAGTCCAGGACAGCCAAGACTACACAGAGAAATCCTGTCTCAAAAAACAAAACAACAACAACAAAAAAAATTCTAGCATCCAGGAGGCAGAGGCAAGTGAATCTAGGTGAGTTCCAAGCAAGCAAGGATTGCCCAGTGAAATCCTGCCTCAACGAAATACATAAATGCACTACTAGTACATTTATAAGTGTAAGTAGCAGCCGGGCATTATGGCTTTAATCCCAGCACTTGGGAGGCAGAGGCAGGTGGATCGCTGTGAGTTCGAGGCCAGCTTGGTCTACAAGTGAGTCCAGGACAGCCAAGGCTACACAGAGAGACCCTGTCTTGAAAAACAAAAAAACAAAAAACAAAAAATAAGCGTAAGTAGCAGAGGAATTCCTAAAAACCATTAAGCGGGCACAGGGTGAACTCTGATGCTGACACACGCTGCTGTGTGCAAGCTTCCTTGGTCCCCACTGAGCCATGTCTTCAGCCCTTTGCAGGTGTTTATAGGCATAACCGAAATGGTGGCAGGCTCCCACCCAGAGTGTCGCCAGAGAGGAGAAGCAGGAGAACTAGGGAGCCCAAAAGAGAGGACAGTGTCACCTGAAGACAAGCTGGCTTCAGATTGTGGCTCCAGAGAAAAGCCAAAGGCTAGTCTGATCAGCCCGAACCCACCCTACGCCACGCAGCCTGCGAGTGTTCTGGCTCACTGTGGTGGGCTAAAGCTCAGGGATGAGGTGCTGTGACACTCTTCCTCCCCTGCCTCCTTACAGCTCTTGCTATCCTTTGAAAAAATCATTTGTTTTTATTATTTTTATCTCTGTGAGGGTGTGTGCACATGAGTGTAGGTGCCCACAGAGTCCCGAAGGTAGAGTTGCAGGTAGCTGTGGACTGGCTGTTGTGAATGCCGGCATCTGAACTCTGGTCCTCTGGCAGAGCAGTGCATGCTCTTAACCACTGAGCCATCTCTCCAGCCCAAGACCTTTACTTAAGCTACAACACAGGGAATGAGGTCATTTCAACAAATCAGAATAACGGGGCAGGGAGACAGAAAACAACAACGAACAGGACAAAAGGATTGAACGCATTCCTTGTTGATTACTGCCAGCTCCTGTCTACCTCCAGAGGATGGTACCTCCTGGGCTGAGAGCTGGAGAGATGGCTCAGGGGTTAAGAGCACTGCCTGTTCCTCCAAAGGTCCTGAGTTCAATCCCCAGAAGCCACATGGTAACTCACAACCACCTATAATGAGATCTGGTGCCCTCTTCTGGCATGAAGGTGTATGTGCAAGCAGGACACTATATGCATAATAAATAAATGAATCTTAAAAACAAACAAACAAACACAAAATAAACTCCCTGTGGTGGTGCGCGCCTTTAATCCCAGCACTCAGGAGGCAGAGGCAGGCGGACCACGGATCACTGTAAGTTCGAGGCCAGCCTAGTCTACATGATGAGTCCAGGACAGCCAAGGATACACAGAGAAATCCTGTCTCAAAAGCAAAAACAAAAATAAAAACAAAAAACTCCTTGGGCTGGAGAAGAGAACAAAGATAAAGGTTGGATGCTGGAGGGGTCCCTGAGAAAGTCCTGGACTCTGCTCCTGTCAGGCTGAGCAGTGTTTACAGGCACAGCAAAAGCCTTAGCTGGATTTAGAGAGCTCTGAAAGTGGGAGAGTCCTGAGTCTTCCCCCAGGGATCCCACAGAGGCACAGCCGGGCAGAGTATCCATGGACAAAGCTATCGTGTGGAAGGGATGAACTAGACATGGCCATGAGGGGCCGGGAGCCGCCTGGTGCTTCCGCATAGGAGAATGGATGGGTTTTCTTGAGATTTTTCTCACTTCTGCAGTAAGATCTGCTAGGAAGCAAGGCAGCCGCAGCCTATGGGCCTGCAGGACAGAGGCTCCAAGCGGCCATGGAATGGGTGTCTCCTAAGACAGGGACTCTTACACTTTTTCCATCTGTGACCCCTTTCACCCAGGAAATGTGTGCAAATTCAAGAACCTAGGTACATGAATCAAACATTTACTGATAACAAATTAGAAAGAAAAGCATTTTAAGGCACTTCTTTGGTACATATAATTTTACCATTTGTTAAAGACAAAACAAATTTGCATACTAATGAGACGAATATGCTTATTTTTACAGAAAGAATTAAATCCTGGCTGAATATTTGATATTGTAGGACATAATGCATTGTTAACATTTTTCTGAGTTGATTAGTATTTTGATTTCATAATTGTTAAGTATTGAGAATGCTGCTTTGCATAAATACATAGTACAAAATGGCAGAAATATGCTTAGGGCAATTTCAGAAATTGTTGGAAATTCTGTCCTAAGCCTGAGCCAAAATTCATGCAATGATATTTATGAGACTCAAGTCCAGAACTTAAACAGCAACTTTTTAGAGTCAAGCCCCCTAACACAACGCAATGAAAAGATGTACTAATTTGATACTTAAATGCTGAAGAACGGCAGGAGTCTTTGTTTTTCCATAATTAAACCACTACATCTCTATGAGAACACTGCAATCCCTGACATACAATAGACTCAGATAGAAGCCCCAGTATTTCAGACAGCATTGATGTGTGTGGATGGGATGGGGTGGGGAGGGGTGGGGTAGGGTGCGGAGAGGTGGGGTGGAGTGGGGTGGGGTGGGGAGGGGTGGGGTGGGGTGGGCAGGGGTGGGGAGGGGTGGAGAGGGGTAGGGTAGGGTGCGGAGGGGTGTTACATAGTATGAAAGCATGTGCAGACCAGACACACACACACACACACACACACACACACACACACACACACACACGTGCACGCGGGCACAAAATGGAGGTACAATGTCAGGTGAAGAGAGTAGCCGAGATCACCTGCAGTTCCCTGAGACGACCTTCTGGCTTTGCCTTCTTGTTGGACAAATGGGACAAGAGAGAAGCTGGGAGTCGATTATGGTCACACAGAAAGCCACCTAGTTTTTCCTATAGCCTGTCCCAATCTCCCACCTCTAGCATTGTAAGCGGCCACAAGGCCAACAGGACGGAATCAGATGGAGGACAGGGACAGCCCTGGGGCATGTGGCTGTGTGGGTAGGTGACTCCCCCAGCCCTTGTTGGGGGTGTCTAGGTACTCTTGTGCCCCCTGAGGCAGCTTGTCTCCCGCCATGGCAGTCTGCTAGTAATTGCACTGTCTCCACAGCCATCAGTATTAACCACCCGCACAGCCTTCCAGCACTGATGTATCAGAACGGAGGGCACGCTCTTAAAGGGTCACAGCCCACTGTGGATCTCTGGCTCCTTCAGCGGTAAGTGGCAGAACATATTTTCTCTGCTAACTTCACCGTATGTTCCAGGATAGATTATTTTAAGAATCAAGACTAAATTGAAACAAGGCAGGCTTGAATTTTCCTCCCAAAGATTCACAGAAGAGGATCATCCATCAGAGCGACAGTGGGAGAAGTGCTAGAGGCCGACTCCAGAGCCCAGAGCTAGGGACTCAGCGCTGGCATTTATTTGCCTGTGTGACCTTGGGTAAGTCATTCGCCTTCATTGCCTCCCAGCTTCCTCACCAACCTGCCACATCCTGGTACACAAGATGGTTTGGTCAAGTCTGTCAAGGATGCCCAAACCTGCCAATGGGCAGGACAGAATTTCCCCAGGGAAGGTGCAGAATCAAGTGGCCTACTGACCCAGAAAAAATGTGTCCAGTTCCTCATGATCTTAGAAATATTGATCAAATCAGTTGAGGACAATCAAACAGTTGAAGGTTCCAAGGTGATCAAGGCCAGTGTTGGTGAATGGGGGGAGTTACAGGGTTCCTTAACACTGCTGCTGAGAGTGCAGTCTGATGACCCCCACAGAGGGTAGATCTCTGTCAAAGATGAGCTGCCTTGGCCATAGCAGTGCCACACCTTGGAGCTATCTGCAATATGACCACAGGGTTGAAAACAAAGAAACACAAGCCTAGGCATGCTGGCAGCCAGCATGTAGCAGGGAAAGACACTCCTAGAGTCTTGGAGGATGTGGGGGGTAGGGTGGGGGTAACCCATGGCGAGCCTTTATTTCTAACCAATAGAAGCAATTCTGTGTTTCTGGCCTCAAGGGCTGAGAGAGAATTCACTGCTATCTGAAGCCCAGGTTTCTGATAGTTTGGTACAGCAGCCCCAGGAGGTGGGTACACATGCCCTGTTGAAGCCCATGTGAAAAGTTCCATAAACAAAGCAAAGGTTCCAGTTAAATCATGGTGTGTTGTGAAAACTACTGGGCCAGTCCCACACCTTCCTCTTCAGGCCAAGAAACCAAAGCCCAGTGAGGGCAAGCGACTCACCCACCATCACGTTGCCCATCAGCAGCCGAGAGGAGGCAGCAGTACAAACCTTTCAGCCCCACCCACTCAGATGCACACCTGCAGGGTAAGATTCCTGGCATTCTCACCCTCACAAGGTCACTGTTCTTATAGCTTGCCTTATACATTTGCTGTAGCTACTGTAACAAATTGCCGCAAGCTACATGGCTCAAAACAACTGAAGCATACTGCCCCCCACAGTTCTGGATGGCTAAAATCAAGGTGTTTGTCTGATGGCCAGGTTATTTTTAGTTCCTCCAGGGGAAAATTTTGCTTACCTCCTCCAGCTTCCAGTGCCTCCTGGCAACATCTGTCACGTCCACTCTGGTCTCTACCTCTGTCTTCCCCCAGCTTTTCACTGGGCCTCTTTCTCAGAAGGACACCATCCCTGGACCCTCCAGGATGGCATAATCTTAGCACATTATATCTGCCAAATCCGTGTCACAGTCACATATTCTAGGTGGATGGTTTGGATGCAGGGCAGTGGGGGAAGGGGTGAGGGTGGGTTGACACTATTCAAAGAAGAACACATGAATTTGGGAATTTTTCTCCACACCAATGGGTAACAGTGGGTTGAAAGGTCCATTAAGAGTTAAACAAGTCAAATAATCACCCAGAAGTTCTCTCTGGGTCTCTCTGCACTTTAGAACAGGTGGTCAATTCTTCTGGTCTTTGTAACCTCTTGTCCTGGTCAGTTTTTGTTTGTTTGTTTGTTTTGTTGTTGTTAATTTTTGTCAACTGGACACAAACTTGTTATTTGAGAAAAAACAAAACAAAAACAAACAAATAAACTCAGTTGAGAAACTGCATCCATCAGACTGACCTGGAGACAAGTGGGGGATGGGGGCATTTTCTTGACTAGATGTTGATGTGGAAGCGCCTAGCCCACTGTGGGTGGTGCCACCGCTGGGCAGATGGTCCTGTGTCCTGTAATACAAGCCAGTAAACACCATTCCTTTGCCACTTCTGCTTCAGGCCCTGCTTCCAGGTCCCTGCCTCCAGGTCCCAGCCTCCAGGTCCCTGCCTCCAGGTCCCTGCCTTCAGGTCCCTGCCTCCAGGTTCCTGCCTTGAGTTTCTATACTGGTTCCCTCAGTGATGGACTGTGATCCAGCATGGGCCATTTAAGACAAACAAACTTCTTCATTTCCAAGTTGCTTTTGGTAATGGTGGAGGGTCCAGGAAGCAATATCACTATTGAACCAAAGTACCGATATCAAATCACTGATCACTGTATGTCCAGGACACAAGGGAAAGCTACTAGGCCCCCTTGTGGAGTCCAGCTTGTCCCAAGGACAGCTAGCTTATGTTTAAAGATAATAAAAAGTCCAACTTGACCCAAGGTCTCAGTCTGTGCCCAGGGTCCAACTTGACTCAAGGGCAACCAGCAGTGTCTAAAAATATTCCACTGGCCCTGAAAGGTACTAACACCTCCCTGCTAGCCTGCTAAATTCTGCTTTTGCGAAAAATATTTTTTAAAAAGTACTTGTTCCTGCTTTTAGAGGTCTGCAGCTTGAAAGAGCTGGACAGACCCCCCAACACGTCAGCTCAATAAAATTCCTGTGTGTTATGCATTGACATCGGACTCCGTTTCTCTCTGGGGACTCCGGGTATAGACTAGAGACCTCTTTGAAGGTCTCAGTCTTACAATGGTGTTTTTATCACAGCAACAGAAAGCAAACTAAGACCTCTGCACATTCCTTAAGGACAAAACCTCCAGCCGCCAACAGCCGCCAGCCCCAACAAAAGAGGAACCAAGTGAACTCAATGCAGTGTTTGGGAGCACAGCCCAAAGAAATGAGGCAAAACCACCAGGGGATTGTAACAGTGTTCCCATAGGGTCTAGGATGGGTCTGTAGACATGGGGCTGGCTAATGGTTGCCAACCAGCAGGGGCAGAGCAGTCTCAAAGACAGAGCACATAAAGTGTGGGAAGCTGGCTTTTCCCTTTGCCAGGAATGTGTGCAAACTGCTAGTCCCAGCTCCGATTAGTACGGATGGAGAAACTAAGTCCCAGACAGAGGGAGGAGCTTGTGCAAGCCCACATCCAGAGGTGGGACTCAACCCTCTGGGGTTCTCTTGGGGCAATTCTAGCTCTGCCAGCAGGTGTGGCTCTCCAGGGCTCCATCCCAAAGGTTCAAACAACTATTCACATAAAAAGAAACTAGTCAAGACTCCTGCAGACTACAAAGACCCCTTTGACCTAGTAATGTCAGCTCCAGAAAGCACACCAGGGCTATGCAAGTATGTTCACTGTGGTGGTGTTTATAAGAAAGAATTCAAGGCCGGGCACTGGTAGCACATACATGCCTTTAATCCCAGCATTCAGGGAGGCAGAGGTAGGTGGATCACTGTGAGTTCGAGGCCAGCTTGGCCTACAAAGTGAGTCCAGGACAGCCAAGGCTACACAGAGAAACCCTGTCTCAAAAAACCAAAATAAAAGAAAAGAAAAAAAAAAGGAAGAAAGAATTCAAACATGAAACTTGGAAGCCCATACAGGAATTAATAAATGATTAGACACCGGTTTATGGACTATTGTACAATTGCTATAATTTTAGTGTTTAAAAAATGTATAAATAAAATGATCAGCCAGGCAGTGGTGGCACATGCCTTTAATGCCAGCACTTAGGAGGCAGAGGCAGGAGGATTTTTGTGAGTTCGAAGCCAGCCTGATCTACAGAGTGAGTTCCAGGACAGTCAAAGCTACAAAGAGGAAGAGGAGGAGGAGGAGAAGAAGATGGAGATCATCCTGCCTCCAGAGGCATTGCAGGTGTGTGGCTGCTGTGTCACATGTGTGTCAGTAGGTGGCAGAGAGGAGAGAGGCTATGTCTAACATTCCTGAAGAAAGCCTGAGACAACCAGCAGTCCAGAACCAGGAGGCCCAGACAGGGAGCTAGCAAGAGACGTCCAGCAGTCTGGGACTAGGGGGACCAGACAGAGACCTAACCTGAGAAGCCACCAGCCCAGCACCTGCAGGGTGCCCAAGATGACCCCTGTCTGGCACCGTAACACATGAGCAGGGCATAGCACTCCTGAGACCCTGGGCGCCACTAAGAGGAGCAAGTACATGGTGGAGAAATGGAAGAGAAAGAGAAGAAGGATGCGGGCACAGTGAAGGGAGGCAGAACTGGAGACTCCAGGGTAGCAAGGAACAGCTTGGTTTGATGCCACTTGGGACCATGATGGTGGGGTCCTGGCCTGTGCCACCACCTGGGCCACATATGGGTCCGTGGCCCTCCAGCAGCAGGGGTCTGTTAGCACCAAAGGCCAGGCAGATGTCCCTGGTTTGGGCTGCTGCCCAGGAGTCTCAGGACATACTGATGTCTGAGGGTTATGCAGAACTGGCCTCACCTGTCACCTGGGCATCCTGAGAGATCTGGCCTTGGAGGCTTGAAAGCAGGAGAGCTGATTCTGACCCTAGTCAGCTGCAGTATTTGGGAGAGTGACCCACACACACATACATTGCAGGGGTTGGGGTGAGAGTGGGAGAGTTGGCCATATCATTCATCTCCTCTGTGGATGAGGGAGAGATAGCAGCACAGCAGAGCTGACCCTGAATGTGGGGGGTTGTGGACAAGCAGGTCTGAAGGGAGAAGCATGGGACCTCCTGTCTGCTGGGCAGTGGTGCAGACAAGGGAGAGACGCCCTCCTCCCCTCCTTCTTCCCTCACCATCTACGGCAGGGGTGGGAGAGCTGGACCTGAGGTCATGAGAAAGGGAGAACTGGCTACAGTCCTCACCAGCTGCAACACTCAGGAGAATGCGCCCTACACCTCACCTGGGCAACGGGATAGAGTTGGCCCTGGATTCAGGGTTGCTAGTGATCTGCCCCAAAAGCACGGGAGTGGGAGAGCTGGCGGGGTGACCATCTCAGATACCCCTCAGACCCAGATGCCGGGCTTTGAGTTGGCCCACCCCAACATCTACTCCATTGATGAACAGCTGGAGTGCCTGAAAGGTCTGTCCTACAGATGCAAAGCCATAAGATCTCCACGACACAGGGCAATCACAGGGTATCTAAGAAGAGTCACAGTGCGGTTCCAGTCCAGAGAGAGCAGCAGAAACCAGAGGCCTCGTACCGGACCAACTAGTCATTGCCGTGGATATTTGCAAGCAAACCAGTGTGGGAAAAAGTGGGTGCTGTGGGACGCACTATAGAACTTCCACACCAAGATTTTTTTTTCTCTGTTGTGGGTCAGGTTGCAACGGTGGAGGGCAGGTATGAGGGTAAGGGAAGATGAGTGGGATCGGGGTGCACGATGTGAAAGTCACAAAAAATAAAGTGTTTTTTTTTTTAAATATCCTGTTCGAAAATGAAAAAATAATACATCAAATACATTCCCAATATTCTCAAATTCCACATATATATTTTATGGTTTCAAAGATACATACTAATTAGTATTAATTAAAAATTAGACCTTGGGGGCTGGAGTGATCTCAGCAGATAAGAGCACTGTCTGCCCCTCCAGAGGTCCTGAGTTCAGTTCCCAGCAACCACATGGTGGCTCACAACCATCTGTAATGTGATCTGATGCCCTCTTCTGGCATGCAGGTGTACATGCAGATAGAGCGCTCATACATAAAATAAATAAATAAATAAAATTTTTTAAAATTAGACCTTGGGACTGAGGAAATGGCTCAGTGGGTAAGGTTACTGGAGTTTTGATTCACAGAGCCTACCTAGAAACATGAAGTGGAAGTGCTAGGTGTGGCTGTAACTTAGAGGGCAGAGACAGGAGGGTGGCTGGGGCTAAGCAATACATACTTTAAATCATACATTTATGTGTATGCTGTTGGCCCTTACGTCTGAGTAGGTATGGTTCTGCCTTGACTGCCCAGGTTAGGGAAGCCTCTCATAAGCACAGTTATTCGGAAGGCTGGGTCCTCTGCTCCTGGTGTGGGGGGTACTCATGCTGCATCATAGAACCCCAAAGTCAGCCCCAGGAGACATGTCTCCAGCTCCTGGCCTCTGTCTTTGAGACAAAGGGGAACTGAATCCCGATGCCACAGCCCTGTGTGGCTTGTGCTGCTACTGGAGGTTTGAGCAGCGGACATGCTCAGGCACATGAGAGAAAAGATGGCGTAATTTGTCAAACAGTTCCCATCAGATAACACGAAATGCTTGTGTTTCTTAGACCACAAAGTTGCCGAGTTTTGCTCAGGCTCCAGCGCAGATGCCAAAGTTCCTTGCTAATTGGCAGGACACTTACAACAGCCTCACAGAGGGCTAAGAAGTGCTCTGCACACCAAGCAGTTCGTTTCATTCTTGTCTACACATAGGTCTACGCATACTATGCACAAGGCACAACATTGAAAACTAGATGGGCCTCAGCAATCAAATGCATAGTTTTGCCCTTTTTAATATTTAATTGGATTTAATCAAATCCTTAAAAATAAATTTTAAATCCTAACTTTATTAAAATAATTTAATAAAAAACTTCAATATATACTAGTTACAACTTGTATTTTTGTCTTCTCATCTTCATAGATGTTTAAAGTGTGTGCAGTGAACGTGTGCGCTCAGTTTTTAAATTCACTGTTCATTTTCTATTTCATTCCGTGGAGCTGGGCTCTTCCATGCATGGGAATGTGTAGGACAGAGGTTGATATTGGGGTGTCTTCCCTTCATGGAGTCTTCACCTTATTTTTTGAGGTCTCTTACTAACGGTCATTATTTTGGCTAGATGGGCTGACCAGCAAGCACCCTGCATCCACCCAACTCTCCATCCCTGGAGCTAAGGGCATAAACCCAGGGCCTGACTCTC
>OU015743.1:58162770-58174657 GCA_907169655.1 Acomys percivali | reverse complement strand
TCACATCTTTGTCACCTGGATCTCACCATTATGTGCCACTGACTCAGAGCCTTCAGCATCATATAAAAGGACAACTTGACAACTGGTGTTCTCAGTGTCATCTTTAGTCAAGGAACTGTAACCATTACCCCACCTGCTCCCATCAGGACCACCACATACAGTTATGTGGAGTGTCCACTCCAAAACCCCAGAGGTTGCCATGGACATAACAACTTGTACAGCAGCTCTCCCTAGCGTTTTGTGACCATAGCCTGCATGGCTGCATGAGACAGTTGTGCCTCCATCCATCATACCAGGAGAAACATTTCTGATCATATTTAGCTGTTTAACACCTGCCATCCCAGTACTTGGAAGGGAGAGAGCAGGAGGATCACACACGTTCCAGGCCAGCCCAGGCTGGATAGTGATGTCCCATTGGGTAAGCACACTTAATGTGCACACATCAGCACCCAAACTCAGATCCCCAGCACCTGCTTCCAAACAAAGCTAGACATGGTGTCATAACCCCAGTATTGGGAGCCAGAGTGGAGGCAAGGGAATTCCTGGGGCTTGATGGCTACCAGCCTACCCAAAATAATCCACAAGTCTCCAATTCAGCGAGGCACCCCATCTCAAAAGAATAAGGCAGCCAGTGATAAAAGGGGGACACCCAATGACCTCATCTGGCCTCCTCATGTGTGTACACGTGAGACACACACACACACACATCAGAACAAAGCAAAACATAAAAAAACTTTAAACTGTTTAATAATTACCTATTCAAATTTTCAGTACACGTATGTTGCTTTAAAAATTGAAGCTTGTGTTATTAGTATTTAGTAAGATCACTCAATCCAGAAGAATTTTTTGAACATTTAGAGGCTCATGGTTGGGGTAAAAAAAAATTTAATCAAATTTATATACATCTCTTTGTTGTAGAGAAGCATGATGGGAAAATCAATAAGATTTTCAAGCATAAAAGTACATTACATTTGGGATAAAAATCTGTAAGGGAAGTGGATCGGAATTGTAATTTCCCAGTGTTAAGTAGAAGCTCATTTGTGTGTTTTTTAAAAGGATGGCCGTATCCAATCACTCTAATGTTTGGGTTTTATTGGGTAAATTTAAAACAGCAGTATCAGAGTTTTCTAGAGTCTATTTTCATAACACACTAGACATTACAGCCTTTGCAATTATTTTAATTGTTACAAAACACATTAAATACTAGGGTTAAGATGTTCAAGAAGGAGGCTGGAGAGATAGCTCAGAGGTTAAGAGCATCACCTCCTCTTCCAGAGGTCCTGAGTTCAGTTCCCAGCAACCATATGGTGGTTCATAACCATCTATAATGTGATCTGATGCCCTCTTCTGGCTTATAGAAGTACATTAGGCAGAGCACTGTATACATAATAATTAATAAATAAATCTTTTTAAAAAGGATGCTCAAGAAGAGGCAGAGATTTTTCAAAATTATTTTTGGCACCACTGAGCAACAATTGTCCACCTCACTGATACAGCTCACCCCACTGGACACACTGACTCGCCTCAAGAAGAAGAAGTAAGCCAGGCGTGGTGGCGCACGCCTTTAATCCCAGCACTCGGGAGGCAGAGGCAGACGGATAGCTGTGAGTTCGAGGCCAGCCTGGACTACAAAGCGAGTCTTGGACAGCCAAGGCTACACAGAGAAACCCTGTCTCGAAAAACCAAAAAAAAAAAAAAAGAAGAAGAAGAAGAAGAAGAAGAAGAAGAAGAAGAAGAAGAAGAAGAAGAAGAAGAAGAAGTAGATGTTGGATCTTCAGAGAAGTGTCTCGTGGGGAGAGCTTGTTCTTTGCTTCACTTAGATCAAGTTCAGGCTAGGGGTGGGGAGGGGTTACCTTAATGGATGGGAAGGATGGCCTTTAGCTGCCAGATCAGAGTGGCCTTGGCATCTGCGGTCCTCCTTTGCCCAACCAGAGGCTTCCTTCTGTGTGGTCCTGGGTGGACGCTCACCTGCTCTGTCAGGTAAATGACGGGCTTCATCAAGCTATCTCCACACCCACTGGGGGAAGGGGCCATTCATTCTCCTCCATCCAGGACAGCATACCTGACACCTAATAGGACCACAGCACACCAGCCTAACCATGTGACCTCCCCAAAGGTAGACAGCTATGCCTTTTCCCAACAGAAAGATCCCCCAACAACAACAACAACAACAACAACAACAACAGCAGATGCTCTTTTTTAAAAAAACTTCTGCATTACAATTATTTATATAGTGTGTATGGTGGGGGAGATACACGTATAGAGGCTGGAGGATAAATTTCAGGAGTTTATTTTCTCTTTACACCACATATGTCCTGGAGCTCTAGCCCAGGCCATCAGGATGGCCACAAGTACTTTTACCTGACAAGCCATCTTGCCGGTCTCCATCCACAAAAGACTTTGTTTTTTAACTTGCAGGGTAAGTTTCTTCAGACTACCAATGAGCTCATTAAAGTCAGCAGGGTGGGCTGGAGAGATGGCTCAGAGGTTAAGAACACTGACTGCTTGTCCAGAGGCAGGGCATGGTGGCCCATGTCTGTAATCCTAGCTCTCAGGGAGGCAGACGCAGGCAGATCGCCATAAGTTCCAGGCCAGCCTGGTCTACAAAGCGAGTCCAGGACAGCCAGGGCTATTACACAGAGAAACCCTGTCTCAAAGGGCCAAAAAATAAAAATAAAAAATATAAAAGTCTAATTAATTTAACATTTTTAGTTTTACTCACATTTAAAGTCTCTTACTGAAAATATATTAATCTACCTGCATGGTGTGGCTATATATTAATATACTTGAACTATAAACTCTTGTTAATATTGACACAAAGTCTTTTACAAATGACATTTTGAAGCGTTCCCTTTCTTCTTCATTCACATTAGTTTCTGTAGCAGTCATGCTCACTCTCTGCAGACACCTTCGGCACTGGTATCTCTGTCACCAGCAAAGCCACTTTGATATCATCTAATATAGCCTTCCAGAGCACATCCCCTTAGCTTCTGTCTAAGTCAGCTAAGATACAGGGCACTTTGTATCCATGGATGAGACTGTCACTGGAAATTATACTCCCAGCCCCAACTACCCAATTCTCTATTCATGAGCTCTGCGAAGCAACCATTTAGCGTATTGTTTTTTTTTTTAAGGGATCTTTAAAAGGCTTGTTTACAGCAGCCAACGCTTGCAATTATGAGGAAAAATCACTAAATCTGAGCTGAGTGATTTTTTTTTCCTTCTTTATGTTTGCTCCAGTGAGTGACCTTTTGGAACATAGAACTGATTGAGATTATTTTAGACAAAGATATTGTTCCCAAATGGTACTTTGTGGGTCAAAATTCAGTGCTTTCAGGAAAGTCCTGAAACACAAGGGCAAAGGCTTGAGCATAAGAAGCCTCTCTTTTGGGAAATACCAGGTGGGCCTTTGGGACATAACCACCATCACCCCCACCACCCCAGCATTGGGCTGCCCTCTAAGGACTTGCTCCTCAGTGCACTGAGCTAAATTTGCACAGAAGCCACTAGGAAAACTGCGGCCTCACCAGGCCCAGGCCAGAGAAGAGGCTGTGGTCTGCGGAGCTCCCTGGGCGTGAGCACTGCAGGAACCTGTGCCAGTGCTACCCCAAGGAGCCTCCCCACAGCAGGGAGCTGTCCATCTGAATCCTGCCAAAGCAAAGTAAAGCCCCAGCAGCTGAGCTTCAACTACAGTTTTCAAGACACAAGGGCCACAGAGATGATGGCTCAGCAGGTAAAGGCACGTGACGTCAAGATTGATGACCTCAAGTCAATCCTTGGGACCCACATGGTGAAGGAAGAGAACTGACTCCCAAGGCTGTCCTCAGACTTCCACGTGAGAATATTACAGCATGTATGTGCCCATGGGCAAACAAGACACACACACACACACACACACACACACACATAAAACTTAATTAATTTATAAAGATATGTAAAGTGGCTGAAAGAGCTAGAGATATACAGCACTCAAGAGGATCAGGAGTTCAAGGCCAGCCTCAACTATACAAGGATCAAGAGTTCAAGGCCAGCCTCAACCATACGACAAGTATGGTTTTTTGAGACAGTAATAAACAATAATTAAAAATTACAAACAAACTTGACCAATAAATAATCACCCATTGGTAACACTCTTCTGCTTGGGGGCCCCGAGCTAATGTCATGTGGCATTCCAGGTTCAAGGCTCTGTTCTTCCACTTAAGACAGAGGAATATAGCTGTGCACAGTAGGGTACTGCTGTTACCCCAGCACTAGGTAGCCTGAGGCAGGAAAGTGTAGTTCCCGTCCAGTCTGGGCTATGTAGCAGGACCTATCTCAAAAAGAGTTGAGAAGTGTGCAGAGACAGAGAAAGAGAGAGAAAACATGACCAGTAACAAGGAGCAACACCTACCCCTAGGGTTGTCATGAGAGTTGATGGAAGCTGAATTGGGGGTGTGGGTCAGTGGGTTGAGCAAATGTTTAGCATGCATGCATGAGGCCCTGGACTTGATGCCCAGCACCACACATGATATAATTATGGAAATAACGGTCCCTAACCTAGAACTCATGTCATCAGCATTGCCTGTAAGAGCCTACCTAGGCCACTTGGAAGAAAGAGAGCACTATAGGGAACCAAGTGTTTCCTGAAGGGCACAGCTGTCCTAGACAAGTGAGTGACCACCATGTTTACCTCTGTGCATGTGAAATTGCAAGAGAAAAAAATTGGGCCATCCCACTAAGCAACAATGCTCCCAGCGTGGTGTCTTAAAAATCATGTCTGTGGTTTGTTTCTCTTACAAAATGGCACAATTGATTATACATGGGAGCAAAAAGAAAAACACAGTCAACTCTAATTCCTGGGAATCCCTTCTGCTATGGTTTCTGAGCTACAACTTCCTCTGTCCTTGGGTTGGTGTGTTGGTGTTCCTCAATAGCCAACAGAAGGCCATCCTCTGTACCTTTCTCTTGTGTGTGCGCACATGTTCATGTGTGCATGCACGGAAAAGCCTGAGGGTAAATCCGGATTTTTGTTTGTCATTTGTTTTTTGAGACAGGAGTCTCACTGTGTAGCATTAGCTGATATAACTAGCTCTGTAGACCAGGCTGGCCTTGAACTCACATAGATCTACTTGCCTCCGGTTCCCGAGTGCGAGGATGAAAGGGGTGCACTTTACCCGGCCTCACCTTGGTTTTTGAGACAAGGTGTCTCAGTGGCTTGGAGCTCACCAAGTGGGCTAGGCTGGCTGGCCAGGGTGTCCCAGGAACCCTCCCCGCTCTCTAGCATTGCATTGCAAGGCTGTTGTCTTCTTTCCTTGACCCACTCGCTCCTTCTTTCTTCCTTTTCTTTGAAGTGTGAAGATCAAACCAGGTCCTCACTGCTAACCAATTGTGCTGCCAGTGAGCTGCATCCCCTGAAAACCCCAGCAGTCTTATTTTGATCATTGTAATTATTGCTACTTATTTTCTTGCCTTTGTTGCTGTTACGACACAGCTCAGGCCGGCGCTGAGCTTGCAGTACTCCCCCTGCCTCTGGTGCTGAGAGGACAGGTGTGTGCCGCCACACCCTCACTGACTTGTCCTTTATGTAATTCAGTGACAGACAGTAGGACAGATCTGTTTCCAAGAGGTACACTTTACTGTAGTTAATTCAGCATTAGTGCATATGTGTTCAGTGTGCGTCTGAGTGTGTTTGTGTGTGTGCGCATGCCAGCCACTGCACACGTGTGGAAGTGAGAGGACAATATTCAGAAGCTAGTTTTTCCCTTCCAGTGAGGGTTCTGGTAATCCTGTGTCTCTATCTCTTCAGCATATTCCACCCATGAACCCACCACATTCCGCTCACTGTGAGTCGGGGATTTAACTTGGGTCACCGGACTTGAGCAGCAAGCACCTTGACCCACTGAGTCGTCTTGACAGCCTCCAGGAGGATAGTTTGATTGCCAGTGACTGGGAGGAAGAGGACAATGGGAGGCCAGGCACACCTCATCCCACCACTGCAGTGTTTGAACTTTGACAATAGAGTCATCTGGTTCTAAACCTTTTGTAGTTATCTAAACACAGACCTCAATTCTGCTGTCATGTGAACACAGGGTAGTGGATGGTTGGTTTAATTCATTGTGACTTTGAGTTTTTTGGTTTGGGGTTTTTTGTTTTTGTTTTTGTTTTTTTTTTGGTTTTGGTTTTTTGGTTTGTTTGTTTGTTTGTTTGTTTAGATTATTGTATTTGTTTGTTTATTTCACATCATAGCCAGTGACACCATCTGCAGCATCCAAGTCACTGATGCCACAGTCGGCTTTTGTGGTTGTCATCCTCAAAGTGATTCTGTCTACAATAAAGAGAAAATATCATCAACATTCACATGGATACGACTTCTTTTTTCTTAAGTTCAAATATTCAGTGCAAGGAAGGTTAAATTACTTAATGCTTCACTATATATAGCAATAATGAAACATGTAACTATTGAAGTGCATATTATTTTTATTAAAATTACTTTTACTTTCACGTTGGATGGCAGATAAAATGTTATATTGATTTTTAAATTATGTAAATAGATGGAGCATTTATGAGTTTAATTTCAAGATACTGAAGGGTAGAGTCCTTTTTTAAATTACATTATCAATGGTCTGGCTGTGTTGAGAACCACAGACTTGGTGTCTGTTTTGATTTAAGTCTAAAATATCCCCAGCGAGATGCCTGGTTTGAATGCTTGCTCCCCAGATGGCCTTTCTATATTGAGAGCCTTAGTAGACATGATGGGGTGGGAGGAAGCAGGTGATATTTGGTAGCCCAACCACTGCTCCCAGCATGCTCTTGACTTCCTGGTCCACCATGATGTAAACAGCTTCTACTCCCTGTGCCCACTGCCACAGAGGCAGCTGCTATGCCAAGCCTTCCCTGCTGTGATGGACTGAGACCCTCTGAAACTGTAAGCCCAAATAAGCCTTCTTCTCTGAAGTTGTCTCTGCCAAGTAACAACTCCACGAAAGGATAGTCCCCCTCTGTGCTGAAGGATCATTCATGAAGGCAGGTCTTGGTCCTTCCATGGGGCCCTGTATTTGGAATTCTGGGTTAAGTCCAATTGACTAAGAATGGTGGCTCATTCCAGACACTGCAGGGTCCAAGCTTTTATAGGTGAAGAAACACAAGAGTAGTCCTGGCTGTCCTGGGGCTTGCTGTATAGACCAGGCTGGCTATGAATTCATAGACATCCCCCTGCCTCTGCCTCTCGAGTTCTGGGGTTAAAGGCCTGCACTACCATGCCAGCAAGAGACACCATTTCTAACATTGCTTTCCTCAAAGGACAAATTCAGGTAGAATTTGCTGGGTCTGACAATTTGGAGGATGCAGATCTAAGGTCCGGAGGCTGCTGGCACAGCACCTGGCAGGGGAGAGGGCCGAGGAAGCAAACGCGGGGTGTCATCATGATATCCCTCAGACTGAAACTACCACCCCACTCTGACCGAAACTGGGGAGCCAGTTACATCTTCCCAGGCCCACTCTGTCCAATTTATTTCTTCTCCTCCTTCCCATGTCCTTGGCCCAGCCCCACCTTCAATAATCTCACTCTAATTGGAAATCGGGGCTGTCAGCAAAACCTTTCTTTCCCTTCCTTGAATCTCACCTTGATCCCCAGACGTCAACATTCCCACAGCTCTAAGCAGCAGTAGCAGCCAGGGAGGGGACTGTGAGGGGCAGACTCCCGTGGGTGCCACGGACAAGACTGTGCCCCAGACTTCAGCTGCCACGTGAGGGAGTGGACCTGGCATGGCTACAGAAGAGTAGCGCCGCCCCCGGGGGAGCTGTCTCCAGCCCTCCACAGTGGCGGGGCTGCAGGTTTATCTCGCTCGCTGCGAGAAAACATAATCAATTCCCCAGCTGGCACTTTGCGCTGAATACCCACTTTTTCAGCTTGATAGCAAGACTAAATTAGTTATTTAGCAACTGGGCCCTAATTTAGAGCAAGCGAGGGCCTTGACAAGGATCATTGTTCAAGGCCATCCCCCCTCTGCCTTCAGATAGGAGGCCCGCAAATCCCCAGAAGGTGATAAATAGACAATTAGAAAATAGATATATTTGGTTAGATCTACAAGGCTCCCCAGCGCTGTCAGGCTCACAATGAAGGGGGCCAGGGTAAATTGGTAGCCAATATAGGCCAGCTGCACGGCCATCCGTCCTGCAGACACCCAGCCATATGTGGCCATTTACAGACCATCCTGAAGAATAGATCGGACCAATAAGACCAGAGGGAACTAAAAATACTTGACAAAGTTGGCTGCTCTTCATTTAACAAGAATAAAATATCTAATGGGGTGTAATGGAGGCCATCAATCACATACTCCCAGACCCAAGCGCAACACCACACTTTTAACTATTAATGCAACTTTGTTTCTTTTTATAAGTAGGACAGTCCCATTAGCTCCATGTACGGGCGGATGTCTGGGCCAGGGACATGAACCGGGGAGGTTGGAGAGCTGTGGCAGAAGATGGATTCCAGCTTGATAACGGAAGGGATAGAGAGAGAAAATGGTGAGGCCGCTGTGGAAACCAGTATGGCGGCCCTATAAAAAGTTACAGGTACAATTGCCAGAGGCTCAGGGTGGTTCGCTCCCAGTTCTAAACTCAAAAGACTTGAAGGCAAGGGCTCAAACAGTCACTTGTATAACCAGGTTCACCGTGGCAACACTCACAGAGCCCAAGCACCCCAAGTACCCCAAGCACCCCTTGACACATGGAAATACACAAAGTGGAGGGTGCACGCTATTACTCAGCCTTTAAAAGGACACACTGATCGTTGCTACAACAGGGATGAACATGCTAAATGAAATAAGATAGTTGGAAAAGAACCAAAAGGCATGGAGATGGTGGTGATGTGCTTGTAATCTCAGCAAGAGGATTGCCATGAGCTCCAGGCCAATCTGATGTATGTGCTGTGTTCCAGGCTAGCCTGGGCTACACAAGTAAGGCTCTGTCTCAAAACAAAAGACCGAAAGGCAAGAACAAAACGAGAAACTTCTGGGGTTGTATTTACACAAGCCCCCCACAAGAAGGGGGGAGGGGGAGTTGCCTGAAGCTTCAGGAAGCAGGAACAGGATGTGACTGTGAGGAGATGAAAAAGTTCTGGAAATAGATAGTGGTTGCACAACGTTATGGATGTATATACTGCAACTGAGTTACACACTCAGAATGGTTCAAATGGCACAGACTATGTCATTGTAGAAAAAAAAATATAGTAATAGGAGAGAGGAAGCAGGACACTTGAATCACCTGCTCTGGTTGTAATGACTTCGCCACAAGCAGGTTTCCCAGTCCTGCAGCTACATTGAGCTCTTCCCTATGGAAAACAAGGTCCCAGGCCACACCTAGCCTCAAAAGGTAGAGCTGTCATCCTACTGAAGGAAAAGCAGATCACACACACACACCCCACAACTGCACACAGACAGACACACACAGAGAGACACATACACACACACACACACCACAAAAACTGTGGGGGCCTGTGGAACTCACATGGCTGGGATAGGAAAGGTAACTTCAGTGTCCTTCTCCCAGTGAGGGGGACAAGAGGTTACCTGAGAGATGCTGGTCTTGAGCTGGGATGATCTGGCCAAAGAAAAAAGAATTCAGACCAACAGGAGATCCTGAACTGCAGAGAGCAGCCCCAGCAGGCTGGGGAGGGGGGGGGTAGAGCCAGAGAACAGGTGATGTCTGAAAGTATCAAGAAAGCCTTCTTTTTTGCTCATTCCCTCTCTACAAGCATTAACTACAATATTAAGATATTAAGATTTGCAGAAGGGCTGGAGAAAGAGAGCTCAGAAATTAAGAGCACCTGTTACAACCGGGCGTGATGGCGCACGCCTTTAATCCCAGCACTTGGGAGGCAGAGGCAGATAGATCATTAGGAGTTGGAGGCCAGCCTGGTCTACAAGTGAGTCCAGGACAGCCAAAGCTACACAGAGAGACTCTGTCTCAAAAAGCCAGAAAGAAAGAAAAAAGGAGCATCTGTTACTTTTGGAAAGGACCTGCGTTCAATTCTCAGCACCCACATACCAGCTCACAGCCACCTATAATCCAGTTCCAGGGGATCCGACACCCTCTTCTGACCTCTGTAGGCACTATGTATTATTCATACAGACATGCAGTCAAAACATTTAATACACATAAAATAAATGAATCTAAATTTTGAAAAAGTTTTCAAGAAGATAGAAAGATATAAAGTTGCTGTATGTGACGGTGCATACTTTTAGTCCCAGCACTCAGGAGGCAGAAGTAGGCTCTCTATGAATTCAAAGCCAGCCTGGTCTACAGAGTGAGACCTAGGACAGCCAAGGCTACACAGAGAAACCCTGTCTCAAAACCAAACAGAACAAAATCAACAATAAAAAAGTATATTTCTTTTGTTCTCTCTCATTGCATGTGTTAATAAAAGTTGGGTTTTACTATTCAGCTACATCTCTGTGCTTTGAAAACAAGGGCTTTTTATTGATAATTTCCCCTTAAATATCAGATTTAAGATCCTCTTACAAGATGTTTTTCTCTCTCACACTATATTTAGAAAGAAAAGCCAATAGCCAATAGACCCCAAGTGCTACTTCTACCTTCATGTAGAGCGAATGCAATCTCTAGTCTGGCAATGTGGTCACGCGCGCGCCAGCATGGGGTGTCAGTGGTCAGAGCAGGGTGCTGACTCCAGCTTGCCACAGCAGAGAAGCACTGGCCCACACGGGGGAAGCCAGCGTTAGGCTGCTGATGGATTCTGAGGGTCACCTTCGGCAGCACACCTTCTCAGCCTTGTCCCTCTGAGGGGGGCTAGAGAATAACTAGCCCAATTCCTTTCTCGTCTTGCCTTTTCTTTAGTGGAGTCTTCTGTATTTCAGACTGGCTTCAGATTTACAGTGGAGCTGTCATAGTTCAATTGCTAGGAAGAGACACCATGACCACAGCAACTCTTATGAAGGAAAATGTTCAACTGGGGCTGGCTAACAGCTTGCTCCATTGTCATCCTGGCAGAAAGCATGGAGGGACACAGGCAGACATGGTGCTGGGGAGGTGGCTGAGAGTTCTACATCGGGATTCATGGGCAGCAAGAAGAGTGAGCCACTGGGCATAGCTTGAGCATTTATAACCTCAAAGCCCACCGTCAGTGACAACACTTCCTCCAACAAGGCCACATCTACTCCAACAAGGCCATACCACCTAATAGTGCCACTCTCTGGTGACCAAGCATTCAAATCTATGAAGTTACTATGGCCACTCCTATTCAAACCACCACATTCCACTCCCTGGCCCTCATAGGGTTGAAGCTACATCGTAATGCAAAAAATGCCTCCAGTCCAACTTCAAAAGTCCCCAGAGTCTAGAACAGTCTCAAAAACGGTTCAAAAGTCTGAAGTTCAAAAGTCTCTTTAAGAGTCATAGCTATCTCTTATCTGTAATCAAAATGAAAAAGCAGATTGAATACTTCCAACATACAATGGCACAGGATATACAATACCTTTCCAAAAGGGAGGAAAGGGAACATGGTGAGGAAACACTGGACCAAAGCAAGACCGGAAACCAACACCGGAACAAACACCAAACTCTGCATCTCTGTGTCTGATGTCAAAATGCTCCTCAGATCTCCAACTCCTTTCAGCTTTGTTGACTGGAACATACTTCTCTCTCTCTCTCTCTCTCTCTCTCTCTCTCTCTCTCTCTCTCTCTCTCTCTCTCTCTCTCTCTCTCGGCTGGATCCATTTCCTGTTAGCAGCTCTCCTCCGCAGAAAGCCCTTAGCTCTGGCATCTCCAGTACAATCTAGGCTTCGCCTTAACAGCTTCACACAATGGCCCCTGTGTGCGTCCATGCAGGGACACCCCTGACATATGCCTCAGCAGCTTTCCTTAGTCTCAAACACACACACACACACACACA
>OU015743.1:58114708-58149234 GCA_907169655.1 Acomys percivali | reverse complement strand
GAGAGAGAGAGAGAGAGAGAGAGAGAGAGAGAGAGAGAGAGAGAGAGCGCTAAGCATGAGATACCACGGAACCCTTCAGCGTGGCGCATGTTCATGGGAGGCTACCCAAGATAGAACAGGGTTCAGTGATTAAGAGAACTGGCTGCTCTTCCAAGGCACCCAGGTTAGAGTCCCAGCATCCACATGGCAGCTCACAACTGTCAGTAACTCACGTTCTAGAGGATCTGATGCCCCCTTCTGGCCCTGAGCAGGCACACATGTAGTGCAGAGGTACACAAAGGCAAAACACCCACATACATGAAATAAAATTTTAAACAAGCATTATTTTTTTTCCCTTCCAGACAGCTTCACATGCAGCCAAACCTGACTGCTTACTTACACCCCCAGATTTGGTACCTTCGTGTACCCCACCTGCCCACCTGCAGGAGGTCAAACCCCTGTTCCACACTTCCTCAGAGTTTTGCTGGGTCACCTCCATTCCTTCCACCATTCCTCACCCCACATAGATCCAAGTCCCCGTGAGCCCGACCCGCTCTCCTGAGTGTCATCACTTCCAATAGTGAAGTGTGTGCTCGATGCACAAAGGGGATTTCTTTTAGTTTTCTTTTAAGTAGTTCATTTTTGCAAACATCAGGGAACAATTTCCTGAGAGGCAGTATGACATATGGTGACATAAGGACAAGGTTATCCAGAGCCCGGCACATCAGAGCGTCCAGAAACCTGTAAGTGAGCAATGCCTGTCTCCATGAAACCTTCGTAATTTAAAGGGGACAATGACTATCTGAAGCAGTCAAGGTCCCTGTTAAATCTGACAAGGCTAGGTAACTGGGAGCGGGGGTGTCTTATGCGAGGGGACCCTTCGGTCTTTAGCGACACCATTATCCGTGGGATATTATCATTACTACAAATACTAATACAGTTTATTAAGCACTGGCAATGACCCAGGGCAAGTGAGCTTAAGTTCATATTAGATCCATTTTCATTATCTGGAGGAAAGAAGAGGATGAACAAAGGACTATAATGTGAAAATCTAAAGTAGGAAAAATGAAAAAAGGTTAATTAAAAAAAAAAGCTCACAGTGTAAAGAGAAAGGCTCCAACTGCTCGTGGTCAGAAGCCATGATGGATGGTGAATCTTGTCACCCTGGACTTGTCCCCTATGATTTCTTTCCACCTCTTTCTCTCTCTTAAAAAAAAAATTCTCCTCTCAGCTAAGGACATGGCAGGGTCAGGAGAGGGTGAGGAAGGAAGCAGACCTTCGTGTCAAAGCACCCCTGTCTCTGAAATCCTGAGAAATCATTGCTTCCTAGTTCTAACAGCTAGCCCCAGACAAAACCAAATTTACCATTAAGCAGATTTAAAATGTAAAAATGAAATTAGGATATTAAGCCCTGATGGACAGCTCCTTCTCAAAATACCCCCTCCTTTTCTCTGACTATTGTTTTAAGCATCAGACGTGAGCACATTTAGCTACAGCACGCCCGTGGCCTTCTGGCAGCCCATATATCCCAGGGCAAATCCAAGAACTGTGCTATTAACAGCCACGCCTCTTCGGAAGTCTCCTATGAAGTCCTGTGGCTGTCTAATCACTCAGATGGCTTTCTGTACAAGGTATTTTTCTCCATAAAGGGAATAGCTGGGTTTCTCAGAGTGTAAAAGCCAAACCAGTAACTCAGAGTGCCAAGGAAGTCAACAGAATGCGTGCTAAGCAGAAGGGCAGATACCCAGGCCTGAGGGCCGCAGCAAGGAGCCCCACCTCTGAGTCTGCACTGCAGCACATGGTGAAGTGTCCCAAGATGCCCTGTTAAAGCTACTTGCCTATCTTGGCTGAATCTCTTGTCATTCCAAATTAAAGGGCATCCTGGATCGATAGTGTCTGCGTGGAGGGACCCTAAAATAGGGATGTGTGTGAGGCTTATATAAGCAGACCCAGAAATTGGCTGTGACTTATCCAAAGTCACAAAGCAGAAAGGGGTCTGGAGTCTCCCAGTCCTGTGGGCACTCTGCTGATGTACAGTCAAGGTCGGTACTCAGGAGCACCACAGCTGGCCCTAGAAAATTCTTCACAGTGCCTCAAGGGGGGGATCAGAGGCTAGCCCCAAGCCTTCATTTAGAAGGTGGGCTTAAAGCGAGGACCATGTAGAATGGAGATGCCCATATCCCCAGGTGTGAAAGTGTATGGGCATTAATTAGTGTTTCCTAGTGTCATTGTCACCAACGCCTTATATAAGCATCTAAGCGAGAGAATAGTGTTTCCCACACCACATGCTGTACCAAGCGAAGAGCTCAAAGTCAGTAAGTGTTTCCTTAATGCAGAGTAGTTAATCAAGAACACTATCCAGCCAGGAGTGGTGGCTCACACCCACAATCCTAACCATTAGGAGGCTGAAACAGGAGTGGCCAGGAGACCATGGCCAACCCTGGCTGAATAGTACATTCCAGGCCAGCCTGGGCGACAGCTTGAGAACTTGTCATACCTGCCCCTACAAAGAATGAACATTCCATGAAGGGTGTGGGGTGAACTGGCTGATCATTGTGGGGTATGGACAGCTGGGTTTGCTGGTAGAGAGATTAAGAGTGGGGGTAACCGGGTGTGGTGGCGCACGCCTTTAATCCCAGCAGTTGAGAGGCAGAGGCAGGTGGATCGCTGTGAGTTCGAGGCCAGCCTGGTCTACAAAGTGAGTCTAGGACAGCCAAGGCTAACGCAGAGAGACCCTGTCTCAAAAAGCAAAAAACAAACAAACAAACAAAAGGAGTTGGGGTAGAAGCACACTCATGTAGTCAGGGTACTAGGCTTCCAACTCTCACTCTGGGCAAACCCTACGCTGTGAGCTGCACATGCTTTCTCATCATGCTTGCAGCCTCCCTTGAAGAAGGTGCTCTGTTTTGTCCACCGTAAAGCTGAGCATCTGGTGCTTTCAGGAGACGGCCAGTTGCTCAACATCACTCTACCAGGACAGAACAGAACTTACAGAACTTCTAGAGTACCTGCCATCCCATGCAGCCTAAAAATTAAAAAACCCACCAAATGTCTCATGCTCTCTTGCATTCATGATGTACACCTGGCAATGTGGGTTCTAGTGTTGTTGTTTTTATCCATTCTGATATTCCAGGCTTATTTTGTGTATTCTGGCTATCTATAATCATTCATTTATCCAATGAGCCCTGATTCTTTTTACTAGAGAATTGTTTTGGAAACCAAGATCTGAATTGAGTGTGGTGGCATTTGCCTGTAATTCCAGCTGACGACAAGAGCAGCAGGAGTCAAGGCCAGCCTCAGCTACATAGAGAGTTTGAGGCCAGCATGGGTTATATGAAACCATGTCTCAATAAAAATAAATTAGCTGCGGGGTGGTGGTGCAGGCCTTTAGTTCCAGCAATTGGGAGGCAGAGGCAGGTGGATCTCTGGGAGTTCAAGTCCAGCCTGGTCTACAGAGTGAGTCCTAGGACAGACAGGACTACACAGAGAAACCCTGTCTCAAAAAACCAAAAAGCTAACTAAATAAATTGCTGGGTATGGTAGAACACATCTTTAATTTTAGTGCTCAGGAGGCAGCGGCAGGTAGAGCTTTGTGAGTTCAAGGCCAGCCTGACTGTATAAAGCAAGAATCAGGCCAGGCAGGACTATATAGTGTGACACTATCTCAGACAGACAGATGGGCAGACGAACGGACAGACAGACAGATAGATAGATGGGTAGGTAGATAGATGATAGATCCTTCCACACGCAGCCATTGTGTCTATATTAAGCTGCAGGTGGTCCTGTCACAACCCATCACCAGGTGGCTCATTCTAGCTCACTGCACTTGCTTAGCAGTAAATTCCCACTTTAGCTGTGAGAAACCTGGCCTTCACCATCTGCCATTCATTTACTTCAGTGTTCAGTTCTCGTACATGCGTGCCAAAACTGTCAACTTAGGTTTCCATAGGAAACAGCCTTCCCTACTAACACGCAGTGGACACATCTTTTGCCTTTTGTCTCACGGACTCTCATGTCAATCACTCAGGTCAGCATTCCTTCTACCCATCAGTGAGGTGGCTTCATAGATTTGCTCCCAAGGAGTCTCTCATCACAGTATATACTCCTCCCTGGAATCTCCCAGCCTTATGAATGATTTTTTTTAAATCTCATGCTATTAAGTTTTACATGTTTTTTGCAAATCCAAGTGTCCACCATGTAATGGTGGACAAGTTCCACATGCCACACATAATTCCACCACTTCCCTGTGCTCCCCCATCCAATGCCATCAGCACTGGCAGTCAGACCATTCAGACGTCTCTATTTCCTCCTCTTCTGGAATGGTAAGTGGTTTGAACCACATAAAGGTAGGCTTTCCAGATCCAGAGGAAACGTGATAATAAAGTGAGCCAGTGAGATGTAAACAGAGGTCACTCTGTTGACTTTGCACCTGAAGGGAGGGATCCCTGAGTTAAGGGATGTGGAAAGCTCCAGGAGAGGACTGAGGAGATGTGTCTATCCAGAGCCTCGAGGACAGACTGCAGGTTGGTCATGGTGAGGCCTGTGCTAGACCTCTGACCTATAGAGCCGGAAGCTAATAATAATGATGAGTGGGAGGAGGGTTGGCCACTAAATCTGTGATGGCAGAATTAGAAAACTAATAACACAGGAACACCACAGACCCCTCCTACATCTACGAACACAGAATACTACTTTAGAATTGTTTTTGTTTAAGATGGAGAAGTTTATTAAATGAGCATGTGGAAAAAAGGAAAGGGGGGAGGGGTACCCCAAACAGAAACAGGAAACCAAGACACAGGAAGAGAGGAAGCGAGAGGAAGAGGGAGAGGTAAGAGAGGATTACTTTAGAATTTTAAGAGTATTATCTTACCTTGTTTTTTCTAATTATTTTATTCTATTTAAAATTGTTCATCATTATTGTAATTTCATCTTCAGATTGATTTGTTTGTTTACGTATAGAAATGTAACTGGTTTTTACATATTAGCATCTGTATCCCATGACCTTGCTGATCTTATAACTCAGACAGTTTTGTGTATAGTGTTTTCTATACCCAAGGTCATATCATCTACAAATATAGCTCTTGCACCTATTTCCAGTATTGACATTTCTTTTCATAACCTAACTGCTCTGGCCATATCTTCTAGTACGATTTAGACGTGACAAGAGCAAACCTCTCTTGGATTATACTTGATCTTAAGGCAAAAGAATCCAGTCTTCTACCATGAGGACCCTATCTTAAAAAAAAAAAAAAAAAAAAAAACCAACAACAACTAAATTTTTAAAAGAGGTAGGGATGTGATTTAAAGGCATGTGAATTAAATTCCCAACACAAAATAAAATAATAAAAATGTTGAGGTATTTGTAAATCCTGAAGCAACATAAGGTTAAAAACCAAAATAAGCAAGGCAACTACTTAAAAGTAGTTCCTATAACGTTATAGAGCTCAGGAGAGAAAATTTAGACTTCAGGATCTACTTTGAAGATGAGACCTACTGGATACTCTGGACATTCAGTCAGAAGCATCAACCCACTGAAAAAAAAAATTTTTTTAAGACAAGAGAAATATTTCAGCAGGTAGAGAAATGCAGTAAGCAGCATCTTCAGAAAACGAATAAGACTGATGGCCAACGCTGCCCCAAAACTATAGGACCCAAGTGACAATGGAAACCACATCTTTAAAGTGCAGATAACAAAAGTAACTGTGCCCATTTAAAATTGTATACCAGTGGGAAATGCTTTAAAAGGCAAATAAGGCAAAGATGTTTTCAAATAAACAAAAAATAAAAGAATTTACTCTGGAAGAGCCGCACTAAAATTTAATACAAAGAGTACTTTATGCTGAAGCCAAAAGCCATGAAGAACAACAGAAAGAGCAAATGTGTAGGTAACATGAAATAGAAACAAAGTAACAGACAGGCATTTTGAGTTTAAAATGTCGGGAAGAATAAGGCAAAAGGCAGAGGGAGTGTCTTAGGGTTTTATTGCTGTGGAGAGACAACATGACCACAGAAACTCTTATAAAGGAAAACATTTCATTGGAACTGGCTTACAATTCAGTTAGTCCATTACCGTCATGGTGGGATGCATGCAGGGTGCAAGCAGACACGTGTTGGAGAAGGAGCTGAGAGCTCTACGTGTTGATCGCAGCAGGCAGCAGGAAGAGAATGCCACACTGCGCATGACTTGAGCCTCTGAGATCTCATGCCCTACTCTAACAATGCCACACCTGCTTAAGAGTGCCACTGCCTATGGGCCTATGGGGCCATTTTCTTTCTTTCTTTCTTTCTTTCTTTCTTTCTTTCTTTCTTTCTTTCTTTCTTTCTTTTTGTCTTTTGAGACAGAGTTTCTCTGTGTAGCCTTGACTGTCCTGGACTCACTTTTGTAGACCAGGCTGCCAGGCCAGGTTCCTGGTTTTACTGGGGGAGGTGGAAAATGAGCCTCCACACGTGTTCCTGTTAGCTCTTTTAGAAAAAGATGGCTGGTATCAATGGCAGTGGAGACGTGGGAGTGCAACAAGCCTGTGATGATACCAAAGTGCGACAGCCCTTTGTGCTGTCCCAAGCAAGGCAGAGGAAGTGAGCGGAAGCCCAAAGGCAGCCCAGCCGGAAGGCAGGTACACTAAGAAGAAGGCCCAGTGGTTCCTCAATGGAGGTCAGCATCGAGCTGGCAGCAAGGATGGAGCAGGCGACCTGACTACCAGGAATCCAGTGGTGATCTTCCCTAAAATATGGAGTCTCAGATAGTCATGGTGGAGGGATGCTGAGCACCCAAGAGAGCCGGCTCTCCAGCCATCCTTTATTTATAAACCCTGAACAGTAGGGAGGGGTTTGTGGGTAAATGTGTCTGATTTACTGGGGATCGGGGTGCCAGGATAACCTACATGCAGTGGTACAGCACCTCATTTACATGTCATCTCATGGGGTCGTATCACAAGAAGGAAAACACAGTACTTAATTATCCTATGGGTGGGGGAATTTCTTCTGGGTTCTATTAAAGGTCATTTGCTGGAGGCTAAGATCTCCTTAGCATAGGGCGGGGTTTGATAAATAAGTTTTATCAGGAAAGGGACCAGTCTGTGATCTTCCCTGAGGGCTATGTGAAGCTCTTGTAAGATCTGGGGTTACCAGATCAGGTGGAATAAGAACCCCAATGCAAAAAGGGAGTCCGCCATCATAGACCGAGCAGAAACAGTATCTGGAGATGTCAGACTTCAACCTTATCCAGCAGAGTCCCACAGGCTATAGTAGTAATTTCATGACTACGTTTATTTCTCAAACTACATAACTAGCAAGGATAATTCTACTCTATGTAAGTTATCTCAATAACTATGATGTGGGAAAAAATAACTTATTAAAGTAAATGCAGTTAAATATCAAAGATTACAACAATTAGACTAAATATTTACAGGGGGCTGGAGAGTAGGTTCAACAGTTAAGAGCATATACTACCCTTCCAAAGGACACAGGTTTGGTTCCCAACACCCACACCAGATGGCTTACTACCACCTGTAACTCGGGGATCCGAAGCTCTCTTTTGGTTTCCTCGAGCACCTACACTAATGTGCACATATCCACACTGATATACCGAGATTGCTCAGTGTAATACTGAGATCACCCAGATCTCAAGGCCCTCCAAAAAAAGACCACCAGGACTTGATACCGATGCAACATACACAGGGTCCTGTATTACGGGCTCAGAGCTCTAAACCACAATCCTTCCTGACACAGCAGGATAGGAGAGTGACTCCAAGCTTCAAGGGCAGTGGGTTCATAAAGAGAAGTGGGGGTGTGGGGGAGGGTGTGGGGGGGTGGGGAAGGGTTGTGGGTTATAGGAATGTTGATCTTTAGACAGGTTGGGTGGAGGCTGGATCTTCAGGGAAGTTGTAGGTCCCGAGGCTGGATCTTCAGGGAAGTTGTAGGTCCCAGGAATGTTGACCTTCAGGCAGGTTGGGTGGCAGGGAGAAGGGTCACCTAGGGGACAAGTTCTCATACAGACCATCATTAACTGCAGAATATACATTCATAAGCCAGGCGTGGTATTGCACACGTTTAATCCCAGCACTCAGGAGGCAGAGACAGGCAGATCCCTGTGAGTTCGAGGAGAGCCTAGTCTACAAAGCAACTCCAGGACAGCCAGGGCTAACACAGAGACCCTGTCTTGAAAAAACAAAAAAACAAAACAAAACAAAAAAAGAATATACATTAATATAGAATATGGCATTGATTTTGCCTTTACAACAAAACACAAATATATATATGTAAGCGTTGAACTTTTTCAAACCTATGTTATTTGGGTTTTTTTTTTTAATGCTTTCACCTCCCTTCCAACCCACCTATCCTAGATAGAAGAGAAAAGAGGTTAATAGGAACAGAAGAGATAGGCCTCTTTTACACTCAGCTCCTTGGAGCAATTCCACTGGCATAGTCAGCAGGATTCCAATAGACCAGTTAAACAGTAAACCAGCAACTCAGCAAAGGTGACTGTAACCGCAGCGGGAGCCCTGAGCAGCCACTGGAACCTAAGCAGTTCTCTCTAGAGACATCTTGAAGTGAAATAATGAACAGCCAAGACCAAAAAAGCCTACCTTTTGTTTGGGGTGTATATATATATCCTCTCAGAGTCCGTACAAGGATGTTTATCAGTTGGCAAAGACCATGCCCCTGCAAGAGGTGGTTCCTCTTCCAGTGGACAAACATCACCTGTTCTCTCCCAACTCTGTTTTCAGCAGAAAAACACTGCACACCCTCACACAAGTCTGTTTCACATCCCACACTTGGGATCAAAACAAAAACATGTTTACATCCACTACATACATGCATAACTAAAAATAAAATACTTAATAGAGAAATAGAGTAGCATTAACTGGACACAGTAGTGTAGAGCTACAACCCCAATACTCAGGAGGCTGAGGCAGGAGGATCTTGAGTTCAAGGCCAGGCTAGGCTACATAGCAAGGCCCTGCCTTTCCCACTCCCATTTCAGACCCAAGCATGTTTGTCTTGAAGTGCCCTCCAGTGCTTCCTGTCTGGGGATGGGATGCTCTCCACTAACTCTATTCCAGGGCGGAAGAAATCAACAAAAGAGCCCAAGAGTCAAAACCATTGTGGGTCCTTAAGAACAACTAGAGCTGGGCAGGGGTGGTGCACGCTTTTAATCCTAGCACTCGGGAGGCAGAGGCAGGCGGATCTCTGTGAGTTCGAGGCCAGCCTGGTCTACAAAGAGAGCCCAGGACAGCCAAAGCTACACAGAGAAACCCTGTCTCAAAAAACCAAAAGACCCAACTAGAAAGTAGACCATTATAACAGATTCCTATTGTTTATCCTGTGATATAAAAATCCTTATAATGAAAATAGGAAGCTGGAAAGGGAAAGGAAAGAAATGAAAGCTCAATAGAGAATTCCAGCCACCTGGATAAGCTTCCCCAGTTGTGTCTACTGGACAAGTGATCTGACGTTATATTTCTGCTCGTATCTGTTCTTTTACTCAGAAGCCTCACCCACGGAGGAGTCAGTCCTGTGCTCATGACTCTCAATGGATCAGAACCCCCAGCTGGCTGCTTCTATGCCTCCCTATAACACCCTCTTAAAATCTACTTTATTTGGGGGTCCTTAATGCCTCTACCTTCCTTCCTTCCACTGTAAGGGCAAAATCAATGCCATATTCTATATGTAATGTGTAGTCTGCAATTAATGATGCTCTGTATGAGAACTTGTCCCCTAGGTGACCCTTCTCCCTGTGTTCTGGGAATGACACCTGCCAGCAGTCCCCAGAAACTCCACCTGAGCAATTACATACAATTAAATCCCAATGTTCCTCTGAGATAAAAAGACTTCCCCTCCAGACTCAGCCTCCACCAAACCTGCCTGAAGGTCAACATTCCTGGGACCCACAACCCCCTGCTTCCCTTTATAAGCCCATTGCCCTTGAAGCTCGGGGTCACTTTCCTATCCTGCTGCGTCAGGAAGGATTGTGACTGAAGCTCTGAGCCCAAAATACAGGACCCTGTGTATGTTGCATCAGTATCGAGTCCTGGTGGTCATTTTTGGGGGTCTCACAATCTGGGTGACCTCAGTATTACACTGAGCAATCTCGGTATAACATCACCACACACACCCCGCCACACCCACACACCCCCACACACCCTAGGTAGGAGGTAAAGAAGGTCAGAAGGGAAGGGAAGTAGACCTCTTTAGACTTGGGGCCAGCTGGTTAGGGTCGTCAGATTCTTTGGGGAAAATCTTAGTTATCAGGATACCCAGCAGTGCAGCAGAACATCTGTCCCCTCAAAGTGTCCTTTTTTCTCTCCCTGAGCGTCCTCCCTGGAGCCGCTCTTGGCTCTCCTATTTATACACTCTCAGAGTCCTCAGAGTTAAACTATCTCCAGCTGGCAAAAACCACACCCCTCTCCAAGCCGCACAAGGCTGGTAGCAGCTGTGGGTAAACTAAGGCACTCCCATAGGCCATACCTAGGATTGAAACAAAAACTTATTTACGTATCATAACTGATTTTTTTTTTAAAGAAACCAAATCTTTCACTACACTTCTCCAGTTGATTTCTGTTTATGTGCCTGAAAACTCTCTCCTCAAAAATCAAATGAGATACTACTATTGTATAAGGGTTTGCACTGTATGAATTTACTGTGGTTTTTGGTGAACATAATTCTGAGACACCCATAGAAGTGAAAGGGTGACTACTGCCCTACTCCCTCCAAGAACAGATAAACTTTTGTTCTTCAAAATTCACCATAGCTAGGAAACCCAGACATTTAAAAGCTTAAACAAAAAACAGAATTCGGTGCTGGCCACATGGCTCAGCAGTTTAGAGTGCTCTTGCAGACAACAATGGCAATATTATTCAACTATAAATTAGAATGAAGCAGTAATGCAAGCATCATGATATTGAAAACGTTAAGAAATTAGATCCCAAAGGCAACATATGTGATCCCATTTTGTCCTGGTTAGCTTTGCTTTAGAAGAAAATCAATTATGGGTGTGCATATGTATGTGCAGGTGCCTGCTGTGAGACCCTGTGGAGGTGTCCATAGCTGCCTGTCATGGGTGCTGGGCTTTGAATCCCAGTTCTCCCTACTGAGCAACAAATGCTCTTAACCACGGAGCCATCTCTCTAGTTCTTGATAGCTTTGCCAACCTGGCACTATCTAGAATCATCTGAGAGTCTAAACTGAGCAATCACCTAGATGCAAATGACCTGTGGACATGCCTGTGAGGGTTACCTTAGTCACTTATTGATGGGGGAGGGCCTAGGCCACTGGAGGCAGCATCATTCCTTGGGTAGGTGGTTCTGAGCCATATAAGAAAGCTAACTAAGGCTGAAGAGATGGTTTAGTGGTTAAGAGGACAGGCTGTTCCTCCAGAGAGCCCAAGCTCAATTTCCAGCATCCACATCAGATGCCCTCACAAGTGCTCTTAAGCCCACCTTGAGGAAGTCAATGCCCTCTTCTAACCGCCAAGGGACCTGCACTAACATACACAAGTCCACACTTTAAAAACAAAAACAAAAAACCTTAAAGACAGTAACTACAGGTCTGCATGAAAGCCAGCAAGTAGTATTTCCTCACGATTCCTGCCTTGGAGTTCCTGTCCCAACTTCCCTTAACAGTGGACTGTGACCCGGAAGTATAATCCAAACAAACCCTTCCAGCCCTATGCTGCATTTTGATTGTGGTATTTGTCAGAGCAATAAAGTAAAACTGGAGTGTATTTATACAAATTATGCAGAATAGCTCATCTGTAAAGACAGAAATCAAACTCACGCCCAGCAGGACTATGTAAAGAGCACCCATGAGACTGCCCAGTGGCATAGTTTCTGTTATGATAAAAATCTTACAAAATTAGATTGTGGTAAACAGTGGCATGACTACAAATAAGCTTTATTTGTTCTCTTTTTTTATGTGTGCATGTGTGTGTATACATGTCTGCATGTATGTGCACAGGTGTAGTTGCATGTGCGTACATACTCTTGGAGCCCAAGGTTGGTGCCACAATCATCCTTTATCACTCTCCCACCATATTCATTGAGCAAGGTCTCTCAATCAAATTAAGAGCTTACACCTTGCTCTGGGGAATTCCAATTGTACCTTCTGAGGCTAGAATTCCAGGTAGGCATTTGCAAGAGTGCTAGGAATCCTAACTCTGCTCTTCAACTTGGATGGCAAGTGCTTTAACCACGAGCCATCCTCCAGTCATTATTTTTTAAGAAAAAAACTTTAGGGGCTGGAGAGATGGCTCAGAGGTTAAGAGCACTGTCTACTCTTCCAGAGGTCCTGAGTTCAACTCCCAGCAACCACATGGTGGCTCACAACCATCTATAATGTAATCTGATGCCCTCTTCTGGCCTGCAGGTGTACATGTAGGCAGAGCACTGTATCTGTAATAATAAATAAATCTTTAAAATAAAAAAAAGAAAAAAGAAAAAAGAAAAAAACTTTAGCCAGGTGCGGTGGCACACGCCTATAATCTCAGCACTCAGGGAGGCAGAGGCAGGCAGATCTCTGTGACCTCAAGGCCAGCCTGGTCTACAAAGTCCAGGACAGCCAAAGCTACACAGAGAAACCCTGTCTTGAAAAAACATTTTTTTCAATATATATATATTTTTTAATTTATGTGCATTGGTGTGAGAGTGTCAGATCTTAGAGTTACAGATAGTTGTGAGCTGCCATGTGGGTGCTGGGAATTGAAGCCGGGTCCTTTGGAAGAGCAGGCAGTACTCTTAACCACTGAGCCATCTCTCCAGCCCCGAAAAAAATCATATTTTTAATACTTATTTTGTCCTGGGAGAGAGGAGAGAAGAAGCAGAGGATGGCGTGGCACGCATGTGGAAGTCAGGGCACAGTTTCCCCTCCCATGTGGGTTCTGAGGATGCTTGGCAGCAAGCGCCCTTATCTGCTGCGTCATTCACTGTCCCACGAATACTTTCTTAAACTCTCTGAATTACCAATATTTTAAACGGCGGAATCTGTAATATGTGACTTATATTGTAGTATGCCAATAAAGCTGTCACTAAAAAGTGTAAAATCCTGCAGCAGCTTTCCTTACCTAAGGCACTCTCCTCAGCGGGGCATTCAAGTTCCTCCGGGGCTTATTCTTGGCTAAATTTCCAACTCTTATCTATTTTCTCTCAAAACTTACTGTCATTTCCATTTCCCTTTAAAATTTCTATTCAGCACCACCTGAAAATGCTCTGCCTTCACATATATTCTGTTAAGAACGATACTTCTGTCTAGTGTATCCCTGTGGATTTGTAAACAATAAATGCTATTTTTTTCCCAAAACATCATTGCTACCTTCAGGTGGGAATACTGAAAACATCTGGCCTTCATGGCAAACTCTCCACTCCCTGGTTTGCTACACAGTTCCAACTCCAGAACCAAATGCTGGTAAGCACTGAGTAGTGCTTACTGAATAAATGAATGACAAAACACTCCCCCGCTACTGACCAGAAAGAGTGCTATTTTTTCCTCCAACTAGTTTAATTGGTAAAATCCATACAAATGTAACTTGAGTTCTGGCCTTTAGAGACCAATAAAATGAAATAAAAATACAAATGTGGGGCCAACATTGAGTCTTAGAGAGATTACCATAAAGTAACATTTCATGGGGCCTGCAGTTTGGATACTTATCATTGTTGACTGGACATACTTACTGAAGTCAATACGCTTTTATTCCACATATTAAATGTGTTGTTTAACTCTGGTAACCACAGCTGTGACTTAGTTAACGATCTCAATAAATCCTACTTAAATCAGAGACAGGAAAAAATTATGCAAATGAATTCTTATCTGTTTTTCTGCCCAAGGCATATTTGATAACAGATAAAACACACTCCAAATAGACTCTACTTAACAGTCAGGAAGCCATTTGAGGTTTTATTTGGATCAAAATCAGATACAAAAAGAGAAGCCTGGTATATTCACAAATGGTTTTAGTTCAGAGAGAAACTGTACATCAAAGTGAGTCACGGGGAAGAGCTGGCAGTCCCCTACGGAGGTAAATACAGGGAAACCGACAGTTACTAGTACACCAAGCCACATGATTAGAAAGGAGACAGGAGAGTTGCTGGGGATTCAGCATAAAATAAAATCTTTTGTTGAGAAAGCAAAAAGGTATAGGTCTTGAAGATGGCTATTTAGAAATAAGCTTGTAGTTCTAACAGGCTTGAAAATCCAAGCGATCACAAGGGTCTTCCCGTGCGCAGCGTCACAACCATCCGGGCAGGATGGAATCCACCCACAGCTACATCTTGCAGCTAGACAGGATATCTTCCACTAATCTCTTGTAAACCCAGGCGTCACCCTTGAGCCGCTGTCTCCGGATACCCACCACATCAGGTCTCTGCAGCTGACACACTTCTAGTTCAAACTGCATTGTCACTTTGCCAAAATCAGACTGTGTTTGACACTTTAGTGTGTAACTGAAAAACACAAGATACCATGCAGTTAGGGAGCCATAAGTATTCTGCATAATGCAAGAGGGTTCCAGACTTCTCGGAGCTGGTGGGGAAATGAGCTGTTATTTCACTCAAGCAATAAATTCTCCATATAGTTTCCAGCTGGCCTAGCTATGTAGTGATGGGGTATGACTGTTTCCCCAGAAGCTGAGTGATAACCCCAAGAATAAGGGGTGAAAGTGTCCTCAGAATCCTCTCTCAAACCATACAAAAGCCCTTCTTTCACAGCTGCACATGCCATGCACGCCCAGCAAATCTGGCACTCTCTTCATGCGGCCTCTTCAACAGTACAATCCAGGAATATGAGACCATTTCCACAATGTTCCCAACAAAGGAAAATAAGGGAAGGCAGAATATTCTTTTTGTTTTGTTTTGTTTTGTTTTGTTTTTTGAGACAGGGTTTTGCTATCCTGGAATTCGCTCTGTAGACCAGGCTGGCCTTGAACTCAAGAGATCCACCTGATCCTGCCTTCCCTAGTGCTGGGATTACAGGTATGTGCCACTGCACCCAGTTTAGAATATTTTTGTCTCTGAAACTTGTGATTTTCACTTTAATAAAGCTGAAGCAATTAATCTTCTAGAAAGATATTTGCCTTCAGAGTTTTCTAATACAAGTGTAGAGTTATGATTGTTATAACACTTTACAGTAGGAAGAAAAGCAAAGAAGACCAGGGAGATGGTGCATCACCACGCCACCCTACACACACACACACACACACACATACACACACATACACACACACACACACACACACACACACACATACACACACACCAGCATAGGGCATGCATAGGCAAAGCTGCCAGATTCCCTTCCCTAGCAACCAAAACAGGGCTTTGACTATGAAAGTGGCATGGATTGAATTCATAAATAAAATTATTTAATTACTTTATGTTATGTCTTACTGATCTTCAATCAATAAAAAACACAAGAGACACTAGAGTTCAATTTTAAGTTCTCTAAATATTTAAGTGACTACATACTATTCCTGAGAAGTATGCAGATTTTGTCTCTCTTTTGAGACATGGTCTTACAGCCATGGCTCCTAGAACTTGGGAGATAGAGACTGTAGGATCAGGAGTTCAAGTTTATCCCCTGCTACAGAGCAAGCTTGAGGTCAGCTGGAGCCACAGGAGATTGTCTCAAAAACAAACAAACAAAAACACCCAACAGCAAGAAATGGTATCTTTCCATGTAGCCCAGACTAGCCTGGAACTTACCTTATTGTTTGGGCTAGCCTCAAACTCATAGTAATGCTTGTGCCACAAGTACAACTGTAACTGTTGTTATTTAATATGAAGTTTCACAAAACATCACTCTTTGTCTTACTTAGTTACACTGAGTCTGGGGAAAGGACATAACGCCCTAGAAATAAACAACCAGAGATGTCAAAAGGAACATCCTGGGGACTAGTCCGCTAGTTCGAGGTCAGCCTGGGATAACCTAGAACTTAGGGTGCTGAGGCAGAAGGGTCAAAGGTTGAGGCCAGCCAGTACTACAGTCTGAGGTCTTGTCTCAAAAAAACTAAACAAGCTGGGGGGGAGGGGTGGGGAGGGCACACAACTTTAATCCTGGCCCTCAGGGAGGCAGAGGCAGGTGGATCACTGTGAGTTTGAAGCCAGCCTGGTCTACAGAGTCGAGTCCAGGACAGCCAAGGCTACACAGAGAAACCCTGTCTCAAAACACAACAAAACAAAACAAACAAATAAAAAAACTAAACAAATAAAATATCGAATCTAAAAATATCCTATCTGCATGCTTTTGATGAATTTCACAAGCAGTTGTGCACAGCTGCTCTAACAAAGGCATTTTAGAAGCTGGAGTGACGGCATGCTTGAAATCCCAGTGCTTGGGAGGCTGAGGCAGCCCAGATCAAGAGTTCCATGACAGCCTGGGTTACATAGTAAGACGCTGTTTCAAATAAATGAATAGGGCTGAAGGGATTGTTCAGTGGTTAGGAGCACTAGCCGCTCTTCCAGAGGACCCAGGTTCAAGTCTCAGCATCACAGAGCAGCTCACAGTTATCTGTAACTCTAACTCAGAGGCTCTGATGCCCTCTTCTGGGCCCTGGAGGCACCAGGCACACATAATACTCATATATACATATATACATTCGGACAAAACATACATACACATCAAATAAAAACTAAGTCACTTTAGAGACATAAATTATTGAAATTCTTAGAAATAGGAAGAGTTTGCATGATCAGAAGAGACCTAGCTCCTCAGGCCATGAGATCACACACGGAGCCTCCAACAACAGCTCACTCGGCGGAGACATTTGGCTGAAACAACTTCCTTAGCCCACCTAAAACCTACCTCTACAAGGCAGTCACAGAGAAGCAATTTACAAATTTTCACTTGTCCAAAGTGTCTCACTGATTAAGATTACGGCTGATAAACAGTATAATAAAGCAGAAAACCAAAGGATATATAGGATTGTCCCAAATTAAATAAAATTGAAGTCCAGATTTCCCAATTCTGCGATGAAGTAAGTCTAGCCGTGAGAGGGTCAGTTACGAGCAATTCACTACCACAGCCAGTGAGCTCCTTACCCTTTCTGCATGAAGTCCACGTTCTTCTTTGGAAGAACAGCCATTATTTCCCTCAGGAGCTGGTCGGGATTCACCAGTCTAGTTGCAGTCACATTATAGTGTAGCTTAGAGAGAAAAAGAGGTGGAGTCAAACTTCACACCACACAAATCAGGACAACACCTTCTCAAAAGAGAGCTCTTCAGAAACCATTGGAAGACCAGCCAGCCGAGCTAGTTGCTTTAGTTCAGTGGCAGTCAGGGGAGACTGTCTTCATCAGAAACAACTGGACCATCCCCATCAAAATAAAAACTGTGAACCAGGCAGTAGTGGCGCTCTCCTGGAATCCCAGCACTTGGGAGGCTGGGGCAGGCGGATCTGAGTTTGAGGCCAGCCTGGTCTACAAAGTGAGTCCAGGACAGCCAAGGCTACACAGAGAGACCCTGTCTCGAAACACCCCCCCCCAAAAAAATCAAAAGCACATACAAGGCCCAGTTGGTCTCTCTTCTACTGCCTGCAGATCAAGATGTGGCTCACAGCTGCTTCTCCAACACCATGCCTGCTACCACGCTTCCCACCACAGTGATAACGGACTAAACCTCTGAACCTGTTAGCAACCCCCCAATTAAATGCTTTCTTTTATAAGAGTTGCCTTGGTCACGGTATTACTTCACAGCAAAAAAAGAAAAGAAAACCAGTGACTAAAGACACTGCTAATGGCTTTTTTCTCCTTCTCTACCAAGTATAATATATATTTTAAAGTGTAACAGGGTTATTAAATAAGATGCAAACCCCGAGGCTGAAGAGATGGTCAGTTAAGAGCACTGACTGCTCTTCCACAGGACCCACGTTCAATTCCCAGCACCCACATGTCAGCTCATAACTGTTTGTAACTCCAAGATCTGACACACTCACCCAGATACAGATGCAAGCAAAACATCAATGACATAAAGTAAATAAAATTTTTTTTAAAGATACAAACCTCTTAGCCAGGCCCTTAAGCCAGTCTCCCCAACCTGTCACTCACTATTTTCCTTACACACACTACAACTCAAAGTTCAAATTAGGAGCTAGAAGCAGTGGTGCGCACCTGTAATCCCAGCACTCGGGAGGCAGAGGCAAGTAGATCGCTGTCAGTTCGAGGCCAGCCTTGTCTACAAAGCGAGTCCAGAACAGCCAAGGCTACACAGAGAAAAAAAAAAAAGTTCAAATTAGGGCTGCTAAGATGGCCCAGTGAATAAAAGAACATACTCCCAAGCCAGATAGCCTGAGTTCAGTCTCAAGGACCCAGGAGGTAGAAGGAGAGACCAGATTCCTGTAAGTTGTCCTCTGATCTCCATGTGTGTATTCTGGTGTACATGTGCACACACAATAAACAACTGGTTGCAGAAAGTTCAAATTAACTTTCTGTGCATGCAAAGAGTTCACGAGAACTTATAAAGGCATCTATGTGTCAGGACTCTAATGTGCCAGACACGGGGCGACTAGGCTCAAGTCTCCAGCCTGAAAACAACTCTGAGTTTCCCATATCCATTCTGTGCCTCCACACCTCTACGTTGTCCTGTGATCAATCTGCGTGATTTTGAATTATTTAAATTATACTTATATGTTCTTTAAAGAAGGTGAATTAGCTGTGAATTTTTTTTAATTTAGGTTTTTATTTTATGTTGTGCGTATGACTGTTTTGCCTACATATCTGTGCACTACATATGTGCCTAGTGCCTGCAGAGGCCACAAGGGTGCCTCAGATCTTCTGAACCTGGAATTATGGGAGATTGTAGGTCACCCTGTGGGTACTGAGAACTGAACTCTGGTCCTCTGCAAGACAACAAATATTCCTAACCACTGAGCCACCTCTCCATTCCACTTCTGCATTCTTAAAACTTACTACATAAGAACATGCGTTAGAATCTACTACTCAGTAAATTTATTTGATACATTTCTTTCTAAGAAGCAAAAAAATAAGACTGGCAAGATGGCTCAGAAGGAAAAAGTACTTGACATGTAAACCTGATACTCCGTGTTAGTCCCTGGATCCTACGGATAGATGAACAGAGACATGTACACATGTGTACACACACACACACACACACACACACACACATACAGAGAGAAAGAGACACACACAGACACCAACACCAACACAAGTGGTAGTGATCCCAGCATTTAGGAGGCTGAGGGGACAGCCTGGGTTAGAGATCCTGCCAAAGAAAGAAGGGCAGGGCTAGAGAGACACCAGCTAAGAGGCAGCTTCTGAGTCTGTCAGACTCTGGCCTACTCACCTTCCGCCGTCTTGGCCTGTCTTTGGCAGAGCCCTTCTTCTTGCTCCTGGTGAGCACAGTAAGGACCTTATCCAGTCCTCTCTCAAGACTCCCAAACACATTGGCTCCTTTCCTTTTAGGGGTATCCTCCATGTGTGCCTGGTTGAGATCTACTTCCATTGAACGGCACCTTAAAAACCAACAAAGCACTTGTGGCACTGTCCTGCTGATGTCATGGCTCCTGAGCCTGTCCCTCTACATGCACCAAGGGCAACAGGCAGGTGTGCCAGAGCCAGATCACCTTAATCCTCCTTTGGGTAGTTTTGAAGGATATTTGATCCCACTGTGAACCCCAAGATTGTGTACTGTAAAACCCCATTTCTTGTTTGGTGTGGTTGAGCCCTAACACACACTTTTAATGCAAGAACTTTCTGTGTATTGTAAACAGGTGATTATGCTGTGGCTCAGCCCTAGCACACACCTGTAACCCAAGAGCTTTCTGTAAACAAGATTTAAAAGAGTAGAGAGACTTTGAGTTGAAGGGTATTTAAGACAGCGTGGATAAGAAGAAGCGGGCTTTTGAGCTTTGAGCTAGGAAGCTCTTTGGCTTTTAGTTTTTGGGGGGTTTTCCTCCTGGGCTGTCAGCTGAGCTAGCAGGCTTTTTGGGCTTTTTCATTTGAGATGTGAGCTCAGTAGGAAGGTCAGCTGGGCACTTTCTCTGCCTCTCTGAGCTTGCAGGTTTTCACCTCAGCATCTGGCTCCTGGGATTTTCAGCCTTTATTTCTTTGGGAGATGTCAAGGATTGAACCTATATCCTCCTTTATACTGAGAAGGCATTCTACCAATGAAGGTGGCTGCTGCTGCTGCTGCCGCTGCTTATTTACCCTTCTGCTGGTTGCTGTTGCTGGTTTGCTGGACTGCTAGCTATCCTGACACAGAGACTCATACTGCCCCAAAAAACCTGACGGCTCTAACCAGCCAGAAGGAGGACCTATACCCCCTTCTCCCTGTTAACCTTCTTTCTGTCCTACCTAGTGGTGCAGGGGTTGGAAGGGACTGGGGTAAAGAAGGAAAAAAAAGGAAAAGACATAAGAAAGTGCAGTACAATAAAGCAGATAAAAAGAGCTCCTACAGGAGCTTCATTAAGTTACCTAGGCTGGCCTTGAACTTGCAGTCCTATTTCAGCCTCCCAAGTAGCTGGGATCCCAGGCCTATGCCACAAACCTCAGCTCCTTCACTTTTTTGTTTAAATCAAACACAGAAACATTAGAATCCCGGTACAGCAAACACCCACACGCCATCCTAGGGTCAACAACTACTAATATTTGGTCAATGGCTTTCTCTGTGTACACAGACAATCCAAGTACATCTGCATGCTTGCTCAGCCACCTGAGGGTATCATAATACCTCGCTCAGAAACACTTCTGTGCATACTTCCAATGAGTAAGACTATCTTCTACCCACCCACAGTATCAACAACATAAAAAACAAGCCAAATGATAACTGCAGCAGCATCTAATAGTCAGTTTATATTCTATTTCCCCAAACAGATCATGTACCTGAAAATAACTACAAAGGCAATGAAGGCTCACTTGTGCCTCAGGCCTTCCAGCTAAGGGAAGTTGGTTGGCTTTCTCTGTAACCTAATTGGTGTTTTTACCATTTGAGGGAATGCTGACTGTTACTGTGCACCTACACTCTACTGGCAGGGAAACAGAAATACGTGTGGCTCAGAGAAGGAACTGTGTAGCCAGAGGCAGGGACCCTGTCTTCCCAGCTTATCAGCCACACAGCTGATCAGGCTCATGACTTCACCCTTGAGAAGACTGAGCTCCAGCAACCATGCTCAGCCAAAGAATCAATTCCCAGTTTAAGCCACATCGTCTTGGTTCCCCTGCCGGGTTTTCTCCTGCATGAAGAGTAATCCCAGGACCTACACTAACAAATGGAGTCTGAAAGGCAACACTTACCTCCTTTCAGGGCTAATGACACTTGTCATTAATGCATCTGCTCCTGCAGAATTCACTGGCGTTTTAACTTGGGCTTCTTTCGGGCACTGGTTTCTAGCTATCGGAAAAAGAACAAATACAAACCCTGTGTGCCTGATATGGCTCCATCACTTACATCACTTCCTTCATTGACTCCAAAATACTAGTACCACCTGGCCAGTGAAGTTATTGGCTCTAATCACTTAAGGAAAAAGTTTCCATATGATCTGTATTAAGAACAAAATCATCCTGTGTGTTAAAGCACACTTGTAATCCCAGGGTTTAGGAGTGGGAGGCAGGATGATCCAGAGTTCAAGGCCAGCCTATGTTACATAGCAAGTCTGAGGTCAGCCTAAGGTACCTAACACCGTGTCTCAAAACAAAACCCCCTCAAACAAGAAACCATTTTGTCTTACACGTAACAACTTAAAACAAAACATAAACCTCACTCCAAACCGAAGCATACTTAAAAATGTTAATTCAATTACAACCCAATTTAATTCCTGTTAGGTAAAGAAATCGATCCTCTTCTGAAGTTTGACAAAAGTTTAAAGTGAGCTTTGTTCATTTTTTGTTGTTGTTTGACTGTTTCTTTGTTCCAGAATTTCCTGCCTTTCCCAGGGTAAGTCTGTGGCAGGTATGCATCAGTAGATCTGGTTACCTCTGACTGGCTGCTTTTTATGATTAAAAGCTTTATACTGCTGGGGACGTAGCTGGTAAAGCACTTGCCCAGCATGTCCAAGGCCCTGTGTTCAATCCCCAGCAAAACTTACACATACACAGGTTTTATTCTCTTTAGTGGCAATACTGATAACATTTTTTCAGTGAGAGTTTTGCTCTGTTTTTAACTAATGAATTCTATTCTCCCTAGTTTCGTAAGAACAACCAGGAGAAGTAGTTACAATAGCTGTTAAAAATCCCTTATCTTTGTCTTCTAGTAGAACACGCTACCATGCATAGCTGGCCGTGACAACTACCACTGCCTACACACATGAAAGTCACAACCAGGAATTAGCATTCATGTCAAAAAAAAAAAAAAGTGAGATGAACTAGTGGAAGCTACCAATTATATCTTCAGCCACTTGCTCTCTGTGTAAGCTCTTGTGTTTGAAGAAAAATAGCAATTAATATCAAGCTTTTCACCAACACAATCTTGCAGGGACAAGATATGTAAACTACATTTCAAACCACATTCCAAAACCTTTAGAATCACATTAAAACTATCAATAATTAAAACAAAAAAGTATAATTAAAAAAAAAAACTGTTGCCAAAAGGATGTTGTTTTGTTTGCTTTTTTTTTTCATTCCTAAATGGGGCTGGGGAAACAGCTGAGTTGGTAAAGTACTGGCTATAAAACACTAAGACCTAAGCTTAGACCCTCAGCACTCTGGTAAGAAAAAAACAGCCTGGTATGGTCCACCATTAACCTCTAATTCCAGCACTGCGGAGCGGGAGGCAGAGGCCGTGGGTTCCTGGTGTCTGCTGGCCAGCCAGCTAACTCCAATAAGCCTCACGTCCCACTAAGACTTTGTCTCAGTAAAGTAGGTGGCTCTTGAAGACTGACAGGCTTCTGGCCTACATACGCATTCTCATAATATCTCATTCATTCATACCCTCTCTGTCTCTCTCCGTCTGTCTGTCTCTCAATCCCAGCAGCATTTGGTAGGTTGAAGTGAGAAATCAAGAATTCAAGGTCATTTTCACCACCATACTAAGAGTGAGTCTGTCTAAGGCTGGCCTGGTGTACATGAGACACACCCTCAAAAAGGCAATGATGACTAAATTAAAAACAAGAATTATATATTAAGACAGCTAACAAGAGAATGAACCCTTTGTTGGGGAAAGATGAAATGGCAACCACTTTGGAGATCCTACTATAGTTTGCTGTTCTCAATAAACCTGCAGTTTTTTGAGACACCTACAATCAGCCACATACAAACACACATCCTACTAAACTGGCATCACATTTAGAGAAAGCTGTAGGTTGAAGAAATGCAAAATTCCATTAACACAATAATAGAGCTCAAGCAAATATTTAAGCAAAATCTTGCACAATGTCTTCATGTATATTACAATGACCTTTTTAAAAAAGATTTATTTACTATGTATACAGTGTTCTGCCTGCAGGACAGAATAGGGCATCGGATCTCATTACAGATGGTTGTGAGCCACCATGTGGGTGCTGGGAACTAAACTCAGGTCCTCCGGAAGAGCAGCCAGTGCTCTTAACCTCTGAGCCACCTCTCTAGCCCCCTATGATGATCTCTTGAGGTGGATGTCAACCTACTAGCAAACTAGAAGACGATGGTAGAAGAGGCTTAGCAGGAGCTCACATGGCCACTCCTCAGAGTTGGGGTTCATTAGGCACTCCAAACAGCACAAGAGAAGAACATCATTGCTGGGGAGAGGCTAATGAAGCTTAGCTGCTGTTGGCAAAAGAATAGATAAAGCTGCTTCCAGCACTAATTTATCTCTCCACTCAGCAAATCTGGCCCAGAGTCTGCAGTAAGCACACCAGAGCTCTGCAGCATACATGGATTGCTTGTCTTGGGGAGCCCTGATCCTAGCAAACTGGCCTCACACTGACACAGTAGAATGTATCCAGATGAGACAGCCACCAAAACACCGAGTGTCCTGGAGGGATGGTTTAAACACGTGGTGGCATTTACACTGAAGAGGAAAACAAGAGAAAGGGTCACGTGAAGGCTGGGAGGAAGTCACCAGCTCCTCTGCCTTCTGGACTCTAGCACAACACTGCAGGGCAGGACAAGACTGGATGACTGCGATGGAGAAGCAGGTACAGGAAGAGCTCAACAGCGCTCCACCCGGAGTGACTCCCAGCTGGCATGAAGAAGGCTAAGGCTGGACATACGACCTGGGCAAAGAACTCCACTCCTCTGAGTCCCTACACTGTGGAAACTGACAGGCTCTAAGTTGCTACCCTAGTGCTAATGACCAAATCACTCAAATGTGACAGAGGGGCTGGAGAGATGGTTAAGCAGCAAAAAGTGCATGCTGTGCTTCCAGTGGGGACCAGAGTTCGGTTGGCAGCACCCATATCAGGTGGCTGACAACTTCCTGTAACTCCAGCTCCAAGGGGATCTACCCTCTTTAAGCTCCTCTGGGTATCCCACACACAGACAACACACAAACACACACACACTAAAATCTAAAGTCTTTAAATGTGGAAAAGAAAGTAACAGCACCCCCTGAGAATTACAAGTTAAGTGATGTGTCCATTCCCACTAATTCAAGGGCATACTATACAGGCAGCTGGCCTACCCTGGAAGCCAGAGAACAAGGCTAATTGGTTATTTCCAGAAGTCTTTGTGTTCATTTCCAACAGTAAGAATTACATTTAAACCTTTAAATCTCTGTTTAATTCTCTCAGCACATACCTTTTACAGGTGTCGCGCAGCGGTTTGGTGAGGTGAGGACTTCTCTCTTATACTGGTTCTTACCAACTGGAGTCCTGGGCTCAGGAAACACAAAGTGCTCTTCACTCTTTGCAGCAGACGTGGGAGTGCACACGTTCTCTTTGTCCTTTAACTTGCTGGCCAGTGCTCTGCAGACTCTTGGAGTTGGTGACTTAGAAGCCACACCATTCGATTCTGCCCAGTGTTTGGTAACCTGGAGGGGAAGAGGTACTAGATAAAGCACACTGAGGAAGAAAGGACAATTTCTTTATACTATACCTTAACAGTCAGCAAATTACTTGTGTTGTTTTTATTAAAATTAACTGTTATCTGGACATGGCTTCAAAGGTGGCAAAATAGCCACTGGGCAAAATGTCCTCGTTCCTGCCACAAACAGAATCTGCCTAAAAACAGGCAACTTAGATGCAGGCAGAGTGGACGGCCACACTCTGCCAAGTCAGAGTAAGCAAGTCCTCAATAGTTCCTGCCCTGTGAACAAGTCTGGCAGAGATATTAGGCCAGAAAGCTGAAGATGAGGGGCCAACGTTATATTGGGAGACTGGCCAGGCAGTAAACTGTCTTAAGTCAACGTGTACATTTTGGAAGCTGCTAACCCACACTGCTGGTTCACTCAGGAATTTAAGTTTTCTTCCTTCTCAAGTCTCTGAGGGGCATTGAAGACAAGATAGTATAGTTTTACAACCAAGCTTAGTTGGTTGGGGGACAAGATCAGTTTAGATAAAGATAAAGAAGTTAAGCTATTAGAGTTGAGATAGGATAAATACTGAATATCATTCGGAAATTTAGACCCAACAAGACAGGAAAGACACCTATTTCAAACGAGACTAATGCAGATGGCCAAGTTACTATGAATGTAACATGTATAGAACTCATTATTCTCATGACTGTCATATGGTTCTCCCTGCTGTATGTAGTTTGTCTTATACATGTGTAATAAATAAATAAATAAATAAATAATAAATAAATAAATGTTTATGCCAAAATAAAATAAAATAAAATAAAATTAACTGCTATCAAGGACACTGTTTGTAACACCAGGGCACTTGACAGTGTCCTCAATTCTCAGCACAGGTAGAGCATCTCAGTCTTTTCTACCAACAGGTGTTTTCAATATTTCAAGATGGGTGTTTAAACACACTTAAGATCCCAAAAGCTATAAGAAGAACATCATGACGGGTGGATCTGGACCCGGGGGTGTCTGCTCAAACTACTGTACCAACTAAGGACAATACATTCAGTAAACACTGAACCCCTACTCAGAACTAGCCAATGGACAGGCCATTTGCCACAGTTGTGTGGAGAATAGGGATTGACTCTGACATGAACTCTGGTACCCCATATTTGATCACTTCCCCTTGGTAGGGAGGCCTAGTGGCACTCAGAGAAAAGATAAGCAGGCTACCATGATGAGACGTGATAGGCTGTGACCATATGGTGGGGGAGGAGATCCCCTTCTGAAACAAACCTAGCGGAGGGGAATAGGGTGAAAGAGGGAGGGAGGGAGGGAGGAACGGGAGGATACAAGTGATGGCATAACAATTTAGATGTAATGTTAATAAAAAACATTATTAACTTTAAAAAAATCCCAAAAGAATCACACATAACCTCTAAGGTATGTTTTTTACACCTGCATTGCTATGGTTTGACTCTATCTAATACATGCAAAAAATAAAAGTTTTCTCAGTGATTGGGATTTAAAACAAGTATTCCAATACTCTTTGCCAGGTGGTGGTGGTACACACCTTTAATCTCAGCACTCAGGAGACAGAGGAGACAGAACTCTAAGTCTGAGGCCAGCCAGTGCTATAGGGAGAAACTCTGTCTTAGAAAACAAACAAACAAATAAACACAAACTCTGGGAGATGGCTTGGTTAGCAAAGTGACCGCTGCATGCATGAGGGCCTGTGTTGCGGTCCCTAACACCTATGTAAAAGCTGGGTGTGGTAGCTTGTATCTGCAACTGCTGCACTAGGGTAGGGAAGGCACTGACGGCAGACCCCCTAAAGCATGATAGCCAGCCACTCTACCAGCTGCTGAGCTCGCAGAAAATAAGATGGAGACTAATAGAGAAGACCCCTGTGGAGCTCTATCCACCCACCCACACATTACTTTACTAGAAATAGAAGATCAAAAATACATTTTAAAGCTGTGAGTGGTGGTGTACGCATTTAATCCCCATTCTCTTAGCTGCTGAGCCACCTTCCAGGCCCCTTTTAAATTTTTGGCTGAGTAAGCTGGGCGTGGTAGCGCACGCCTTTAATCCCAGCACTCAGGAGGCAGAGGCGGGCAGATCGCTGGGAGTTCGAGGCCAGCCTGATCTACAAAGTGAGTCTAGGACAGCCAGGGCTACACAGAGAAACCCTGTCTCAAAAAAAAAAAAAAAAAAAAAAAAAAAAAAAAAAAATTTATAGCTGAGCTTACAAAAGAGTAAGGAAACTCAAACTAAAAACAGGAATATGAAACCAATGTTGAACCCACTGCCCTCAAGGCTCCTGCCTCTCATAATCTAACCCTGAACAACCATGGAAACATGGCGCTCCTAGAAGGCAGCGTCACAGCTCTCACAGAAAGCCAGGAGGGCCATAACTAAGGTGAAAGGGAGTTAAATAGAAATGTGCCCAAAAGGAGTCAGCAAGAAATGTGTTTTTCTAGCCATGGCTCTCAAAGAAGAACAGAGAGGCTGTCCTTTAATAATGTGTGAGAAAATGAACAGCTGTCATGTTGACTTAGGGTTCAAACTCACACTAACTGGTTAATCACAGAAATTTGTTTTTGTTTTGTTTTTTTATTTTTGCATGACACGGCTTCTCTGTGTAGCCTTGGCTGCCCTGGAACTCACTTTGTAGACCAGGCTGGCCTCAAACTCACAGAGATCTGCCTGCCTCTGCCTCCTGAGTGCTGGGATTACAGGCGTGCACCACCGTGTCAGGCTAATCACAGAAATTTTAAACTTAAATTTGATATAATATAGAAGAAAGGCTTCAGTCTACCTTAACCAAAGCCTTTAATCTTTAATCTAACATTCAAAGAATTCTAAGAGTTCAAATAAAAACAAGCCCACATGTACACATTCCAGCCCAACATGGTGGCATACATTTCTAATCACAACTATCCAAAAGGCTAAGGGAAGAGGATTACTCGAGCCTAAAGTCTGAAGCTAGCCTAGACACTTTAGCATGGTCCTATCAGCCAACAAATCAATCAATGAATCAATAAATACAAAATATAAAAGCAGCCTGAGGGAAAAAAAGCAGCAGAAAAAAATAAGCAGAATACGACGGGGAGGGCTGGTACAAGGCTGAAGTCAAAGCAGGACGGCCAAGAGTTCAAGGCCAGCCTTAGCGTGAACTCACAGCAAAACAAGGTGCCAGAAAGTTGGCTTGATGAAGCTGGGCTCAGTGGCACATGCCCATAATCCCAGCTCTTGGGGAGGCAGAGGCAGGAGGATCTCTATGAGTTTGAGGCCAGCGTGGTCTACAAAGCAAGTCCAGCACAGCTAAAACTAACAGAGAAACCCTGTCTCGGAAAAAAAGTGTAAAGGAAAAAAGGAAAAAAGATGTCATGATGGTAAAAATGTTTACTACACAAGCTTGATGGTGTGAGTTTGATCCCAGAAGAGCAGCAACTCCCAAAAGCTGTCCCCTGACCTCCACAAGCTCACTCCTCCCTCATAACTGCCTCCACATGTACACACATGCTCCTAGTTAAAAAAAACCAAGGACCAGAATGAAGCCAGAAAATGTTAGATATTAAAAAATATGTTAGTATTTAAAATCCATCTATAAGAACAAGACTACAAAACATTCAGGAAGATTATAAAGAAAATTAGAACCTCCAGGAAAAAAGAGATAAAAATAAACTCAGGTTATATCTCTAATAGCAGATTAAAAAGAAATGAAAATAGAATTCTAGAAGGTAAGTTTAAGGAAAGATCCTAGAATAGAGCTTAACTCAGCAAACAACAGTCTCACATCTGAGCCAAGGCACTTCTGGCAACAGTCAATGGCACCACGACATTCACAGTGCACAGCACAGCTGGGTACTCAGGACAAGGATATAGTGAAGTCACATGATGCAATACAAGTGTGCAGGTTCATCACATGCTAAGGTTAAGTTAATCTTTGATTGAGGTAGAGTCAGGTGGATCTCTGTGAGTTTGAGGCTAGCCTTGTCTACAAAGCAAGTTCCAGGATAGCCAGGGCTGCTACACAGAGAAGCCCTGTCTTGAAAAGCCAAATCATCATCATCATCTTTGATCTCTGGACACTCATGATCATTTTGCTTTTGCCAAAGTTCTCTCAACTCCAACATTCCCTTACACACCCTCATGAGGTTGCGACTCAGTCAAATAGCCAGGTTCTAAAGGCCTGACGTATAAGGGCAACACCACAGAATCATCAGAGATAGAACTATTTATGAGAACTACCCAGGGATTCTAGAATCGAAAAGTATAGTAATTTTTATAAAATTAGCCAAGTACGATGGTACATGCCTTTAATCCCAACACTGAGGAGGCAGAGGCAGGCAGACTGCTGTGAGTTCAAAGCCAGCCTGGTCTACAAAGTGAGTCCAGGACAGCCAAGGCTACACAGGGAAACTGTCTGGAAAAAAACAAAATAGACAGACAGACAGATGAAGAGGAGAGGGGCAATGAGGTACTCCAGATGGGATCCTGGCTTTCCGAACCTTGAAATCATCGACTTTTCTTTCATTTATATTCCAACAATCTTTCACTGGTATCTTCAGTGGCTTCAAAATTAAATAAATTTACAAGCACAGACTTGATTTCCTGTTAGGCTAGATGTGTTTATAATTAAGATGCGCATTCTGCTTTAAGTAGTAATAAAACTACCCACCTGTGGTGTCTGGTGAGCTAATAAATTATCTTCACACAATTTATAGTCTATTAATCCAGCCACATGGTTATCATCACTTGTGGTCATATCTTCCAGGCTCAGATTCTTTGACTATTAATTTAAAAGGCAAAAGAAGTTAGCAATAACAGCACCAGGATTCAAATTTTACAACAGCATATCCCAGGCGCAGGGAGAAACCCTGGAAGCAAAAACTGAGACAAGCTAGATGTCATATCGAATACAATTTACTTAGCTCATCACTACTACAGAGCAAGGCATTTGCAAAGTTACAAATAAGGTCCCAACAAAGCAGAAGCTGGAAGGAACTTAACTTCGACAGTGAGGAGCATATAGCAGAAGCCAGCACAATGGCTCAGGGCCGAAAGCACTGGGCCTGCGGTCCCGGCAGTTTGCGTTTGACCTGTAGAACTCACACAGGAGAAGGGAAAGAACTGACGACTCCATGACGCTGTGCTCTGACCTCCACACCCCTGTCATGGCATGCATACCCACCTCTACACATATATTACACACACAATCTCAATCAAAATTTTATTTATTTTTATATTATGTGTGAGGGTATTGTGTCTGTGCACCAAATGCGCGCATGGTGCCTACAGAGGCCAAGAAGGTGTTATGTCCTCTGGAACTGAAGTTACAGGTGGTTGTGAGGCTGGGAATCAAATTGACTCCTCTGGAAAAGCAACCAGTGCTTATCTCCCCAGTCCTATAAATAAGTAAATTGTAAAAGCATACAACTTAGCTCATCATTTCTGCCAGGAGTAAATTAGTTCTACTTAAGATCGCCCACAAACAGGACAGTTGGGGCCTATGCTAACAACAACACCAGAATACCTTATGTTCATTCACCCTCTCCCTGTACAGACTTAAGAGTACAGTAGACCCATCTACAGGCTGAGCCTGTGGGTACAATACTGAGTGTCTAACACCTGCATCCCTTTACCCAGACTCACAGCTAATGGGTCAAGGCCGTGTCTCCTCATTGCTACATGACTTGAGCAGACAATCTTACCCTCCCTACCCTATGTCCAGGGCCGCATTGTCTATCAATGAGAGCTCGGTGTACAGAAAGATCGCTAGGCTGAGAAAAATACTGATGCTAACTAAGTCTAGACTAAGTTGGGAACAACTCAGTGTTGTATAAATGGCAGCTGTGATGACACTACACTAGGCACAAACCATATTCAAAGCATCCCTGAGTTCCTTTTGGTGGTGGTGGTGGTGATTTTTGTTTTTTTTTCGGACAAGCTTCTTGGTATACCCCTGGCTATCCTGGTACTCGCTCTGTAGGTCAGGCTTTTACCTTAAACTCAGAGATACTTCTTCTTCTGCCTCCCAACCTGACTGAACAATATTATACACATTTTTTTTTCTAATTTGACATTTAGTTATTTGAGTATGAGTGTGTATGTGTGCTCAAATGCAGAGGTAGGAGGATAACTTACTGGAATTGGTTTACTCCTTTCCTGTGGGGACCTGGTTACCAAACTCAGATTGTCAGGTGTGGCAAACGCCTTTACCCACTGAGGCATCCTATGCTCCCCCTTTTCCATTTTTTTGAAACTCAAACTCAACTGCTGGTCCAGTGTGGCTCTCCCAGTGGTGGTCCCACGGTATGCCACAGCAGATGTGGACGCTGTGTACTGAGATTCAGAGTCCATGTGTTTCTGTGCATGTGAGCTTTGCCTCAGCATGACTATCAAGAGCAAGTACATGGATCTGTTCCCCAAATGTATGCACCTGACACATCACTGCTGAAGACTGTGTGGCTGTCACTGACTCCTGATTCAGACTTTACTGTTCCCCCCTGAAAGCACCATGGACTGTTTGTTGAGTCAGAATTACTGATTCTCTTTAAAAAGAGGTCATCCTATGGGGGAAAGGTGCAAAGAAAACATAGAGCCTGCTCAAGATTAACTGGTTAGCATAAACACCAAAAAAGAACTCAAAATTTGACTTCTACTTATTTTTTGGCCATTAAAATGTCTGCAGTTGGGCGTGGTAGCACTCCACTTTAACCCAGCACTTGGGAGGCGAAGCAGGCGGATCTCTGTGAGTTCAAGGCCAGCCTGGTCTACAAAGTGAGTCCAGGAGGGCCAGGACTACAAGAGAAACCCTGTCTGGAAAAACAAAAGCAAACAAACAAAGAAACAAAAACGTTGAAAGAATTTGACCAAAACAGCAAGAGAGGTGACTGGTCATTCCCTGAACACACAGGCAAAATGGCATGGGCATTCACCAGCCTGGCAAAGCTTGCGAACCTGGGTAGAGTAGCAGCCTGGGGGTGAGGCCACCTCACGTCACAGACTTCATACAGTAGTCAACTGCCTGATACTCTTAGTCATGAGTTTGGTCAAAAGATCAACAAGGAGGAAAGACAAGAGCTAGGACCCTAGCATCCACTTAGACTCAGAGCTCATGACTGACAGGCAATAAAAAGCGAGCTCTAAAGGAGGAGTTAAATAAAGTTGGAGTAGTTGATTCAACCAGAGACTGTGAAAACAGCGGCATTAACTTACTTAAAAACAGTTCTGAGACCTTTTTTTTTAAAAAAGGCCTAATACAGGGCCATCTGGGTTATAGTAAATCTACAAAGGTCAGCTGTGGCTAAGGATAGCAAAGATGCTGTTTCCTTTCTATGTCTTCTTCCCTTTTGTTCTCTGTGATACTAGGGACCAACCCCAGGGCCTCAGCACTGAGCAGCAAAGGCCACCCAAGGCCTGTTTTCCTAATTCTGGAGCCATTAAACTGCAACCTGAACGACACTGGGGGAAGCTGAGGTTACAAAGCCCACAGCCACCTAACAAAGTACTCAGCTCGCTTTACACATAGGGTCTCACTTATAGACACCTGCTCGCCTGAATTCATATACTTGGCCTGCACCGGCTTCAGAACTCGCAGTAATTCTTCTGCTTCAGCCTCCCAAGAACGAACAATTAGATTTTAAGCAATGAGGAAAATGGGGGGGGGGGGGCATCAGAGAAATGGCTTACTGGGTAAAGGTGCTTGTCTGAGGACCTGGAATCAATCCCCAGAGACAATCAATTGTCAAAAGCTAGTCTCTGACCATGTGCATTCTGTGGTACAGACACCTGTGTGTGCATGGACGGGGACACACACACACACACACACACACACACACACACACACACAAATAAATAAATAATACAAAATAAATTTCAACTATGAAAGATAGAATCAAATGAAAAACAAATGTGAGCATCTAGGAGGAATGACACGTTGCTTGCAATACATAAATTTAAACTCCATCACTATAAACATTCACAACAGAGAAAACACATAAAGAGAATCACAACTTGCTTAAAACCAATTCTCATGGGAAGAATTTACATTGCACAAGCTATAACAACTGCAGAAACCTAAATCCCAACAGTAACCTAAGCATGAAAGTGTTCATATTAAAATATTTCATGTCAGCCAGGTGTGGTGGCACACTCCTGTAATCCAGCACTTGGGAAGACAGAAGCAGGCGGATCTCCATGAGTTCCAGGCCAGCCTGGTCTACGTCTAGGACAGCCAAGGAAACACAGAGAAACCCTGTCTCAAAACACCAAAACACAAACAAACAAACAAAAATATTCATGTCATATGAAATGTAATATACCATGTATTCTTAGGCCTGCCTCCCTTTAAAAGCCGTGTCAAGCACATTAAAGCAGTGACAGGAAAGACACTTTAAAGAATTAAGTATATCTGGGGCAAAAGAGATAGCTCAGTGGATAAACACACTGGCTGCTCTTGCAGAGGACCTGGGTTTAATTCCCAGCTCCCACAACGTGGCTGACAGCTGTCTGCAACTCCAGTGCCAGTGGATCTGACCCCCTCTTCTGGCCTCTTCCAGCACCAGGCACGCACAATGGTACACACTCATACATACAGACAAAACACTCATACACATAAAATAAATAAATAAATCTTTTTTTAAAAAAGATCAATAACTGGGCATGGTGGTGCACACTTTTAATCCCAGCCCTCAGGAGGCAGAGGCAGGTCAATCTCTGTGAGCTCAGCCTGGTCTACAGAGAGAGTTCCAGGACTGCCAGGGTTACACAAAGAGAAACCCTGTCTTCAAAAAACAAAATAAAAAGGTTTTCTTGTGTCTGGCTCGCTGATACCAGTGAACAAGTCTGCAGGCAAAGTGAACAGGTGTCCACCCACGGGCTTCTAGAACTTGCCTTTGGAGTGGTGCTGGCGGTTCCACAGGAGAAGGAGGGAAGCTGAAGACGAACTGGCTTCCCTCTAGCCTTCTTGGCTAGAAGCAAAAGGTAGGTAGCTGTGAGGTGATCATACTGCCACTGAAGGAAAAGGAATTAGCCAGTTAAGATACTCGCACGTGTGAGGAAATGCTGTTCTATTTAAATTTATTTTTCAATGCAACAGGCATTGAGAACTTAAGTCAGCAGCTTTGCAGAAACACAATATTTACCATCCCTCCATATCATGCCTCCTCGCCTAAAACTTCTAACACTGTGAACGTTGTTTTGTTATCAATTGCATATTTCTAGGTTAATTTCCTTTGTAGTTCTGTTTTATCTTCAAGTAGTCTCCATAAAACTCTTAGCATGAAACAAATTTTGCTCTATTATAACACCTTTCATACATACATCTTCTCATCTCCTCCTCTAGTAATTTTGTAAGTAGTAGTCACAACTAAATAGAAGTAATGTTCTAAACGTTTTACTGTTATCCTGATACAACCAGTCAGAATAGAAACCACAAGATAGCCAACCAGGTGTTCAGGACCTGCCACGTCCGTTGTCACCTGTTTAAATATGAGGCTTAGGGCCAAGGCAGTAGCTCAATGATAAGAGCACTCACCTAGCATGTGCTGGGCTCCATCCCCAGCACCATAAAAGTAAGATGTACAAGTGGTACCCAAGGTATCTGAGACAAGTGTGTGTGTGTGTGTGTGAGAGAGAGAGAGAGAGAGAGAGAGAGAGAGAGAGAGAGAGAGAGAGAGA
>OU015743.1:58092022-58112379 GCA_907169655.1 Acomys percivali | reverse complement strand
ACACACACACACACACACACACACACACACACACACACACACACACACACCTACTGAAAGGCCTGTCCCTGGCCATCCATTTCATCAAAGCGCAGCCATGTTAGAAATGTGCACTGACACAAGTGATCAAAGGGTAGCTCTGACTTGTAGAGTGCTGCACTTTTGGTCAGGTTTAGATCTGTAGAATCTCAGGAGGCCATGTGACAGTGTGTGACAAATGCAGTATAGCCACCATCCAAAGTAAACACACTGCAACTCTACTTAAGTTCCAATTTGCATAAGTGCAGCAATTACCAAGTCACTAAGAACAAACTGATAAGATGGCCTTGTCTGGGCTGGAAAACACTAAGAGGATGGACTGTGAAGAGACTCACAAAGAACATGGTTTCCACAGTAAGACACTCTGTTCACAACAGCTCCAGGAAGCAATGTTCTACTTTCTGCTTCAAGCCCTCCTCCTCAGCGAGGTGGGACAGCTGAGGTGCTTGGCCTCTCGCTGTCACCTAAGCTTGTCTCCATGGGATCTCTAGCTACCGAGTCAGCACGGCCTGACAGCTAACAGGCTTTGAGATTAGACATATCTTGGTTTTAATTGTGACGTCATTTTATAACCATGTGCCCTGGAGTATGCCACTACATCTGCCTGAGCCTGTTTTATCATCTGTAGAAGAGCAATGGACATGCCTTGCCATAGATGTAATACATGGGAATACTCAAGAACAGCATCTAAACAGACAAGACCCGCAGAAAACAGTTAACGATGGTTTACTAATATACACAAGTCTATTTCCTCATTAACTTGATAACCTTTCAGGAATTCAATATTCTTGTTACAGGCCACTTTTGCCCTCTAAATGAGCCACTTGGACTCAGACACAACACGAAAGAGAGGTCTGCCTAGCACACAGCAGAGCAGGATCATGGCCCACCCCCATGTACTATACACAAGTAACAGTGAGCTCACAAGAAACTTATCCCATCTTCACGAATGGAGAGAGACAGAAGAGACAATGACTTTTCTCTGCTCCGATGTCTGTGCTCCTTAGACTGGACGCTGATCCTAATGACCAATGTGAGTGTTCGGAGGTGTTAGGAGGTAGGGACTTTGGAAAGTGAGATGAAAGGAATGTGTCCTCAGGAAGAGAAAGAGGCCCCAAAAGCACCCTTCACTCCTTCCACTATGGGAGGATGACACAATGTGAAGAAACCAACTACAAATAGAAAAGCAAGACATCACCAGACACACCCAGGCCTTGGTGCTGAACTTCCCAGCCAGCCAACTTACAGCATTCTGTTCCCTAACAGACCGAAGAGATTGAGACAAACGTGCATTGTCAGCTGGGACAAGCACAAGCTCAAGGGTTACCAAAACAAACAAACAAAAACAAAACAAAACAAAACAGTACAGACCATGCAGGTTTATACTGGTGGCAGTGGAGAATTCCAAAATGCTAACACTTTTTTTTTTCAATTTGTCTCTCAGAGTACAGATTCCTCATTTAGGATGACCTCAACCTCAAAAACTCCAAACACTTCAACATCCAGTCTGGCATCTTCTTATTGATACCACTTCTCAAGGAAGCAGAAATACTGAGTTCCTTCCAGACCCACGCCATCCCCTAAACAGGAAACAGGAAGTCTCCAAAGGGGCTGACAATGCTCTGAATTCTCAGCTATGCATACTCAAGTTAGGCTAAGGACAAAAATGCATGTCCAAAAGTAGCCAATTATTTTGGATTATCCGTGCCTGCTACATTTCCTGTTCACTAGGGCAGAAAATGGAACTGAATATAACTTCTATTTGATACAATACTTGGGTACTAGACCTGTGCATGAAAATAGCATGAGGAGATCATGCGTAGAATTATTACAGCATCTATGCCTTAAATATCCAAGTAAATCAGAATAATTTTTATAGTTCATTCTTGATAACACACTACTGAAAGAAAAAAGCAAATGCTTGAAAAAGCGACAACAACGCTTATGTGTCTTCTGTTTACAACTCACTGAGCCCCACAGTAGGTCTGTGCAGAGGGAGAACAGAAGAGTAAGCTGACGGGTAAAGGTACGGTACTCTAGGCCGACAGGACATGAAAATGCCCAGATTAGGAATGATGAAATCAAGAGTGACAAGAGTCAGTTATCTGCCCCTAAGACTGGCCTTTCTGGTTCCTGGCCCAGGCTTTTCTACCGCACCACGATGATACCTATCTGTGACCTCTTCCCCGCTGGCGGCAGACAGCAATGTGGCCCCAAATTTGTCATCCTCCTGCCCAGCCTCCCAAGGAGCTCAGATTATAGTTGTGTGCCACCACAGCTGAGTAGCAATTACACTGTGATGTAAATAAAACCATATGCCCTGGAAACTCTCAAAAGTATGTTTCACTTTATACTATGCCCCAAATTAAAAAACAAAGAGCAAGCCGGGCGTGGTGGCGCACGCCTTTAATCCTAGCACTTGGGAGGCAGAGGCAGGAGGATCGCTGTGAGTTCGAGGCCAGCCTGGACTACAAAGTGAGTCCAGGACAGTCAAGGCTACACAGAGAAACCCTGTCTCGAAAAAACAAAAAAAAAAAAAACAAAAAAAAAAACAAACAAAAAAACCAAAGAGCAGAAAACAAACACACAAAACCTCTGATGTTCCTTTAAATTGGAGACTGCTCTTAGGATTCTTTAGAAGGATGTGAAGTTCCGCACCGGCTTTGACTACACGGAAAGTCTGAGGCCAGCCTGGGCTACATGATACTGTCTCAAAAACAAACAATGAGAAACATACTTCATTTTGGTGCCTACTCTAACATGAACAATAGTATACTCTATCCTATTAGAATCATGGCTCAAAAGACATGCAAAGCTTTCTACACGTGGAGAAATTATGACCCCCAATGGTTGAACACAGGCATTTGCACCCCGTAATTTCCACCTTACAAAGGGCTCATCAGTTTCCCTTTTCCTTCTGCTGAACTGCTCAGACGCTCGCACGGTTCTTGGGCTCTCAGCATAGGTAACTGCTAGATTAAGCTGTATTTACTCCATAGACATCTACTGCATCATGGAGGGCAGAGGAGAATATTGGTAAGAGATACAGGAAGAGAGAACCATCAAGGGAGAATGGGGGAGGGAGACTAGTTTGGCCTATGTGGCCCTAACAGTGGGGACAAGAGTAGAGGCTTGAAGCAAAAATCTACTTTTCTAAGACTAGCTAAGTCCTGGGAAGAGTAACTGTATTCACTGATGTGGTTATTCCAGAAAGCAAATGCTCCATTTGTCTACATGTGACCTCCAGGCTATCCCATCCATGTGCATGGCATACACTACTGCCTATGAAGTGGAGAGCAGCCTAAATTACATACAAGGTTATACATGTTTAACTTAGGTCCAAAGTTGATGCAAAAGCAAAGAAGTTTACTAGCCGACGTGCAGGGGTCCACCAAACTCTGTAGAGATGGGAGACCCCGTTCTGTAATGGCGGAGGTTTAAGTACCCTTACAGAAGCAGGACTTAGTACAAACATGGTTGGTTAGTGGACCTTTAAAATGATTGGCTAAGTAATGGCGCTGGAGAAAAGGATGCCGGCACGAGAAAGGGCGTGGTTTTCTGAGTGAGCTAACAATAGTTGGGGACTTTTTTAACTGGGAGGGTAGGCACATTCCTGAGGTAGTGGAAATTTAAACACAAGGGGCTAATGGAGAATCTTTAACTCGGTCTCCTCAGTTTGCTCTTGTTCGAGCCTCCTGGAATCTTATGTTTCTTTAGTTAATTATATTACTGATGAGCCCAGGCCATCTAGCTAATAATGTCACTGCTGAACTCAGGCCATCTAGAATCTCACATAGACACCCCTCCCTTTTCTAACTGCATGTGGTGAGGCTGCATGTGTCCAAGTTCGTGTGTGTGTGTGTGTGTGTGTGTGTGTGTGTGTGTGTGTGTGTGTGTACACATGTGTACAGTGCATGTGTGGTATTTACACATGTGTGTGTATTACATGTCTCTGTGAGAATTCAGAGGGCTGAGGAGAATGTCGGGTATATTAGGCCAGTTTTATAAGTGTGATCTGCAGGTCTCCTGAGGGCCTGGAGGACTAACACTATTTTTCTAATACTGCTGTTTCTCACATTTTCACAGTGCTGACATTTGAACTGATAGCAGAAAAACAGTGAGTGAAACTGGTGCTTCAGCAGAAATCAAACTGTTCCAAGACAGTGTGTTTTGTCATGTACTCACAATTCCCCAAATAAGTCAGTTTCAATTAAGTCATTGAAGCAAAGAAAAGAACTGTTGTATTGCATGCCAACATTGAATATGTGTGGTTTTAGCATCAGATGGAAGTGTCAGGAGAAAGCCATTGCTGTCTGCAGCCAAGAGCCTATGTGACTGGGGTACAGCCTCGACAGCCATTTTAGTCATAGAATACCACTCCTTACAGATTATTCAGATTTGGATAGTTGAGAAATATCTTTTCAAAGCTGAACAAAGTAAAGTTACTTACGGTATTTGTTGCCAACAAGGCAATTTTTTTCTTTCAAGCAAAAATAAAGAATTTTAGAGAGCATGCACCTGCCACCCAAGCTTGACAGCATTCCAACACTGAACGTCTTTTCTGATGAGCTCAGCAGTGACCTCAGAGAATTTGTGGGCCCTTGTCTGCAGGCAGAGGAGATGCTCCCTCCTGGTAAGCTTCCTGTCGACATATGGGAGTGGACACCCCTACTGGTAACAATCCACCAGACTCAAAGGTGTTAAAAAGATAGCTCCTTGCAGACCCTAGCCCACACAAAAGGTGTGAAAAGCTGGCTCTTTGAAGAGAAACATATCAAAGGTGCCCTGGAGACAAGCCCAGAGAAGTGTCCTGGAAGTGTCTCCTGCTATTTAAGTAGCTTAGTTTAAAAGCCCAGAAGCTGGAAGGTTTGGGAGCACACTCCCCATTTATTCCCCCACAATCCCCCACCTCCCACCCCCACCCTGTAGCTCTCTGTCCTTGTCTTTCTTTTATCATTAAGCTTAGTGAATTAAAATCTAGTTCTTTGACTCTTGACTGTCTTTATTTTAATCAAGTGTGGTCTGGCCTTTCACAAGCCAGAGGCTCCCTTCCCCCGCTCTGGAAGGGACGCAGATTTCTATTGTCTCAACCAGGCTCAGCACTCCCTCGCTGCCCAGAAGGCCTTCTTCGTGACTGGTTCTCAGGACAGAGCCTTCTTCAGCTAGCCTCCATAAGGCTGAAGGAAACTCTGTGGCCAGATTCTCAGCCCAGCCTCCTGGAGAAAGGAACCCACAGGAATTCAGTTCTTTTTAACACTGTGTCAGAAAATGTAGCAGCACTGGAAAACCTGCACAACTCAGGGCACAAGTATTTTCCAAACAGCCAATACAGAACGGTACATGGAGAACAGAGCCATGGACAGCCCAGTGGGTTTTAGAATCCAAAGTGATCATTGATAGGACTTCATACTCCACCTCTACCTAATCCTTAAGAAACTACCAAACTAAGCTTGGTGCAGTCGCACACGCCTGTGATCCCAGCACTCTGGGAGGCAGAGGCAAGAGGATCTTTGTGGGTTCAAGGCCAGCCTGGTCTACAAAGTGAGTCCAGTACAGCCAAGACTACACAGAGAAACCCTGTCAGAAACAAGAGGAGGAGGAGAAGGAAGAAGAAGAAGCAACAAAGAAAGAAAGAAACAAACAAACAAACAAACAGACTGGGGGCTAGACACATGGTCCTCTATACTCTTGCCCAGGACCAGGGTTTGGTTCTCGGTACCCACATGGTGGCTCAAAACCTATCTGTAACTCCAGTTCCAGGAGATCTCTTGTCCCCTTTTGTCCTCCTGAGTCACGTGGTGCACATATATACATATACACAGCCAAACACTCATATATATAAACGAAATACTTCTTTTATAAAAGAAACAACCAAACTCTAATTCTCTGAAAAGGCTATTAAAATAGTCCTCCCTTTCCCTCTTGACATATAGGTGAGGCTGCATTTTCTTCCTTTTTTAAAAACTATTTATTTATTTATTTGTATTTATGTACATTGGTGTTTTGCCTGGATGTATGTCTGTGTAATGGTGTCAGAGCCCCTGGAACAGGAGTTACAGACAGTTATGAGCTGCCATATGGGTGCTGAGAATTGAACCCGGGTCCTTTGTAAGAGCAGACAGTCATCTTAACAGCCAAGCTGTCTCTCCAGCCCCAAGGGCACATTTTCTAAATGCAGGAAGAAGAGACTGTACAGGTGTCTGCTATTATGCCAGACCTCACAGAAGCTTGTAAAGACGTCAACATGCCACTCCTTCATCAAATTTATTCTTAAATGTTTTTTCTTCACAAAAATATTTATTCAGGATGGGTAACAGATTTATTTATTGCTTTTTTTTTTTTTTCTTTTGAGATAGTCTCAGTATATAGGCCAGGCTGTCCTCAAACTTGCAATCTTTCTGACTCAGCTTCTCAAGTGCTGGGATTAAAGGCATGTCTACTACATTCAATTCTTACTGTTACTTTTTAAAGAGCTAATAAATAAATATTAAGGGAACAAAAGAGTTCCTTGGACTCAGATGTCTGAAAACAAATGTAATCTCATTTCTACTCTGGGAAGCAGAACTGGTTGAACATAGTCTACAGATGAATGACCGGTTAAGCAGAGTTAAATAACTCCTTTAAGACTCTAAACAAGTAGGCCTTGGTGGCACTCACCTGTAATCCCAGCACTGGGGAGGCAGAGGCAGGCAGATCTCTGAGCTCAAGCCCAGCCTGGTGTACAGAGTGAGTCCCAGGACAGTCAGGGCAACACAGAGAAACCCTGTCTCAGAAAAACAAAGAAACAATCAAACATCCAGAGCACTGTTCACAATCCTGACGGCATATGGAAAACACCTGGGCGCCTGGGAATAAAAAGGAATTGCTGGTGGTAAGTGCTGCAGTTGAAGACACGTGTCACTATTCCCAGCCAGGCCCTGCAGTTTTAAGGTCCAGATGACTGTCATGTGCAGTGCAGGTTGACCAACCACTGACTGGGCCAGAGACTGACAGGACTGATTGGGTCTTAAGTCTTCTACCATCATTCCAGCTAAGTATGCAAAATAGCTTTTCTTTCACGTTTAGAGTACATCATTGCAGGTCCCACAGTCACACAAACTTATGAAAACAAACTACTGGGTTTCATTGTACTTACGGGAGTCTTGCTTTGCCACTCAACAGGACAGTTGTAATCTTGCATGATCCAGGGATGGTTCAAGAGATTTTTCATAGAAATCCGTTTCTTTGGGTCCACCTAGTGGCCATTGAAGTACATTTCAAACAGATTCTACAGCACCTTTCCTCCCGAGAACTCAAAATGCACCGGAACAGATGTAAACGTTATCATCACAAACAACGCTGTCAAAGACCTTAAAATGGCCTTGGAATGAATTCTTTTAAAAAGGCAATTGAGGCAAGAAAACTATAGCAACCAACACAGGCCTACAAGATAAATGTTTAACAAACACGAACTTCATTGGTATGGACATTATTCATGAAGTTCAGTCAATCTATTGTATGATGTAATAGTCTTTTTGCTGGAAAACCTATTCATGGGAAATATTCACCAGTTTAGTATTCAAGTAAGCGCAATGCAGGGCATTCACAGTGAATATGCAATCTCTACTTCCGAGTCACTCACAATCACATAGAACAAGCTGAAAAGCACACCTTTCATTTCCATTTGTGATGTTCAAATGTGAGGAGAGAAAAATTAATCAACAAAGATTAAGTTTGGGGGTCTAGAAGAAAGGCTGAGGCATTTTTCAATCTCACTATGGAGATTTGGTGGTCTGGTTCTACTTAATCAAGGTGGGTGAGCCTGAGGTACATTTTAAGTTAAAGGTAAAGATGGCTTAATCGAGGGAAAGCTGGAGATATTCAGGAAACATAATAAATAAAATAATTCACTAATAAGACTCATTTTCCAAGTATTTCCAACTCATTGTATCTTAAATACACCACAGAGCAGTGAAGTAGGCTCAGACATGCCCCTTTCATTTTACAGGTAAAGAGGGAAGTCTGCTGACAGATTAATAGGGTGAATACCTAGACTTTAGCACTCTGCCTTTCACCTTCATCCCAAAGAGTCATCCTCAGACTGGCCCCAAAACTATCAGCACCACTCAGGAGCTCTTTGGTCCTGGCCCAGATCTGTTAGAACAGACAAATGGGATGGGGCCCAGTATGCGGTGTTTTAACAAGCCCACCTGGCAGTTCTGACACAGGTAGATCATAGGGCCCATAGACTACACTCAGTTCATCCAAGCATTTGTTCAGTAGCTCCTATATGCCTAATGTGCAAGCACAGAAACATGAAAATGGACAGAAGGAGAGCAAGAGCTAGAGAAATAGAATAGAAATTAGATAGATCCACAGTTACACAGAGGGAAAAGGCACAGCACCAAAGCCAGGCAAGGTCTAAAGCAACTATATCTACAGCATAGTTTACAGAGGACCTCAGAGAGGATATCTGCAAGATACATGATGGATGACAGCCTCGTTAAGCTCACAGATAACTATAAACACAACAATCCTATACATACATTAAAAGGTAAATCAAGTTGGGTGGTGGTGGTGCAAGCCTTCAATCACAGCACTTAGCAGGCAGAGGCAGGAGAATCTCTGTGAGTTCTGGAGCCAACCTGGTCTACAAAATGAGTTCCAGGACAGCCAGGGCTATACAGAGAAACCCTGTCTCAGAAAACAAACAAGTTTTAAATCAAAATGATCACAATGGGCTTCTATTACTTAAAAATATATAACCAACTTTACCTGAAGCATCTGTTGGAGAAGCAGAATGCTACTGGGAGAGAGCCACTTAGGAACTTCATATTTCCCTTTCTACAAAAAAGCATAGACAGCATTGAGAAGACTTAAGTCCAAGCCACCCTGCTGATACCCTAAGATATGAGATGCTAGGGTTTGCTTCTCTAACTTTTTCTAATCAACAAGATTCAGTCAACACAGTCAAAAAGAACAATTCCCAGTTCTTGCTGAAAAGAACAAAATCCAGTGAATTAAGTACTATCATCACCTCTAAATTAGCCACATATGAGAAAAGGACTAGAGTTCTGAGACTATAACAGTGAAAGATATATATACCACAGGCTTAAGACTCCATACTATGATTATATGAACACCAAAATACACTCATTTTCTATCGCCAAAGCAAACCGGCAGTTCTAAGGGGCTGTGAATTATCAGCTGGCACAGTGAAGCAAAAGCAAAAGCAAAATATATTTAATAGCAGGACATGTGGCTAAAAACAGTCACAGAGCCAGGTGTGGTAGCCCACTCCTAGCACTCGGGAGGCTGAGGCAGGTGGATCACTGTGAGTTCAAGAGGCCAGCACAGTCTACAAAGTAAGTCCAGGACAGCTAAGGCTACACAGAGAAACCCTGTCTCAAGCCACCACCACCCCCAAAAGTCACAGTAGATAGGGAATGAGCTTAGCGGCAGAGCGCTTGCCTAGCAAGTGTAAAGCCTTTTCACCTTACAAAACAGGTCTTATCACACATGATGCATAGAGCAGAGCTCTCAATCACTAAAACTGACAGAAGTTAATTTCTGTTTTGTTTTTTGAGACAAAGTTTCTCTGTGTAGCCTTGGCTGTCCTGGACTCACTTTTTTATAGACCAGGCTGGTCTTGAACTCACAGCGATCCACCTGTTTCTGCCTCCCAAGTGCTGGAATTAAAGGCCTGCGCCACCACACCTTTCTATCTAATAAAACATTATTATGTGAATACATGCATATGTGCCAGAAAGGGTGAGGAGGTCAGAAAACAACTCTACGGAGTTGGTGCGCTCCTCTCACTCTACAACGGTTCTGGGGACTGACCTCAGGTCATCAGGCTTGTGGGCAAGTGCTTTCACCCACGAGCCATCTCTCCAGCCACCTAAAAGCGTTAATGGAAGACACTGAGCAGAGAAATGCTGGCAACCTGGTTGACTGAGACACTGTGGTCACCACCTCATCAACTGAAGCCAGGGGGTTGTTAAACCTTAATTCAGGTGTCAGGTACCTTTTGATAGAACCTGCCATAAACACCCTCTTTTACAATTCTCTGGAAATGATACAATAATTTCTGTAGCAGAGATCAAATTTCTTTTTCTTTTTTTTTTTTTTTTTTTCTTTTTCGGTTCGGTTTTTTGAGACAGGGTTTCTCTGTGTAGCCTTGGCTGTCCTGGACTTGCTTTGTAGACCAGGCTGGCCTCGAACTCACAGCGATCCACCTGCCTCTGCCTCCCAAGTGCTAGGACTAAAGGCGTGTGCCACCACTGCCCGCCTCCAAATTTCTTAATGATACTAGAATGACAAGATAATTATTTGAAAAGACATAAGTTGAATGTGTAATTCATAACATGCATGAAAATTAACTTTACCCAAATTAAATGCAAATACAAAATTCTAGAAGTACTTCAGGTAAGTACAGGCTGGAGAGATCATTTAGCAGTTGGGAACTCTGGCTGCACTTTCAGGGGACCCGGGTTCAATTCACAGCCTCTTAGGATTGAATCTGCCACATTTAAGCTGCCACTTGGCAGCTCAAAACTGTCTGTAGCTCCAGTTCCAGGGGATCCAACACCCTCACACAGATACACATACAGGCAAAACAGTGGTGCACATTAAATAAATAAACGTCTTTGGGAGGGAGGGAGAGAGAATGCAGGAGAGATTGTTTTTAGAATTTATCCAGACACTACTGTAAAACAAAAAAACTGTAAGACTATCATGACAAAATAAACGTGACATTTCTGAACAGCAAAACAGTAACAAGATTAAGAGGCTGAGCCAGGCGGTGGTGGCGCATGCCTTTAGTCCCAGCACTTGGGAGGCAGAGGCAGGCGGATCGCCGTGAGTTCGAGGCCAGCCTGGTCTACAAAGGGAGTCCAAGGCAGCCACGGCTACACAGAGAAAACCTGTCTTGAAAAAAATAAAAACAAAAACACAACAACAACAACAACAACAACAAAGATTAAGAGCCATCAGAGAAAAGCCTTTCCTGCTTAAATGAAAGAATACTACAGTTAACCACACCAAAAGGTCTGCCAATCACTGGCTGCCACCACTAGCCCATTCTCACAAGCCACCCCAGTGGGTGAGCGGTGGAAGCACTGCCAACTCAGCCTAACTACTGTTCTCTCACACCCACACCTAACTGCTCAGCATCCTGGCTGTGGTCAGCATCTCCCCAGGAGCCTCAGCGTGCCACAAGAGCCCTGTGGCACACTGCAAGAAGTCACCCAGACTGTGCCACTGTCCCCTAAAGGCTCTTCACTCGCTACCTCTTACATTCTTTTCCAACTGTGAGGCAAGTCATGGCACCTCACTACTCCACGCCTGCTGGTTCAGGGTGGTCTGGTTCCTCTTGTCCATCCCCGATCTTGCTACCTACAAACCCATCTAATGTCTCACTCTCCCTCACCAAACTGCAGTCACTTGTGAAAGCAGCCTGCCTAGAGCCTCCGCACTCACAGTTCCCTCTGGCTGTCATGCCTGTGCTGGGTGCGTGCATCCGTCTTCCTCATATCTCCACCTAAATGCCAGTGAAGACTGCTCTGCCCATGTTTACCACAGCACCCCACCCCAGTCATTCCTATATGTTTTACAGCCTGTATTTTTTATAAATAAAAACTTATAATTATTTATTTTTATAATATAAAATTTTACAGCTGGGCTGTGGTGGTGCACCCCTTTAATCCCAACACTTAGGAGGCAGAGGCAAGCGGATCTCTCTGAGTTCAAGGCTAATTTGGTCCACAGAGTGACTTCCAGAACAGCCAGGACTACAAAGAAACTCTGTCTTGGAAAAAAAAAATTTTTTTTTAAATGCCAGGTGTGATGGCGCACACCTTTAATCCCAGCACTTGGGAGGCAGAGGCAGGCTAAACACTATGAGTTCGAGACCAGCCTGGTCTACAAAGTGGGTCCAGGACAGTCAAGGCTACACAAAGAAATCCTATCTCAAAAAAACAACAAAATAAAAAAATTTACATTAAATTTGTATAAGTTAAATTTTTATTTTTAAAAATAATTAAAAATTAAAAATCTTATATTATAAATTAAACTTATATTAAAGTATTTAATGATATAAAATTATATTTTATGCCTTGTTACATTCAAAGGCAAGCTCCTTAATACAAGGATTTTGCCATTCTGCTTACCTAGAATAGTGTCTGGCCCTGATGTGTATAATGTGCTCAAATAATATGTTTTGACTAAAGGAAGGAATTAAGACAAAAAGCATATACTCAAAAACAGAAAGTATATATTCTAAAAGAAAACGGGCCAAGAATGCTGGTGGGCCATCTAAATGACAGGTGGCTGTCCACTGTGTTAGAGGTTTTCATTCCCTTTCTCTACAGCCTTCAGGATGACACAGAGAGTCCACTCACACTCACACTTGCTAGGGGTCCTAATGCTTGCCTGAGTCACAAGCTGAGCGGGTCTGTTTCTGGACTACGATGATGAAGCCCCTAATTTATCTCTCCCTACGGGCGTTTTTACCCTTATCAGCTGAACCCCAGTGTGGAGGCTCGGTGCTGCCTGGCCCATGCTTACTAAGGCAGGAGGGATTTAGATACAGTTGCCAGGTCTGCAGTATGCCTCCAACTGGCTCTTCTCATAGCTGGGTGCTGCAGTAACCTGACACCCGGAGCCGGATTTGTTCTCACTCTCAGCAACTGCCATCTGCACGCCCCTCATAAGCTTCAGCTTGCTTACAAGGCCCCATAGAGAGAAGAGGTGGGCCTGCCTATCTGCTTATCATGTGGCTGCCGCCTTCATGAATCTGATCAGAACCTGCTCCTCCATCATGTCACCCTCTGGTCAGACTTTCCCATGGCTGACTCCTGCAGGCATTGGCTGGTGCCCACCCAACTCTGTGAGAGTGATGGGCAACTGTGTTAAGCCACCGCCCTCAGTCTTTGCTACAGCAGCTCCAGGCAACTCCTGCAGCTTCAGTAAGGGTTTCCCTTCCCTCAGCAGCCCCTCTCCACCAGCCTCACCATCCCAGGGGAAAGTGTGCTTCCAGCTTTTCTGATACTCCACTCCAGCTTTTAACTACCAAAGGGAAAGAAATGTTATGCCCTTAAACTAACATCCAAAAGCAAAAACAAACACACACACAACAAGAAAACTCTTGGCTAAAAGCAGGAATACTCCACATTACATATGCCGCTACACCCAGCATGAAAAACTTTTCAGGAGAGGCTTGTACTTTCTGGCGTGCAGGAGAGAGGATACTCCCGGCCTTTGATCAGTACAGGCCATAATACTGCTGCACACCCCAGGGCTCGGCCCTCGACCACCTACAGCAAAGGATGAGCTAGTCCCAAATAACAAAATTTTTTAAAGACCAGAAAAGGACCAGAGAGAGAGAGAGATGCAGCGCTTCTGCTGCACTGCGCTGTGCTGCGTTGCGCTGTTATGGCCCAAGGAAGCCTCCAAATACACAAAGGGGTGATTTAAATGGTAGGATATACATCCGAAGACCAAAGAGAAAAGACCTCAGGGAACAGTGCCGTTGAGGAGGGGCATCTCCACAGAAGGCCCTGTGCCAGCCAGGGCTGTGCTCCTTAACCCTACTTCTTTATTTAAAGGATGATTACCTTGCAAATGAGAACAAGAGCAACAGTGGGTGAAGGCCAAGTGGGAGGAGGAGAAAGAGCTATGACTAAGAATAATCCTGGGAATTCTAGCAGCCTCGAAATTGCTCACTTTGTACATGGTGCTAAGAAAAGCAGGCAGAGACTTGATAGCCTATGACCATATAGTTGGGGAGGAGGTCCCCCTCGGTCATAGACCTAGGGGAGGGAGAAAAAAAAAAAAAGGCAGGCAGGCAGTCTCTCCAACACACAATGACAGCACCATAGTCAACTCAATAAAAACTATAAACCTACAATCTCATAAAGAGACAACTTATTCATTCCCTTTAAATTTGAAAGTAACAATTGATAAGCAATTTTACCTTCAGGTTATCCAACTTCGACTTATAAATTACATATAATATTTGTGTACCAGAACTGAAGCATGGTCATGCTTGTCTTCAAATACAGTGACAGCAAATGAGCAGGTGATTTTAATAAGATTAATAGACAATCTCTAAGTAATCATGCTGAAAATTACATTTCAGCATTTTAGTTAAAATAGCCAACAAATGCAAAAGATAAATGAAGTCTGCCTCTTAAATAAGTTACACAGTGTGCCAAATACTACTGAGTTTTTCTATCAAGCCGAGAAGTGAGGGTTGTACTAGTCCCAAGTGAGAATTTTTAGAACATTCTAGGCAGATACATATTGTATGCAAGTGATACGACACCTTAATTAGATTCAACCAGCAGACTGTATTACACTGTGACTCGGAACAATAGTTCTGAGCCAAGATTACAATAAATTTCAAAATCTATAATGTGTGAAATTAAATTCCACAATAATGCATAAAAATCCTAATTTGAATCAATTTCCAACTTGCAAATAAATACATGAAAAACTGAAAAATGAAATTCAGAGTAGGAGAAACAAAGAATACACAGTATTAGTAAGCAATATTAATTAGGAAGGCCAAATCTCTACCAAACAAGAATTAGGCATTTTCTGCCACATGTATGCCACTGCAAAGGTGCTCAATTTGCCAAAAATAAGACCTTGGATTTAACTATTAGGGCAGAACACTTTCATATTACTTTGAGGTAAGTTCCAGCCCCAAAAAGATTCACTCAAGAGCCACTAGTACACACAAATAGATATGCTGATTAAGCAATATTAATAATTAATAGTATTAATGCCACATCTGCCGTAAGTGTGAATTTGCACTAACAGCAAAGGAAAGCAAACGCTAGAGTAGTTTAAAGTCTAGACAAGCAAAAACACAGCACACCTCATGGTCAAGTCAGCCGTCAAGAACATCATGGACCTAACGTGCCTCGGCTTCACTGGCTTCACAGACTATGAACAACCTTGGCTGCTTGGATTGGATATAAACAAAAACTGGATATGCAAACACCCAGGTGATCCTGTAGTGCTCAGTGTATTTTTCCTGCTATCAGCTCTTAATAAGTGCAAATAAAGTATACACATGAGCTATTTGTCTCACCATGAAGCCTGGCACCAGGACAGGCGATGTTAATGGCCCACTGAGCTGCTCTTTTTAGTGGCTTCGGAGTTCCTGGAGGAAAACTGAGTAATCTCACAGTAAACCAGGCTTAGTGGTGCATACCTAATATCTCGGCACTTGGGGAGGCAGAGGCAGGCAGATCTTTTTGAGTTCAAGGCCAGCCTGGTCTACAAAGTGAGTCCAGGACAACCAAGGCTAACACAGAGAAATCCTGTCTCTGGGTCGGGGGTTGGGGAAATGTATGTATGTATGTATATGTGTGTGTATGTATGTATGTATGTATGTATGTATGTATGTATAAAATTCCAGCTCCCTCAAGCCACCAGCCAGGAACACCTGGAAAAGAGCTGGATAGTAAGTGCAGACCGTGACCCTCGTCTCCACCTTGTTGCCAGCTCTGCTTGGTTTCTGCCAGTGCTTAATTTCACCATTATAGTCTGACTGATGCCAGATGAAAACTTTGGTCCTATTTTTGACAATCTTGGGCCTCACAAGAGGTCTGAGGACAGCCACGATGAAGAGTAAGAGATGGATGGCACCTCCAAAAAAGAATGGCAACAAATAAAAAGTTCCTCTAAAACAACAACAAAAAAAAAACCAAGGTCTCATGCAGCTAAGGCTGGCTCGCTCTCGCTCTCTCTCTCTGAATTTTCAGTTGGAAAGTTGAATTGTCCAATCTGAGGTCCTCCTGAGGAGGACTGTGTGTGTGTGTGTGTGTGTGTGTGTGTGTGTGTGTGTTGTGTGTGTATATGGTGTGTGGTGTGGTAAGTGTGTGTGTGTGGTGTGTGTGTGTGTGTGTAGTGTGTGTGTGGTGTGGTGTGTGTGTGTGTATGTTGTACTTAGTAAAAAGCTAAACAAAATACAAGCTGAAAGTGTTATTATAAGGGAAGTTTTCAAAAACTGAATACAAAAAGTGTGACTGACATGCAGAGCAAGAAAAAGCAGCCTCCAAATATTCTCCTCTTGACCATGGCCAAATAATACTTGTAGTCTTACCTGCTAACAGCCCAGAATATATTTGCCCTTTGGTGCTTTTTTTTTTTTTTAAGATTTATTTATTTATTATTTACACAGTGGCCTACATGTACATCTGCAGGCCAGAAAAGGGCATCAGACCACATTATAGATGGTTGTGAGCCACCATGTGGTTGATTGAACTCAGGACCTCTGGAAGAGCAGTCAGTTCTCTTAACCTCTGAGCCATCTCTCCAGCCCCCTCCTTTTGGTACTTTTTTTAAAAATTTACTTATTTATTACATATACAGTGTTCTGCCTGCACACCAGAAGAGAGCACCAGGTCTCATTACAGGTGGTCGTGAGCCACCATATTGTTGCTGGGAATTGAACTCAGGGCCTCTGAAAAAGCAGTCAGTGCTCTTGACCTCTGCGCCATCTCTCCAGCCCCACCTTTCGGTACTTTTACACATGAAAGCATAAAATAAGCAGCACAGGCAGCTTTGATTCTGAAATTCTGTGTCCACAATACTCACCATGATCTTCCTGTATAAAACCATGACATTGGCATCATCAAATGGGAGAAATCCACACATAAGCACATACAGGAGGACACCCATGCTCCAAACATCTGCCTTGGAGGGAAAAATAGCATTAAAATGCATTTCAAAAAGGCAGTACACTTAGAGAGAATCACAGAATCTTCTCAAAGCTGGAAAAGAACTAAGAAACCCGTCACCTCAACTTGCTCATTCTACTGACAATGAACATGAGGCATAGAAAGGAAGATTTGTCCAAAGACACTGACTCGGTGGAAGACCTCCTGACTTTCAATTCAGTATATTCCTCCAGCTACATCCTAACACTGAACAGAAAACAATTCCCAGCTGGGTGTGGTGGGGCACAGCTTTAATCCCAGCACTCAGGAAGCAGAGTCCTGTCTACTGAATCACATCAAAGCACCAGCAGGAACTCTGTGGCAATGCCTGAAATGAAAAGCCTCCCTTTCAAGTCAATGGGTGGTTTGTGCTCCATATAGGAGATCAGAAATTAAATGTTTATGACTGAGAAATGTCAAACATTTAATTTATTAAGTTTAGGCAATACAGAAAGTGAGCACAGCCTTGCCAAATACCATGAGAGGTTAGAACAGATTATGTCTGAAATTAAACTAAACGATTAAAAAAGTATAGTAATGTTTCCACAAAAATCTACCACAGCCTACTGGAAAGAATCTAGACTCTCCAGTTAACCCATCAAGCATCTCATTTCACTGTTTCAACTTAGATAAGAGAACACACTAATTAAGCCAAAGTAAATGTAAATAAACAGCCGGGCGGTGGTGGCACACACCTTTAATCCCAGCCCTTGGGAGGCAGAGGCAGGTGGATCGCTGTGAGTTCAAAGCCAGCCTGGTCTACAAAGTAAGTCTAAGACAACCAAGGCTATACAAAGAAACCCTGTCTCAGAAAAAAGTAAATAAACAAAATAAACAAATAAACACATCAGGTGACAAGTAAGACAAAAACAGCTGGGGGAAAATGCCAATACACTTCCATGAGAAATTTGTGAAAACCTCAGGGATCCCACCATGGAATATGTCCTAGGCAGGCTAAACACCAGAATTATCTCAACTGCTTACTTTAAAACTTAAACATCCAAACTAAAATCTGCACGGATACAGGCCTGAGTTCGCCACCTTTCAAGCATGCCCTAGGATTCCTTGGTACATTTCTGAAGACATTACCTTACAAGAGCAGACAGTCAAACTCACATGGACAGGGTACCACTTATGATCACATAAGAGGGATAGAGAGATGGCTATGTAGTTCGGAGTGTCCCCTGCACCACTGCAATGACCAGTGTTAGAACCCCAGAGCCCATGGGCATCCTGCACGTGCCTATAATGTCCAGCTCCAAGGAGAGCGGAGAGAGAAGGATTATTAAGGACTGCTGGCTTCTAGCCTAGCCAAGAAAACGTGAGCTCTAAGTTCAGGAATACTCTGCTGTGCAAAGTGCACAGTTTTTTGGGTATTTTTGTTTGTTTATAGCAAGCCTGTAATCCTACACATACTATAACACAGATAAGCATTATGTTGAGTGAAATTAAGATAGTCACCAACAATTATAAAAATTATATCAAACATGGAATAACCAAATTCAGAGACATGGAGAATGGGACAAAAGCCAGAGGGATTAGCAGAAATGGGTAGGTATTGTGCAATGAGCACTGGGTTCCAGCGCTACAAGGTAAAAAGAGCTGTAGGGTTCACTGCACATCATGACCATGCCTAACTGAACTGTAAATCAGTTGCCATGGTAGATTTTATGTTATGTGCATTTTCCCAAATCTAACACACACACACACACACACACACACACACACACACACACACACACGTAAAGAAAGCAAAAGAAATACAGTAACCAATGCAAAAAAGGTATAAAGACTACCATCAGTACAAGCAACATGATTTATACGGTTTGTAGCATAACAGCTTTAATCTGCAGTTCCAGCCCTGGGGAAAATGAGGCAGGAACACCCAAAATTCCAGGCCAGCCTGAGCTACATACTAAGCTCCAGATCAACATAGGATACACATGGGTTCAGCTCTGTGACTAAAGACCATTCCCGACAGGTCTACAGATGGGAGTTTAGATCCTAGAACTACAGAAAAGCCAGGCGCTGTGACTTCCAAGCCTAGTCCACAAGGGAGAGACAAACTTCCTTTTGTTGTACCCAAACAGCTGGAACTGAAGAACTCCTGGGTTCAGTAAGAGACTCTGCCTCAACAGTGTGCAAACCAGCAGCCTGATGTCACTTCCAGACACCCTCCCACGCACATGCATACACGCACACACACACACAGAGTCCTCCTCAGGAGACCTCAGATTGGACAATTCAGCTTTCCAACTGAAAATTCAGCAAGACACTGTCTCAAAATTACAAAGAAAACAACAACAACAATAAAACTAGAGGTGTAGGGGTTTACTCAGTGGCAAAGTCTTCACATATACAAGGCCCTACATTCAATCCCCAGGATACCATAAGAAAAGGTCCTTCCTGGCTTTCAGAAGCTATACATATATAAGCTACAGACAACACTCCAGTTATAACCGGCTGTCCTCCTACAGCATACTCAATAAACTTCTTCCAACAAAACAAATAAGCATTTTCCCTGCTGCTGCCAAGTGCATTCAAGATTCAGTTTCACCCTACTCCACCACCATGGCCAAAGAAGGCACTGCTGCTGAAGGTGCGATCGCAGCTTTACAAGAGGCACTTAAGGCCATGCTCATCCATGAAAGTCTAGTGCATGCGACCGTGGAACTGCATGCTCCAATTGTGATGCTCCTGTGTTTGTCAGGATGATGAAGGCTCTTTGTACTGAGCACCAAATCAACCTAAAGTTGACAGCAACAAGAAGATAAAGAGCTAAGCGCCTGTGCAGCTAACAAGGAGGACACCCCACCTATGCACCCCACCCAGTAAAGTAGTTGGTTGTAGCTACGCAGTCAGTACAGACCATGGCAAAGAATCTCAGGCTAAGAGGTCCTAGAAGAGCACTTCAAACGCAAAAAGTGAACAAATTAAAATTTTGGCTCGGCCGGGCGTGGTGGCGCATGCCTATAATCCCAGCACTCAGGAGGCAGAGGCAGGTGGATCGCTGTGAGTTCGAGGCCAGCCTGGTCTACAAAGCGGGTCCAGGACAGCCAAGGCTACACAGAGAAACCCTGCCTCGAAAAACCAAAAAAAAAATAATAATAAAATAAAATAAAATAAAATTTTGGCTCATTAAAATAAATATACAAACAAAAACAGGAATGGCAAAATGACTCAACAGGTAACAGCGCTTCGAAGGCGCTTGCTACCAAGCCAAAGGACCTGAGTTCGATGCCTGGCACCTGAATGGTGGAGGAAAGAGCTAACTCCCAAGAGTTATCCTCTGACTCCACATGTACAGTGTGGTATGAGCTGGCCCCAATATGCACACAAGATAAAGATATAATAGGTTTTTAAAAAAGAGACAATATAAAACCAGGTGTAGTGGCATGTGCCTGTAATCCCAGCACTCAGGGAGGCAAAGGCAGATGGATCTCTGTGAGTTCAAGGCCAGCATGGTCTACATATCAAGTTCAGGACAGCCAAAGTTACACAGAGAAACCTTAACCTCAAAAAAAAAGGAAAAACAGAAAAGAAAAAATAAAGAGAGACAATATATATATATATATATATATATATATATATATATATATATATATA
>OU015743.1:58077522-58092012 GCA_907169655.1 Acomys percivali | reverse complement strand
ATATATATATATATATATATATATATATATATATATATATATATATAATACACAAATGTCAGGCATGGTGTTGCACATCTTTAATCCCAGCACTCAGGAGGCAGAGGCCGGCAGATCTCTTTGAGTTCAAGGCCATCCTAGTCTACAAAGAAAGTTCCAGGACAGCCAGGGCTATTATTACACAGAAAAATCATGTCTCCAAAAGGAAAAAAAAAACAAAACAAAATGTGTAACACACACACATACACACAAGTATTTAGTTACAAAGGGATATGATTTCACACTCATTAAAAAAAGGATATGCTGAGCCGGGTGTGGTGGCGCAGCAGAGGCAGGTGGATCGCTGTGAGTTCGAGGCCAGCCTGGTCTACAAGTGAGTCTAGGACAGCCAAGGCTACACAGAGAAACTCCGTCTCGGAAAAAACAAACAACAAAACAAAACAAAAAAAAACAAAGGATATGCATGAATATGTATGTTCAGAGAAAAAATAAAGCTAATAGGGAAAAATATAAGTAATCACAAATACAAATAAAAACATACCAAATTTTTAATTCTATTTTAAATATACTTTAAATTTTAAATTAAAGTGAAGTCACTAAAAATACAGATTCCCATCTTCTCCTGTTCCAAATTAAGTAAGATGGCATTTCCCAGAGTTTCTCCCACATAGCACTTATCCCCAAGGATGTTCCAGGTGAAAAGTGGATTCTGCAGGTAAGGAAAGCTGGGACCACCTGCCACCTGTGCTATTTCCTCCCAAAGGTGACCGTGTGCCAGAGTATATGAAAGACGGAAAACATTCAGGCCAGCGACGCCTGAGCTTGTGAAGACCCATGCTATTTCTTTTTTTTTTTTTTTTTTTAATTTTATTTATTGCATATGAGTGCTTTTTATCTGCAGAAGAGGGTGTCAGATCACATTATAGATGGCTGTGAGCCACCATGTGGTTGCTGGGAATTGAACTCAGGACCTCTGGAAGAGCAGGCGGCGCGCTTAACCACTGAGCCATCTCTCCAGTCCCTACCCATGCTATTTCTTTATGACACTAGCATCAGCAACACCTGAACTGCAGAGAGTAGGAGGGCTGACTGACTTAAGAAGCGAAGGTCGCAACGCCAGGCCTTCTGAGTCCGGCCATCCGACAGGGCCGCTGGCCTTGGGTGTCAGCTACACATAAACGACAGGTTTTTCTGTTAATTAATAAACATCTTTGCAAACTGAGTGTTCTACCATAGCCTTGGTGACCTAACCAGTTCAAATACAGCCTCTTAGTACAAAAAGCAACCATAATGAGGAGGACAGAAATATATCAAGCTAGCGGTAACAATTACCTCTGATCCAAGATAGGATCTGCCTTGTATGAGCTCGGGGGCTGCGTAAGCAAGACTCCCACAGCACGTCTGTAGATGGTCGTCCTTGTTGCCCTACCGTGACGTAAAGTGAAACACGTATTAGTTATAGGAATAGTACATCTCAAGTTAGACACAGTGCTGCACATCTGTGATCCCAGATCTGCGCAGTAGAAGAGGATTGGGAGTTCAAGGTCAGACTCATAGGTCAAGCTACATAGAAAACTTGAGACCAGTCTGAGCTATGAGACCCTGTCTCAAAAAACAAAATGAAACATTAACAATAAACCTTGATAAACTCTCCCCTTTGAGAGGCTAGATGAAATATTGTCCCAAATAATAGGAGAGTCCTGCAAATGCTCTTTGCGTATATGCGCACGTGCACATGTCAATTGTGAGTCTCTAGATTCCCAGCACCACTCGGCCTCACATGAGCAAGATCTTTTTCCCCTCGGCTCAGTCAAATCGAGTCTATACTTCCCTACAAACTCATTTGCACAGTAATCAACCTCACATCCACCCAAGCACCCAGGATTTCCCACCCCCAAGTAGTCAAAGAATACCCACAGGAATTCAAGTCCCTGTCTTTAACATCCTTCTTGTTCACAGGAAGAAGCAGCTGGGATGGAGGAGAATGCACTGCTAACCTATTGTCCAGACTGTGGGAAGACAAACCACACCTTAACTGGTGACCGGTCAACTTCCTCTGCTCTCCCACACAAACATGGGCCTTAAAAAGTGGGACTAGTGCTGCCCTCCTGTGCTAAGCCCTACAGGAGGCAAAGGACCTAGGAACCTTAACATTTTGTTTACAAATGAGCCAGGAGGTGGTGGCACAGTGGGAGCCCCAAAAGCTAAGGCCGTCTTTCCCAGACCACCCCATTTTCTTAAAAGGTATCTATGTGAGTTGAATCTGTTCCAGCCCTTTAAAAAACAAAAACAAAAAAACAAATAAAAGCTAATGGAGTCTTCCGTAAGTATTCACACCACCTCCTGTAGTGAACTTAACTTCTCTGTCAAAGGATGATCGTTATATGCTTTTATATATCTGTAAAAAAAATTTGACCTGCCTTCTGACTCATCTGCTTCCCAGACACAAGCCTCCACTGGTAACCTCAGGATAGACAGCAGTGGGAGAAGAATCAGAAAGAACCAGACACTCAAAACTGAAGAGGCAAAATCTGCTTCCCTTTGCACCTTGCTAGTTCTGAGGGGGCAGGAAATAGTCATGGGACTACAAAGAGCTGAGACGAGTCTGTGATTTGAACATTCTTAATGAGTGTAGACAGCTCATTTTAGCAGCAGAGTGCCATCATTAGGGAAGCCAGAAGGAAGCCTCCAACAAGCAGCCACACAGGAGACCTGCTGCAGACAGCACAGCTGATAAGTTCAAAGTCACCTCAAAGAGAAGTTATGCTGGAGAACACCAGACCTACCTCTGGACTGCCAATCAGGGGGACCCTGAGCACTATAAATTGAAGTCCATGGTCACCCGTTTCCCCTCTTTCACATAAAAAGGGGATCACCTCAGAGTATACCTAGTTCTTAGCTATATAACCATTTAGGTAACAAAAGTGAGATACACACTAAATTCTCAACTTCTACACAAATGAACAAAGGCATCATCTAGTGGTAACACACTCAAACTGCAAACACATGACTTAGTGGTCTTATAATAGTGGCTTCATGGTACCTGGCACATGTTCCCTGCGGGCACAAATCCTAGACCTACAGTGGTGGCTCACAATCTTGGCTCCATCTCAGAATTATCTAGCAAACTATTAATGCTAAGGATAAAAATTAACATACTTCAAAATGGGTATAACCAAACAAGACTAAGTGAAAGTCAGTTCAAAATAACACACCACAGGAACACTATTAGACATAAACGCTTTGGTAGTGGTGGTGGTGGCTTATTGAGACAGGGTTTTTCTGTGTAGCCTTGGCTGTCCTGGACTCACTCTGTAGACCAGGCTGGCCTCTAACTCACAGACATCTGTTTGCCTGTACTGATGAAGGGCATGCACCACAACGCTCAGCTGACATGAATGTGTTTTTACTTCCACACTTACCTTAGGTTTTGCACAGAGACCAAAGTCAATCAGCTTTAGTTTATGATATTCATCAAATAATAAATTTTCCTGGGAAAACAAAGATATTTTGATAACTGTATTCTCATTTCTTTTTATCACATCCCACCTCTAACCATTTCTAAAATTGACTTAGAGTTGTTTCTTTTGCTTTTTTTTTCTCATTTTCCTTGTCTTTTTTTCTATCTTTCTTTTCTTTTTCTTTTGGGATTTTTTGAGACAGGGTTTCTCTGTGTATCTCTGGTTGTCCTGGACTCACTTTGTAGACCAGGCTGGCCTCGAACTCATGGTTATCAGCCTAAGGGTTGAGACTAAAGGCGTGTGCGCACACACCAGGATAGAGTTGTTTCTATTTGAAGGTGAGATCTGGTAAAAGTTAAAACATCATCAATAAAATCTAATGAAAAGACAAAGAAAAAAAAAAAGCCTCCAGTACTCAGGAGGCAGAAGAAAGTGGACCTGTTTGAACCCAGCCTGGTCTATGTAGTGAGTTCTAGGCCAGCTAGGGCTAGAGACGCTGTCTCCCCAACACCCAGACAGAGACACACACACACACACACACACACACACACACACACACACACACACAAGCTGGGCAGTGGTGGCACATGCCTTTAGTCGTAACATTCAGGAGGAAGAGGCAGGCCAATTGCTATGAGTTCAAGGCCAGCCTGGTCTACAGAGTAAGTTCCTGGACAACCAAGGCTGCACAGAAAAACCCTGTCTCTAAAAATCCAAAAAGAAAAAGAAAAGAAAGAAAGAAAAAAAGACAAGGAAAACGAGAAAAAAAAGTCTCGGGACTATGAGGTAACTCAGAGGGAGAGCACTGTCCAAGCATCCTGGAGCCCTTGATTTATTCCCCAGAACCACAAAAAGAAAAAGTGAGAGGTCTGGGGAGATGACTCAGTGGATGAAGTGTTTACTCTCCCATGTGAGGAAGCTAAGTTTAGCCCTCAGCCCCATGTAAAAAGCCAGGCATGACAACACATCCCTAAGAAGGGAAGGAAGATGGAGCATCCCTGAGGCTGGCTCACCATCTACATAGTCTAGCAAGCTCTGGGGTCAGGAAGAGAGCCTTTCAAAGAATAAGGTAAAGGAAAAAAAAAAGGAGGAGGAAAAACCACCTACAAATGAATACCAAAAGGCAAGTTTAAACAGAGCCAGGGCAGTGGTGGCACACCTCTTTAATTCCAGCACTTGGGAGGCAGAGGCAGGTGGATCTCTGTGAGTTTGAGGCCAGCCTGGTCTACAAAGTGAGTTCCAGGACAGCCAGGGCTACACAGAGAAACTCTGTCTCGAAAAAAAAAACAACAACCAAACTAAACAGACCTCATACTGAGTGTGGCATAAAAATGAAAAAGGGACCAGGCAGTGGTGACTTTTAATCCCAGTAGTCGGGAGGCAGAGGCAGGTGGATCACTATGAGTTCCAGGCCAGCCTGGTGTACAAAGTGAGTCCACAACAGCCATGGCTACACAGAGAAACTCTGTCTCAAAAAAAATGAAAAAAAAAAAAAGAAAAAGAAAAAGGGATAACAATGCCACAGCCTGGTTCTAGGTTCCTGACTTTTTAACAACATTATACTTAAGTGTATACTCATGTCACACACATTAGAGCCTAAAGACTAAAGGAACGGTCCCATCTTTCTCCAGTCCTTTAAAAGTAAAACCTGTCAATTCTACTGAACTGCTCCCTTCTGGGGAGTATTGGTGTGAAATTAAAGGTCTTAGCATTTTGGGTGGCTAAGACAGGGGTATCTCAAGCTGGGGCAGCCTAGGCTATAACTATGAGCCCCAGGCCAGCCTGGGCTATGTAAGTAGGCATTGTCTCAGAGAAAACAGAACACTGAATGGTTCAATTTTCCCAGGGTGAAAATCTTGACCAAGGCCGCATGACTTTAATCCCAGCACTCGAGAGGCAGAGGCAGGAAGATCACTGTGAGTTCAAGCCCAGCCTGGTCTACAAAGCAAGTCCAGGACAGCCAAGGCTAACACAGAGAGACCCTGTCTCAAAAAAAAAACAAAAACAAAAACAAAAAAATCTTGAGCAAGGGCATTTATAATGTCACAGGTTGTGAGGATGCTGAGAAAGGAAAGTGAATGGACAGACTCTGACTATAACAAAAACCTAAGGAGCAGAACTGAGTGAAGGATCTCTACACAGAACACTGGGCTCCTGGAAGAAGAGGCACGCCGTGCTGAACTCTCAGGTAAGCATCTAAGTGTGACAACCACTTACTGGTTTGAGGTCCCTGTGGGCATAGCCCTGGCTGTGGACATATGCAACTGCAGACAGTATCTGACGGAAGACGACTCGGGTCTCCTCTTCCGACAGGCGATCCTGGGAGATTATGTAGTCAAACAGCTCTCCTCCTGGACAGTACTTCAACAGCAAGAGTCATATGCTTACAGCTGACAGAAACCATTTCCCAGGATTGGAAAGTAAAAATCACACTAAACTCAACATTAGCTTGACTTGAAAGGCAAGGGAACTGAGTGGGTGAACTGCACTCTCAGGATCAAATAACTCAGTAATTATTCCAGGAAAGGGAGCAGTACTTCTCCCCTTGGGCAGTTTTATTACCAATAAGCAGAAGTTAAACCAAGTACCACTGTGATTTTAGAAAGCTCATGCAGCGCTTTCTATTTCTATAACAAAGTAATAAAACTCGTTCTCAAGTTAACAGACTCACATCTAGGACAGTCATCTAAAGTTAAAGATGAAGTGCAGCCGGAGGCTGTTGTTTCTCCAGTAATTATCGCTGGTCATTGTCCAAAGACCAGTGGTTCCAGCCTCCCCACAAGGAGCCTGGCAGCGGCTGAGGAGATGGCTCTATGGGGAAAATGTTTGCTGAACAAGCATAAGGGCCAGAGTTCAGATCCCTAAGCACCCACATAAAAGCCTGCAGCTGGCACACAAATATGTAACCCCAGCAGAAGTAAAGACAAGCAGATTCTGGGGCTCCCTGGCCAGCCAGCCCCCCAAACCAGTGAGTTCCGATCAGAGAGAGGTTCTGCCTTAACAAGTAAGGGAGAGAACAATATAGAAAGATGCTCTGAGTTTCCACGTGCACATGTGCAAGCGTGCATACCACAAACGCATAGATGTTTGACACACATGCATACACTACACATATCTATAGAGTGTGGGAAAGATTAAGCTTTGTCACAGGTGGAAGCAGTCTTGGCGGGCTTTACCCTTGGGGCACCCCATGAATACCTTGTGATAGACTGAGAGGAGCCAGTCTGGGCCTGGAATTCAGGAAGCAGACCTGGGAACCCCACCTGGGCTATTGTTTTCCTAATGGACCCTCAATGGGAGAAGGAGACCGCCCTTCCCATGTGACTCAGGCAGGTGGGGAAGAGAAAAACAACAGATTCAGCCAGGGCTTTTTGAGAGCGTGTGGAGAAAGCCAACAGGCTGGACTATCACGCGGGCCAGAGAGACACCTAAGGACTCATCCCGTGGAACGGATACCGGAAGGTTCACTCTTTTATCCCTTTAACCTTTTTTCCTTCTTGTGTAAGCTAGTTGGGTTGTATAATAAAGTTTAATTGTTAAGAAACAGAGCCAACAATAGAGAAAAAGCAATTAAGAGAAAGGGCTTACAAAGCCCCCTCATTGCTGGGCGGTGACAGTGTACAACTTTAATCCCAGCACTTGGGAGGCAGAGACAGGCAGATCTCTGAGTTCAAGGCCAGCCTGATCTACAGAGGGAGTTCTAGGAGAGCCAAGGCTACACAGAGAAACCCTGTCTCAAACAAACAAACAAACACCAAGATTTATACAGTTAATGGTCGATAAAGTTGAGAGCCACTGGTAAGGTACCCATGCTCCTGTAAGCAACTCTCAAAAACAAAAACAAAAAAAACAACAACAAAAACCCACTGGGTTATTTAAGGAAGGAAGGAAGAAAGGAAGGAAGGAAGGAAGGAAAAAAGTGGTAGTGGGGCCAGCTGAGAAGAGAAGAGGAAGGGGACCAGGAGTAATAGTGAGAAGGTGACAGAGAATTACTATAGACAAACAAACAAACAATCATTATATAGGAGGCTGGAGGCATGGCTGAGAGGGTAAAAGCACCAGCTGCTCTTGCAGAGAACCCACACGGCAGTTCACAGCCGTCTATTGCTCCGGTCCCAGAGGATCCAACATCCTCTTGTGGCTTCCATGGGCACCAGACAGAAACACAGTCAAAATACTCATAAACATAAAAATAAATACATTTTATATACATATATATGTATGTATTAAATGTCACAATGTAACACATTATATATATATTTTATATATACTAAGGCAAAAAAGGGCCAGCAAGAGGGCTTTAATGCCAAGAACCCACATAAAGATGGAAGAAAACTCAACATAACCTAGAAACACCTGGGAGCAGCAGAGTCAGAGACTGTCAGAAATGAAACCAGAATGAACATTTGTGCTAACTTTTCAGATCAGAAAAATTTCAGGTAGTTCTCTCTCAACTACTAAACGAGCAAGCAAGCACTTTTGGTTGTCTGAAGCCCACTACTAACCTCAAGAACCATGAATATTTTCTCTTTCGTCTCCAGCACATGGTAGAGCTGACATATATGCTGATGTTTCAGATTCTTCAGGGCATCGATCTCAGTTTTGACTCGGGGCAAATCACTCTGATAAAACATCAGTTCAGATAAGGAACACACGCCCTAGCAAGTGTTCCAAGCACCAATTTCAACACTTTAATACTACGTAAGAGCTAGCAATAGCTCTAAAAGAAGCTGCTGGAAAAACATTACAAAGTTTGCATTCTGAGAATTTTATAAAGGCAAGCTGGATGTGAGACAGCTAATCTGTCAGTTGGAGTGGGTGGAGATCAGAAAAGCACACACTAGGAGTGTCTGAGGACATGGGTGATACCAATCACTCCACGCAGTACAGGAGGATGCCCAGCAGCATAGGCATGCTGCTTCCTGGCTGCCACTGAGGGACAAACTCAAACCATCATGATATTCAACCTTACCTCAGGCCCAAGCAATGGACCCTTGGACCCAAACCACAAGACAAAACTCAATCCTTCCCCTTTTTTAATTGTTTCCCTCAACCATTTGTCACAGTGACAAAAAGCTAGCTGCCACAGTAGGTCAACAGTACAACGCCCAGAAATCCCAAAAGAATCTTAGTCTAATGGAGAAGGTGACCATTCCAAACAAGGAGAAGACAGAAACACTCAGGCCTGGATACAATCCTGGCAGTCAGAAGACTTGGGGAGGAACATTCAAAGTCTGAGGCCATCCTGTGCTAAAAAGTGAGCTATAAGTCAGTCAGGACTAAAGAAAAAGAAAGGAGTCTCAAAAAAAGAAAAGGAACCAACTAACTGTAAAAGCACTTTTTTCATTATTGCTGTTGATGAGGCTCCACTCAATATATGACTGGCCTTGAACACTCAATATATCTGACTGGCCTTGAACGTCCTTTTTGGACCAAGCTGACTTCACTCTTGGAATAATGCTGCTCTTCTGCCTCTTAAGTGCTGGGATTATAAATATGTGCCATGCCTTTAATCCCAGCACTCGGGAGGCAGAGGCAGGCGGATTACTGTGAGTTCAAGGCCAGCCTGGTCTACAGAGTGAGTCTAGGACAGCCAAGGCTACACAGAGAAACCCTGTCTCAAAAAACCAAAAACAAAAAGAAAAAAGAAAAAAGTATGTACCACCATGCTTGGATCCATATTACTTTAAAACCACAGGCTTTTACTTCCTGAGTATGGCGTGTGCATATGTGCACAGGTGCACATCTGTGCAGATGCATGTAGAAGCCAGAAGTGTCTTCCCTAATCGCTACCCATATGTTTCACGAGACAGGGTCTTTCCTTGAAGCTGGTGCCCACCAAGTAGGTTTGACTGTGTATACCTTGCTAGCACTGAGATGATAGGTGTACAAAGCCACCACATTCAGTTTTTTATGTGGGTCTTGGAATTCAAACTAATGTTTTCATACTTATATAGCAAGTACTTTACCAATGAAGCCGTCTCACCTGCCCCTAGATCTTTACTTTTTTAAAAAAGACTTTTTAAATTATTAATTATGTGTAAGTGTGTGTGTGCATGCACGCATATGGATATATGCACATAATCACAGGTGTCCTCTGAAGCCAGAGACCTGGACCCCCTGAAACTGGAGTTACAGAAGGTTTTGAGTGCCTGACATAGGTGCTGAAAATTGAACTTGCAAAGTCAATCATGGTGGTGCACGCCTTTAATCCCAGCACTCGGGAGGCAGAGGCAGGCAATCTCTGTGAGTCTGGGGCCAGCCTGGTGTACAAAGTGAGTCCAGGACAGCTAAGGTGACACAGAGAAACCCTGTCTCAAAAAAAAGAAAAAGAAAAAGAAAAAAGAAAAGAAAAGAAAATTGAACTCGCATCCCCTGGCAGTACAAGTGCTCTTAACTGCTGAGCCATCTCTTGAGGCCCCAACTCTTTACATTTTGCCATGCAAGCAAGAGGACCCCAGAAACCACAGATTCGGGCTGGGCGTGGTGGCACACGCCTTTAATCCCAGCACTTGGGAGGCAGAGACAGGCAGATCATTGTGAGTTCGAAGCCAGCCTGGTGAGTCCAGGACAGCCAAGGCTACACAGAGAAACCCTATCTCGGAACAACAACAACAACACAAATAAACAAACAAACAAACAAAACAATAACCCACACACATACATGCCAAGTAAGTACAACAGGTTGAAAAGACAAAGACAGGATGCCCATAGCAGGCTGTTTAGTGAGGCTAGCTGTGTCAGCAGGCTCTGGGTTTGACTGAGGGCCCTTGCTTCAAAAAGAATCAAGTGGAAAGCAATTGAAGAAGACTTCCAATATCAATCTCATCCCTCTGTACAAGCATGGGCATATATTATGTGTACCCACCCACATGCCATGCATACATGCATAAGAAATGCATATTTTTTTTTATTTTTTATTTTTTTATTTTTTAGTATGGTGTAATAACACACATACCTGCAATCCTAACACTCATGGGGCCGAGGCAGAGAGATCACAAATTGAAGGCCAACCTGGATACAATGTGAGTTCAAGACCAAGGCTATATATAATAAAACCTTGACTCAAAATTGTCTTTTTTAATGACATGAGAAATAAATCTGACCAGTGTGCTATAACTCCTATATATAAAGTATCAGTGATCAATGCACTATAATTTCCATATATAAAAGTGTCAATGAAGCCCATTACTTTGTACAATTAAGGAAAAAAATAATTTCAAACTTACCCCTAGTGCATTTTTATCCATGATTTTTATGGCCACCATTTCTCCTGTGAGGATATGACAGGCAAGCTTGACCTTTGCAAAGCCACCTAAGCACAGAAAAATATGTATGGAGATAAACAAGGGCCCAAGACAGAGTTTTCAAAAGGCTCTATCCAGGCACATATTCCTGGAAGCTTTCCTTTCTCCTGTCACTTCCAACACGTCAGCCATGACTCCACATTTTTCTCAGTCCCTGTTTCTAGGTCAGTTTTTCCAACTTGTAGATCACAACCCCTTTGTCGGGGGTCGAACAATCCTTTCACAGGGGTCACTTAAGACCATCATAAAACACAGACATTTATAACTCATAACAGTAGCAAAACTAAAGTTATGAAGCAGGCATCTATAATTTTATGATTGAGGGGCACCACAGCATGAGGAACTGATCTAAAGGGTCGCAGCCTTAGGAAGGCTGAGAGCCACTGTTCTATATGCAGATTTTTTTTCTACCATGAACAGCAAATATCTAATTTTATAATAAAAAATACTCTTTAAAAATATGCTCTATGGGCCGGGTGTGGTGGTGCATGCCTTTATCCCGCAGAGGCAGGTAGATCTCTGAGTTCCAGGCCAGCCTGGTCTACAAAGAGAATTCCAGGATAGCCAGGGCCGTGTTACACAGAGAATCCCTGTCTCAACTCGCCTCCCTCAAAAAAAGCTGTATGGGGTCTGAAGAGATGTTTCAGGGGTTAAGAGCACTGTCTGTTCTTCCAGAGGTCCTGAGTTCAATTCCCAGCAACAATCTATACTGGGATCTGATGCCCTTTTTTGGTATGCAGCTATCAATGCAGATAGAGTACTCATACATTAAATAAATAAATAAATCCTTTTTTAAAAAAAATTATGTTCTATGGAAGGTAGAGAGACAGCTAAAAAGTTACAGTGTGCTTGCCACTCTTACAGACGGCCAGAGCTCAGTTCCCAGCACCTAAATCAGGTAAGTCACAACTGTCTGTTACTCCATCTCCAGGGAATCCAACACCATCTTCTGGGCTCCTTAGCCACCCACATACATACATATGGATTACTCACACACATACACAAAAAATCAAAGTAAATAATTTTAACCAACAAAGCCATTAAATCTGCTTTATTATTAACATGCTAGAACACAACATAAAGTTACTAAGGATGAAGACAAATTATATAAAACATCAATGAGCTTAAAAAACTACAAAAGTAAGCCAGGCAGTGGTGGCGCATGCCTTTAATCCCAGCACTTGGACGGCAGAGGCAAGCAGATCTCTGTCAGTTGGAGACCAGTCTGGTCTACAACAAAGTGAGTCCAAGATAGTCAAGTCTACACAGAAAAACCCTGTCTCGGGGGAAGAGAGAGAGAGAGAGAGAGAGAGAGAGAGAGAGAGAGAGAGAGAGAGAGAGAGATGGTCCATGTCTTCTCTGAGCAGGTAATGCATGAATGTATATGCATGTAAAATTCATTAATGTCTGTGCACTTTGCACTTTACCCTAGGCTATAATTCAATCTCACTAGCTTCACCCCATCCTTCTAAGCGTGCTGCCATTCTCTGCTCATGAGAACTTTCCTCACTCAATTGCTTCCCAGCAGCTCTCTACCTACCCTGCCCTCTCCCAATGTCTTCGCTCTCAAGCAGCCAGGACCACACTTTGGAAACAAAGGTTAGACCACTCCTTAGCTCAAAACTCTGCATGGCTTTTATTTGCACAAAAAAAAAAATCAGCATTCTTTTGCAATGACCTACAAGGATTTCTGACATTCTGCCCTTGTTCTACTCTGTTTACTAAAGCAGGCAGAGGACTAGGCAAGGTGGCTCAGCAGGTATAGGCACGTGGCACACAGGCCTGGCAACCTGAGTCCCAGTCCCATAGCCCACATAAAGATGGAAGAGAATCTACTCCACAAAGCTGTCCTCTTACCTCCTCATGCATGCTGTTGCATGTATCCCACATACAGCATACAGAGACACACACAAAATGTAAACATTTTAATTATAGGTTAAAAAAAAATTAAGCTACATCAATTATACTAAAAAGCTCATGACTACCCAAATAGACCGTACTTTCAGTTATCTTATCTGTACTCTGTCTCGAAGAAAAAATATTAATAATTACCTGTCCCAATAGTTTCATATAATTCATAGTATTTGAGAAGTTCATCATAATCTTTCATAATCCACTTGGAAATATATTCAGAATGACAAGAACCTGTAAAACAGAAGAAATGGTACATGACCAATACAAGGACTATTACCAGATCATCTCCTCCCTTTGTAAATAGAGATAAAAATAAATCTTAGCCATATAAATAACAGCAGAAGCACTAATTAGCCATATTTTAAGGCAAACAGGCCAGGAGGTGGTGGCACACTTTTAATCCCAGCACTTAGGCAGAGGCAGGTAGATCTGTGAGTTTGAGGCCAGCCTGGTCTATAACTCTAGTCCAGGACAGTCAGGGCTACACAGAGAAACCCTGTCTCCAAAAACCCAAAAACAAAGCTAAGCATGGTGTCACACACCTTTAATCCCAGTAGTCAGGAAGCAGAAGCAGGTGGATCTCTGAGTTCTAGGCCAACCTGGTCTACAGATTTAGTTCCAGGACAGCCAGGGCTACACAGAGAAAACTCTGTCTAGAAAAACCACAAGAACCCTGGATTCCTGCCCGCATCGTCCATACAAATCAACTCCAGATAGAGATTTAAGCATCACCAGGTGGAAGTAGGAGCTCAAGTCATCCTAAACTACACAGCAAGTTCTAGACGAGCCTGAGCTACATGACACTGTAGCTCAAACAACAACATATCCACTTAAACAAGAAAGACAAACTTGTTTGCTGGATAGAGGCACTTGCCAACAAGCCTGAAAACCTGATTTGATCCCTGGGACGCCCAATACAGAAAGAGACCTAATCCCATAGCTGTCTGAGCTCTGCACATGCACTGTTCACAGTGCAAGAATGAGGCCAGCCTGGTCTACCCAGGGAGTTCCAGATCAACTGTGAGTGTGAGTATGTGTGTATTCAGAATTCCTGTACATTCAAAGATACCATCAAAAAAAGAAAACAGAACCAAGTGTGCTGATACCTTCCTATAATCCCAGCACTCGGGACACGAGAACGGAGGATTTGAAGTTCCAGACTAGCCTGGGTTGTTAGACATAAAACCCTAGAGTGAAACAGGGGGTACAGGGGGTGTAGGGGCAAAGGTCTGGACAGGGACTTGGGAGCTAAAGAGTGCTTGCTGCTCTCCCAAGTGAGGTTCCTAGCACTCATGTTAGCCTGCTCACAACCACCTGTAACGTCAAGTCCAAACAACCCAACACTCCCTTCTGGCCTTTGCAGGCACCAGCATGAACATGCTACACACCTCACGCACACAAACGCACATACATGTAAATCTGATCAATATTAAAATGTTACTATTGTGTACATATGATAAATGTGTATATGGGTCTGCATGTGCCATAGTAATGCATGCAGAGGTGAGCAGACAGAGACCAGCTGCTGGATTGAACTCAGCTCCTGCTGGCAATTTTTAAAAAAGGAATATGCTTAATTGCTCCACTAATTCAGAAACATCTTCATGGACATCTGCCTATAGACAAATTTAGGAATCAAGTGGAGCCTTATCCCCAAAAAAACTGGAACTAGAATTTAGAAATTTCTAGATAAGAATAGCAGCAGCTTAGGGTCAAGACATGACCCAGTAACTCCTGGGATCCTGTTCAAAGAGAAGGAGTGGGGAGGTTGGAGCAAGAAAGGAAATGAATGTATCGATCAGTGACAT
>OU015743.1:58065564-58076661 GCA_907169655.1 Acomys percivali | reverse complement strand
AAAGAAAGAAAGAAAGAAAGAAAGAAAGAAAGAAAGAAAGAAAGAAAAAGAAATACTCTGAGCGGCGATAAGGGTGGTGGCACATGACTATAATCCCAATGTTATGCTGAGATCACCCAGATCGTGAGACTCCCAAAAAAGACCACCAGGACTCGATACAGATGTAACACACACAGGGTCCGGTATTATGGGCTCAGAGCTTCGGATCACAGTCCTTCCTGATGCAGCAGCGTAGGAGAGTGAGCCTGGAGCTTCAAGGGTAATGGGCTTATAAAGGGAAAAACTGTAATTAGGGGTGAGGATCACAAGGAAGCAAGGACAAAAACCATAAGGGGGGGTGGGGGGAGGGAGGTCGTGAGTCTCAGGAATGCAGTCCTTCAGGCAGGCTGGCTGTGGACCAGATCTCCAGGCAAAGTTGTGAGGCTCAGGAATGCAGACCTTCCAGCAGGTTGGGTCCAGGAGGCTGAGTTCCAAGGAAGCTGTTCTGTCTCAGAGAATCATTGGGCATTAGTTGTATCTTCTGGAAAGTGCTGGCAGGTTTAGCTTATGGCAGTGCGTGGTCTTTTCCAGAACACAGGAAGTAGTAGAATCACCTGGAGGACAACTTTCTCACAGACCATGGCATTAATTGTAGAATATAAAGTACATATAGAATATGGTATTAATTTTGCCCTTACACCAACACTCAGGAGGCCAAGGAAGAAGGCCACGGTGGTGAGCTTAGGGTAGCTCAGGCTATGTAGCAAGATCCTGTCACAAAAGGAAAACATTCAAGGATTCGATTTTTGAAACAACTTCGGGGATTGTGAAATTTTCTAATCCTGGTCACTGAACTATGATATCTGAGAGTAAATATACTAATCTAGGTAAAATATACTGAAATATTTGTATATGCCCTGCATCAAATAGTCTACAACATGTCCTCCCACACACCTCAAAGCATCATCCATCATTCTTTTTTTTTTTTTCCCCCCCCCCCCCCCCCAGACAGGGTTTCTCTGTAGCCTTGGCTGTCCTGGGCTAGCTTTGTAGGCCAGACTGGCCTCGAACTCACAGCGATCTGCCTGCCTCTGCCTCCCAAGTGCTGGGATTAAAGGCGTGTGCCACCACTGCCTACCTTCCATCCATCATTCTTATCACTGCTAATTACTTGCAAGATGTCTGGCCTCCTGACTGCTGATATTTCCTCACCAAAGGAGAGGGTGGAACAGGTTGCTGGCTTCTCACCTGGGATTCTGCCTGTTCACTCCTCTGCCTCCAAGCCCTCTGCCCAGAGTTCTGCCCTAGTTGTGTGGGTGGTAAGCTGAAGGGGAGGAGACCATCTATGCAGCTCCAGGGAAGCCATCCTCCATGTTGGGGTTGTGACTTTCCAGTGGTGCAGTTGCTTTGGGGTCACCAGTGCTCCATAATTGACCCCTCACCTGTCTTCTCTGAGTGACTCCTTCACCCATGCCCTGTGAGTGACCCCTTACCTGTACTCTGTAAGTGACCCCTCCCTCACCCATGCCCTGTGAGTGACCCCTTACCTGTACTCTGTAAGTGACCCCTCACCTGAGCTCTGTAAGTGACCCTTCACCTGTTCTCTCTAAGTGACCCCTCACATATGCACTGTAAGTGACCCCTCACCTGTGCATTGTGAGTGACCCCTCACATATGCACTGTAAGTGACCCCTCGCCTGTGCTCTGTAAGTGACCCCTCACCTGTGCTCTGTAAGTGACCCCTCACCTGTGCTCTGTAAGTGACCCTGCACATATGCACTGTAAGTGACCCCTCACCTGTGCTCTGTAAGTGACCCCTCACCTGTGCTCTCTGAGTGATACTTGTACTCTGTAAGCCAAATAATTCATTGGTTCCCCAAGTAAGACTTTGGTGGATTCCTAATCTGATTTGTCCTTGGTGCCATATAAAGAGGGGTAGACCTTTATGTCTCTCCAGGGAACAAGTTCCCAAAACAGAATAAAAAGTAACCAGCTAAAGCCAGGAGCATGGTGGCACACACCTGTAATCCCAGCACTTGAGAGGCAGAAACAGGCAGATTTCTGTGAGTTCAAGGACAGCCTGGTCTACAAAGAGAGTTCAAGGACAGCCAGGGGTACACAGAGAAACCCTTCTCAAAAAACCAAACCAAACAAAAAAGCAACCAGCTAGGGATGTATCTCATGGCTAAAAAACATGTGCCTTCCCTGTGTGAGAACTTGAGTTTAATCTTTAGCTCTGAAAATAAAATTAATTGCTGGATCTAATGTGGTGATGCATGTCCCAGCCCTCACTAGGCTGAGACAGGCAGATCATAAACTCAAAGTCAGCCTGGGTTAGAGTGAGAGCAAGAGCCTTACTCAAGAAAGGTAGTTAAGCCGGGCGGTGGGGCCACACGCCTTTAATCCCAGCACTCGGGAGGCAGAAGCAGGCGGATCGCTGTGAGTTCGAAGCCAGCCTGTACTACAAAGGGAGTCCAGGACAGCCAAGGCTATACAGAGAAACCCTGTCTCAAAAAAAACAAAAAACAACAAAAAAAAAAAGAAAGGTAGTTAATCAAGTTAAACAATTACCACTTTTGTGCAGAAGAGTGGCTTCTTTCCTGTATAGTTTGTACAAATCAATACGAAAAATATTCAGCTGTACCTCTAAGAGAAATGCAAACTGAAACTTTGGTGTTGTAACCTCCTTAAAAATAGAGCTCCTTGCTGGGCATGGTGGCACACGCCTTTAATCCCAGCACTTGTGAGGCAGAGGCAGATGGATCGCTGTGAGTTCGAGGCCAGCCTGGTCTACAAAGTGAGTCTGAGTCCAGGACAGCCAAGTCTATATAGAGAAACTCTGTCTCAGAAAAAGAAAGAAAGGGAGGAAGGAAGGAAGGAAGGAAGGAAGGAAGGAAGGAAGGAAGGGAGGAAAAGAAACAGACCAACATCACAGATCACAGTTTGGCTCCAAGTCCACTGTGTCCCTGACTATGGTCAGTCTTGGGGTGTTACATTCAATTAAACCATCCACATCTGACTGAGATTAGTGTCTCAGTGGCTTATATGGCTGTTTTTGGACTACAACATAGTCCAAAAACATATGTTTTATTAACGAGTTATCAAATATCCATTTAATAACAATCTGTGCTAACAAGAATGCACAGGAAACAATGGTGCATAGGGAGCAGTGTACACACTGATAACAGGAGTGTGGCAATCGGCAGTGTGACCATGCCTACTTCAATATTACTTACCAAATTTGAAAAGGCATGAGGTCTTGGTGCAGGGATTTTAACTCTATTTATTTGTTCCACAGGTACTTTTTTCACATACAAAATGACAAGGATATTCACCACACCATTGTCTTCTACACTAAACAACTCAAACATCCACCACTAAAGGCATGGTTTGCAGGTTTGCCTTGATATGGTTTCGTTGTAGAGCTCAGGCTAACCTAAAGCTTACTAGTAGCCAAAGCTGGACTTGAACTCCTGATGCACGTGCCAAGTGCTGGAAAGACAGTACCACCATGCCTAGCTAATGAAATACTTTCAACTAAATTATAGTGAAAACAATCAAAGGGATTGGAACAGTAAGGAAGAGAGCCTGCAGTCATGGAGATGGCTCTGTGGTTAGACATACTTGCCATGTAAGCCTCACCACCTGAGTTTGATCCCCAGGGCACACATGAAAGGCCAGATACCGTAGCACACATCTGTACTCACAACATTCCTACAGTCTCATGAGAGACGGAAATGGGAGAATTGCCTAGAAGCTCATGCCCTCCTAACCCAGGGTAAGTAACAGAGAAAGAAACAAGAAAGGTCTGGCCTCAAAACAAAGGAGAAGGTAAGATGAAGTTGCCATCTGACCTCCACACACAGGCCAAGGCACAAAAACAAAATCAAAAACAAAGATCCTTAACATCAATAAGTACAGTGCCTGGACCAGCTTCAGTCTCCTCCAGAGGGCTGCTCTCAGAACTCACTGACAACCATGCCTCTCTCTCTCTCTCCCTCTCTCTCTCTCTCTCTCTCTCTCTCTCTCTCTCTCTCTCTCTCTCTCTCTCTCTGTGTGTGTGTGTGTGTGTGTGTGTGTGTGTGTGTGTGTTTGTGTGTGTGTGTCTGTTCTGCATGTATGTCTGTGGCATGTGGATACGGGGGTTTAATATTTCTGGATATTCTGGATAATAGTTTGGTTTGGTTGAGTTTGTTTGTTTGAAACAGAGTCTTGCTTTGCATCTCTGGCTGGCCTCACTATTTAGCCCAGGCTGGTCTCAAACTTGCAGCAACTCTTCTCCTTCAGCCCCTCAATTGAGAGGGTTATGGGCTGACATACTTGCCTTTAATAATCCTGCAGGTTCTAAAATATGAGCTTCTTGGGCTCTATAACTTCTAGCTACTATAATGTGCCATAGAGTCACAGCATTGGTTTACTCTAAAAAGTAGCCTGTTAGGCTCTCACGCAGATAGGCTGATAGAGTTCTTGCCTAGTATGCATGAATCCTGGGTTCTGTCCCAGAGACTGCATAAAGCTGGCTCTAATGACATGCCTACAATCCCAGCACTCTGGATATGGAAGTGGAAGGGTAAGAAATTCAAGGTCATCTTTGGGCTTCCGATCCCAGTCTGAGATACACAAGACCCAGTATTTTTTGCTTTGTTTTCTTTTCTTTTCTTTTTCAAGACAGTGTTTCTCCATGTAGCCTTGGCTGCCCTGGACTTTGTAGACCAAACTGGCCTAGAACTCACAGTGATCTGATTGCTGCTGCCTCCCAAGTGCTGGGATTAAAGGCATGAACCACTACATCTGGCAAGCCCCTGTGTTTAAAAAAAAAAAATGTATTGCTTCTGGAGGTGGTGTGTGCCTGTGATCCCCAGCACTTGGGGAGGCAGAGGCAGGCAAATCTCTATGAGTTCAATACCAACCTGGTCTGCAAAGTGAGTCCCAGGACAGCCAGGGCTATTACACAGAGAAACCATGTCTCACAAAACAAACAAAGGAACAGAAAAAGAATTGTTTGTAAATGTCATCTTAAAGAAACATTGTGATGGGCTGGAGAAATGGCTCAGAGGTTAAGAGCACTGTCTGTTCTTCCTAAAGGTCCTGAGTTCAATTCCCAGCAACCACATGGTGGCTCACAACCATCTGTAATGAGATCTGGTGCCCTCTTCTGGCATGCAGGCATACATGTGGACAGAATGCTGTATAAATAAATAAATAAATAAATAAATAAATAAATAAATCTTAAAAAAGAAAAGAAAGGGAGAAAGAAGGGAGAAATATTGCAGTGCCAGATATGATAGAATATACCTGTAATGCATCCAAGCTTTTTGTTTGGTTTTTCAAGACAGGGTTTCTCTGTGTAGTCTTGGCTATCCTGGATTCACTTTTGTAGACCAGGCTGGCCTTGAACTCACAGCCATTCACCTGTTTCTGCTTCCCGAGTGCTGGGACTAAAGGCGTGTGCTACCATGCCCAACTCTTGTTTGGTTTTTTCAAGACAGGGTCTCTCTGTGTAGCCTTGGCTGTCCTGGACTAACTTTGTAAACCAGGCTGGCCTTGAACTCACAGCAATCCACCTGCCTCTGCCTCCCGAGTGCTGGGATTAAAAGTGTGCACCACCACACCTGGCCACATCCAAGCACTTTGAAAGCTGAGGCAGGAGGATTGCCATGAGTTTGTAGCCAGCCTGCTTTGAATGGCAAGTTCTAGGCCAACTACAGCTACCTGATGAGACCCCCATCTATTTATCTACCCATCTAGTAGGGATATGGGTTATACAGCTTCAGATATAGCTCGGATGTAAAGCCCTTTCCTAGGATATGCAAGGCCCAGGACTCCATATCCAGCACTTCAATGTGTTTGGGGAATGGCGGCGATTTATAGTCAATTGTAGGAGAATCTCTTTTGTTGTTGTTGTTGTTGAGTTTTTGTTTGTTTGTTTGTTTGTTTTTGAGACAAAGTTTCTCTGTGTAGCCTTGGCTATCGTGGACTCAGTTTGTAGACCAGGCTAGCCTCAAACTCATAGAGATTTACCTGCCTCTGCCTCCTTGAGTGCTGGCATTACAGGTGTTCCCCCCTACCCCCTCCACACCCCCCACCCCCCACCCCCCGTTCATCCTCCCCACCCCCACCCCCTCCCCCCAGGAGAATCTTGCTCCCTAGGATCTCAAAGCAGTTTGTTTTGTGGCTATAGTAAACTTTGACCACATGGTGGCAGCATACTCTAACCACCAATTCCATTGCTTAGAAAGATGACTGCCTTAAAACAGCAAGGACAGAAAGACTGCCAACGTTATGAAACTTCTAATGTATGTGTACACCGCAGCACCATCCATGAAGCATCCTCGTCATGAAAACTGAGAGCCAAACCTGAGACCTGGAAAAGAGCACGTGATTCTCATGAGTGAGGCCATTAGTTCAAAGGCCCGGGATTCAGATACGACTTTACAAATACACACAGCACACATGAGCAGGTGACAGGACAATTAATAATCAGTGTAGATGCTGGCTTTTCACATTGTTTGTCTTGAAAAATCACTCTCTCATTTTTTGTTTTTTAATTTATAATTTATTTTTATTTTATCTCTATTGGTGTTTTGCCTACATGTATGTTTGTGTAAGTGTGTTGGCGCCCTTGGAACAGGAGTTACAGATAGTTGTAAGCTGCCATGTGCCTACTGGGAATTGAATCCAGGTCCTCTAAAAGAGCAGCCAGCACTCTTAACCGGTGAGACATCTCTCCAGCCCCCAAAGATTTATTTATTTCTATGTGCATTGGTGTTTTGCCTGCATGTATGTCCCCTGGATCTTGAATGACAAACAGCTGTGAGCTGCCATGTGGGTGATGGGAACTGAACCTGGCTGCATGTGTGTCTGTCTACAATGCTCATGCCTAGTGCCAGCAGAGTCCAGAAGAGGGTATCAAATCTCACAGAATTGGATTTTACAGGTGATAGTGCTGTAGGTCCTGGGCATAGAACCTGGAAGAGCAGCCAGTGTTCTTAACCATCTCTTCAGCCCCTCAGAGAGTTTCTTTGTTATCCCCCACTGCCTACTCCACGCACTACCTGGCTCAAGGGCATCCAAAGATTCTCCTGTCTCTGCCTCTCCTCTCTCTGTAGGGACGCTGCGATTGCTGCACCTAGCTTTTCATTGGTGCTCGGGATTTGAACTTAGGTCCTCATGCTTGCATAACAAGCCCTTAATTCCCTGAGCCATTCCCCCAAATCTTTAAATGTGGGGTAGGGGGATGATGGCTGTATAGTACTTAACTTTCAAAGGTAATGTTTTTAAAGGATCCAAACATGGGGTTGGGCATTTAGCTCAGTGGGTTGCCCTGTGTTTGGGCCTCAATTTAGGTGGAGGTCAGTGGGAAATCCACACGGGACTGGGGGAGTAGGAACGGTTCAGTGACAGAGTGTTTGCATAGCAACTGGGAAGCTCTTGCCATGAAAAGAGAGAGAGAGAAAAGATAGATAGATAGATGTAATATAAATAGATAATGTATTTATAATATATGCTTTTATATTGTACATATGTAGTAATACATGTATTGAACATTGTGTTATACTCCATTTGGATAATTCTTCATTAAACTTAAAAAGTCTTTAGAAACAGAAGGATCAGGGTCAATGTCATCTTGTTTGTTTGTTTGTTTGTTTTTTGAGGCAGGGTTTCTCTGTGTTAGCCTTGGCTATCCTGGATTTGCTTTGCAGACCAAGCCAGCCTTGAACTCACAGCAATCCACCTGCCTCTGCCTCTGGAATACTGGTATTAAAGGCATGTGCCACCATGCCCAGCTGATCAATGTCATCCTAACAAAGGCAATCAATGTTTAAGGCCTGCCTGGACTACTGAGCCTGTCTCACCCACAGAATGCTAGGATTACATGCCCACTATTATTTGTAGGTTTCTTCAAAATCCAGTGTCTGGATTCTAGTCAAAATGGATGCAGTCTAGTCTCTTAAGCCCCAAAACAAGACCCTGAGCGAAAGTCTTTCCAAAGATGTGACTAGAGCCCGTGAGATGACTGATCTGGTAAAAAAAAATGTGCTTGCCTCCAAAGTGCTGTGCCCTGAATTCAACCCCCAGAGGCCAGGTAAAGATAAAAGGACAGAGCCGACTCCATTAAGCTTTCTCCTCATCTCTACCCTCCTGCTACACGGTCTTGCTAATAATGCCTTTCTGGCCTGGAACTTGATATGTAGACCAGACTTTGGTTGTCATGAACTCACTTTGTAGACCAGGCTAGCCTTGAACTCCCAGAGATCTACTTGCCTCTGCCTTCTAGTACTGGAATTAAAAGCAACACCCAGCTCCCTACAAGCTTTTAAAAATGTAGTCAACCTATGTTGTAAATCATACCTACACCTTACTTAGCACTCAGATGACTGAGGCAGAAAGATCATTATTTATTTAGTTAGTTAGTTTTTCAAGACAGGGTCTCTTAGGCATGTGCCACCATGTCTGGCCTAAGATCATAACTTCAAAGGCCAGTCTGGGCTACATATTGAAACCCATCTTTAAAAGAAAGAAGCAAAATGAAGTAATTAAACTTCTTTTAGGTGGTTGTGATAGGCCCATAATCCCAGCACATGGGAGGTATAGGAAGATCTTCACAAGGCCAAGGCTAGCCAAGACTATGCAGTGGGACTGCATCTCAATGAAGCAAAAAAACGAAAAACAAGGAAAGGGGTCCAGCACTCCATGAGCCAGGAAAGGTGGTGCGTGTGACCCCCGCCCCTGAGAGAGAGCTCAAGATAATGCTCAGCTTTTCATGCAGTTTCCAGTGAGCCTGAGCCACCTGCTACCATGATTTGTCTTGTTCTGTTTTGTTTTGCTGTAACCTAGCAGCTCTGGATATCCCGGAACTTGCTCGGTAGACCAGGCTGACCTTGAACTCAGAGATCCAACTGCCTCTGCTGAGATTAAAGGTGTGTGCCACTACCACCACTACCGTCATCACCACCCAGTTTACAAATATTTTTAATTTTCTTATCAATAATTAGGTAGGTGGGTGTAGCTCAGTGATAAAGCACTCTCCCTAATATGAATAAAGCACCCAGGTACCAGAAAAAAGTGCAATCTAACTACAATACATTAGGATTAAATTATAGCAAGTATCAAAGTACTTCATTTTTGCAGAAGCCTCTACAGCACTTATTACATATTGCCGGAGAATAAACTGGAGTGTAGAAAAGCAAGTGATTCACTCAGAAGTACAAAATCCCTGATTTCAACTAGGCATGTGGGTTAATACCTGTAATGCCCACATCAGGGAGGCTGAAGGCTTTTGTTTTGTTTTGTTTTGGGGGGGGCAGGGGTCACAGGGACTTTGAGGCCAGTTTGGGCTACATAGGGAGTCTTGATAAAGACAATCCCCATAGGGTCATGTGTTTGAAAGCTTGGTCCCTAGTTGGTAGAACTGTTTTTAGAAGGATTAGGAGGTGTGGCCTTGTTAGAATAGGTGTATCTATGTTGAATGATGTGTGTCACTTGAGGTGGGCTTTGCAATCTCAAAAGCCCATGCCGGGTCCTGTCTGGTTCTCTCTGTCTCAGGCCTATGGGTCAGATATAAATGCTAGGCTACCTGAGCATGGTGGCTCATACCTTTAATCCCAGCACTCGGGAGGCAGAGGCAGGTGGATCTCTGTGAGTTCAAGGCCAGCCTGGTGTACAAAAGTGAGTCTAGGACAGCCAAGGCTATACAGAGAAACTCTGTCTCAAAAAACAAAATACAAAAAAATAAAAAAATAAAAAAATGCTAGGCTACTCCTCCAGTGCCATGCTGCATCCTGCCACCGCCCTGACTGCCATGGACTAACTCTGAAAATGTAAGCAGGTCCCAATTTAAATGTTCTTTTTTTGTATATTGCTTTGGTCATGGTATCTCTTCACAGCAATAGAAAACAAACTAAGACATGGTCTAAAGCCAGCATGGACTACAGTGTGAGAACCTGTCTGAAAGAAAGAAAGAAAGAAAGAAAGAAAGAAAGAAAGAAAGAAAGAAAGAAAGAAAGAAAGAAAGAAAGAAAAGGAAGCAAAGAAAGAAAAAAGGAAAGACAAAGTCAGGACTTCTAACTCCCAAACCTATTCTTTTTCTGTCTCTGATCATATTTCTGGAAATTGAAATGTGGCCCAGGCATCTGTGGCTTTCTTTTATAAAATTTGGTTTTCTTTTAGTTTTTTATATGTCTGCATAGTTTTTATTTTCAGGCAGGGTCTCCCTATGTAACCCTAGCTGGTCTAGAGTTAGGTAGGTAGTGGCGACTGGCCTCCAACTTGTGGTCATCCTCCTGATGGCCTTCCCAGATGCATACCCTTATATAATGCTGGATACAGTTGTTTTTATTTTACTTTTAAAATTGTATCTTATAGCTTGGGGTGTTGGTGCACACCTTTAATCCCAGCACTTGGGAGGCAGAGGCAGGCAGATTTCTGAGTTTGAGGCCAGCCTGGTCTATAGAGCAGGTATCCAAATTGACAAGACCACATAGAGAAACCCTGCCTCAAAAAAAATTTATATTATTTGTGTGTGTGTGTGTGTGTGTGTGTGTGTGTGTGTGTGTGTGTGTGTGTACGCACATATGAGTAGGGGCACATGTGGACATTAGAGTGCAACTTTCAGGAGTTGGTTCTCTCTTTCCACCCTGGATCCTAGAGATTGGTTTTGTTGTTGGTGGTGGTTTGGTTTGGTTTGTTTTCTTAAGACAGGGTTTCTCTGTGTAGCCTTGGCTGTCCTGGACTCACTTTGTAGACTAGGCTGGCCTCGAACTCACATCGATCCGCCTACCTCTGCCTCCAAGTGCTGGGACTAAAGGCATGTGCTGCCACACCCTGCTTGATCCTGGAGATTGAACTCAGGTCATCAGGGAGTATAATCTGACTGGCCCTATTGTTGGTTTTCTCAAGCTATGGAGTTTTCCTGTGGTTTGGAAAAAACAGCTTTTCTCTGAATGGCTCAAGGCATTTTCCCTGCAAGAAAGCAAATACTATTATCCTTGCTTAAAACCAGTTACGTGTAATGAAGAGATGACTCAGCAGTGAGGTTGCTCTTCCAGAAGACCTGCATTTTGTTCCCAGTACCCACTTGGTTGCTTATAACCATCTGTAACTCCAGTTCCAAAAGAT
>OU015743.1:58032660-58056189 GCA_907169655.1 Acomys percivali | reverse complement strand
TCTCTCTCTCTCTCTCACACACACACACACACACACACACACACACACACACACACACACACGCTGGCACATGCATATACACATATTGCACATATGCACAAGTACTGTTATTTTTAATTTTAAAAGGCCTCTCAGCTGGGTATGGTGGTGCATGCCTTTAATCCCAGCACTCGGGAGGCAGATTTAGGCGGATCTCTGTGAGTTTGAGGCCAGCCTGGTTTACACAGGGAGTCCAGGATAGCCAAGGCTAACACAGAGAGACCCTGTCTCGAAAAACCAAAAAACCAAAAACCAAAAACCAAAAAAACAAAAAAGGCCTCTCTCCTAAAAGCTTCTCCCAGCCCTATACTTAGCTAGCTGCCTGTAATTCCAGCATTTAGGAGGCTGAAGCAAGGAAGAAGGCCAGCCTGGGCTACATAGCAAAACTTTCTCTGAGCCTGTTGGTGGTGGTGGCTTACACCTTTAATCCCAGCACTCCAGAGGTAGGGGCAGGCAAATCTCTGAGGCCAGCCTGGTCTACAGAGCAAGTTCCAGGACTACAGAAAAACCCTGTCTCGAAAAATAAACAAACAACTCCAGCGGTGGTGGTAACGCACGCCTTTAATCCCAGCACTCAGGAGGCAGAGCAGGTGGATCTCTGTGAGTTTGAGGCCAGCCTGGTCTAGAAAGTGAGTCTGGGACAGCCAAGGCAACACAGAGAAACTGTCTCGAAAAAACAAAACAAAACAAAACAAAAACAAAAAGGAAGAAAGAAAAAAAGAAAAAGAAAGAAAGAAAGGAAAAGAAAAGAAAAAAGAAAGCAAACTAAAGCCACCACAGAACAAACAAAAAAGTTTGCAAAACAAAAAGTTCCTCTTGCACAATCTAGAATAAACTAAAAAACCCTAAGTGCCAGCTTCCACGGCCTCGCAGTCCTGTTACAATCACTGCTCAGGTCCTAGCATTGATGTGTTAGTAATAGAAGAAACATCAGGATCTAATCGTGGAAAACAGGAAGCACATAGGGAGGCCTGAAGCCGGCCAGCTGGCCGGCACTGGCCATGAACGGCTGTGTCCAAAGGCGTATCAACTCTCTACCTTTCTAGAACCTCTGTCTGGTTCAGCCAATGAGGGAGCTGAACCAGACAGAGGTTCTAGAGAGCCGTTCCAGAGTCCTTTTTCTGAGCCTTTAATCATAGTGAACAGGATTTTGAGGCTGTCTCCACTTTATTATTACTGTGGTTTGCCAACTACCACAGGCACTTACGGACTGGGGGGGGCCCGGGGGTCTTAGGACTGGGGGGCAGTTTGCTTGCTTACTTGTTTGTTTGTTTTGCTTCTGTGTTTAAGTAAAGAATATCAGGCAAATCTTCCAGGATGACGTGCATGAAGGCAAGAAGACAGCTCAGAGCAAGGTCCTGGTCTTTGTAATCATTGTAGAAAGCTGCCCCTTGTCCCGGAAGTTCTTTCCCTGCTGACTAGAGCTTGTGAAGGAAAGTGCCCCACAGAAAGTGCAACACAGAACCTGCTGCAAGGCTGAGTATGGTGAGGTTGTGATGTTGCAGGTTCAGGGCCCACTTGTAATTTATTTGAGGCTATCTCTAACCTCTCCCCCATTTTGAGTCGAGGTCTCTCCATGTAGCTCTGGCTGTTCTGGAACTTTCTTTGTAAGCCAAGCTGTTCTCAGACCTACATCTGCCTGTCCCTACCTCCTGGTGCTGGGATTAAAGGTGTGGCACTACACCTAGCTCTAGTCCAGTTAACAGCCATTCCTTGGCCGCCTCTAGCTGAGCTAACTAGAAAGTGGAACCTTTTGGAGAGTATTAACTGACCAGGAGCTTCTAACAATCAGCATGCAAAGGATGTTCTCAGATAGCAGAGGACCTGCCAGCCTCGCTTGTAACCCCTTCCAGGTGGCCCCACAAATGTACTGAGAAGTCCCTTAACTTGTGACTTCCTTTGTCCTGTGCTATAAGACTTCCATGGGCCTGTTAGCATGCTGGAACATTTGGGGTGACCTGAATCAGTGTTCTGAGGCCATAGTCGCTCATATTGGCTCTAAAATGAACTATTTTAGCTGGGTGTGGTGGCACTCGCCAGTAATCCCAGCACTCAGAGAGGCTGATCGCTGTGAGTTCAAGGCCAGCCTGGTCTACAAAGGGAGTCTAGGACAGCCAAAGGCTACACAGAGAAACCCTGTCTCAAAAAACCAAAAAGAAAAAGTAAATTCTTCAAAACTCAGCTGAAGCCTTCATGGTGCACCACCACAGAGGATCTCCACAAATATTTGGGTACATGGGGAAGAGGGACAGAAGGGACAAAAGGACGAAGACAGACTGGAGGGCCCCCTACTTTCTTCTCAACAAATGAGTTTTGCTTTATGTAAGGGAGGGGGTATCTCACTATTTTTGTTCCATGTCTTAACTGGAAATTAAAAATGCTTTTTGTAGGGCTGAGCGTAGCAGTACACACCTATAATCATGGTACTCAGGTCAGGAGGCAGGAGGATGGCCACAAATTGAGGGCCAGCCTGGTCTCCACAGGGAGCATTGCATGTAGACTTTTTCCTAAGCTTTTCACTGCAGCTAAGACTATTTTACCAGTCTCCCTTAGGTATCTTTGCTCTATTATGCAAAAGTGCAGCTATTTAAATTATTCAAATGCACTGCTAATCATTGTACATTTCCATTAATTGATTCATTTATTCAAAAACTACTTCTGTGCCCCTACTATGTGTTAGGAACCATATTGGTAATGTGGAGAATTTACTCATGAATAAGGTATGTCTTATGACTTCCAAATATTCAAAGGCTATTTTGGGAGACAGATATGAGACTATGAATAGACCCTTGACATTTTAAAATCACTATTCATTGTCTCAGCTTTTCACAAACAGCCTCAAAGATCCATTGCACGAATTTAATTGTAAAGAGAACGATCACAGTGGTACTGTGGGCTGTTTGGAGGTTTAACTGAGACAATGCATCTTTACGCACCTACCATGAGCTTGAAGCAAGATCTATGTAAGACTCTTTTGCAGGAGGGAGCCACTGACAAACATGAGGGAATTACAAGAAAAACACACCACCCCCCAAATTTCAGAGAAGGAGAAAACTTGCACCCTGTACAGATACGGAACAATCTTTAAACTGTGTGTGTGTGTGTGTGTGGTGTGTGTGTGTGTGTTGGTGAATGAGCCTAGAGCTTGTGCATGCTCAGCAAATCCCACGCTGCTGAACTACATCCCTGACTCGTGAAGCACTGTTTAATTAATGATTAACTAATTTAGTCACTCTTTGGCCTTTTGACTAAAATCAAGAGTTTGTATTTTTATTTTTTTATTTATTTATTGAGATAGGGTCTCCCATATCCCTGGCTGATCTTCAGTATGCTAACGTGGCCAATGAGGATCTTCAACGCCTGCTCATCTTGTATCAATTTCCAGGGAGCTGGGATTATAGGCACGTGCCCCACATAGTTTACGCCATGGCGGAAACGAAATACGGGGATTGTGCTTGCTGGGTAAGCACACCCCAAGCTGCACTGCAGCGCCAGTCCCCTATTCACTCATTTGAAAACTCATCAAATGCAATCAAGATTGAAAAGCAAACGCACGAATGCTCGTGTGAGTGTGAGTAAGAGCACGTCGTCCTCCACCTCCATCTACAGGACATGTTGTTTCCCCGTCTGCACAAACATAGTTGCTCATATCAACACTGGCACAGCTTTGTATCACCTGGAACACAAACTTGTGAGACATCTTTAAGTATCTGTTGCCACAAAACACAGCTCTCAGCTCAAAGGGAAATAAGAGACAGCTTATTCTGAAGACTACCTAATATGAGTTAACATGACCCAGGAAACATAGATTCAGGTTGCCTCAAATAACATGTTCTAACATTGAAAGAATTATATGTGTTTATAGTTAGAGAATAAAATATATAAATTAGGGCCTGGAGAGAGATGGCTCAGAGGATAAGAGCACTGACTACTTTTCCAGAGATCCTGAGTTTAATTCCCAGCAACCACATGGGGTTTACAACTATCTACAATGTGATCTAATGTCCTCTTCTGGTGTGCAGACATATATGCAAACAGAACATTGTATATGTAATAAATAAATACATCTTTTTTAAAAGATATAAATTAAGGTATTTTAATAACTGAAAGATTTTTTTTTCCAGAGCTGAGGATCGAACCCAGGGCCTTGTGCTTGCTAGGCAAGCACTCTACCATTGGGCTAAATCCCCAACCCCCCCCTTTTTTTTTTGGTTTTTCAGACAAGGTTTCTCTGTGTAGCCTTGGCTGTCCCAGACTCACTTTGTAGACCAGGCTGGCCTCAAACTTACTGCGATCCACCAGCCTCTGCCTCCTGAGTGCTGGGATTAAAGGCTGGGCCACCACTACCTGGCTTATTATTTATTTTTTATTATCATATATTACTCATATGTATTAATTTGCTTCATTATAAAACTTTCATATTTCTCCTTTCCCCTAAATAGTCCCCTGCCTTTTTGATGCTCTTTGTGTGTGTGTCTATGTGTATGTAAGTGTGTGTATGCATGCATATGTGTGTGTCTATGTGTATGTGTGTATATGTGTGTACATGAGTGTGTGTGCGCGCATATGTACCAATGAGTTTAATGTGGGTTACTTACAGGAGCATGGACACCTTGTCAGTGGCTACACCACTGAAGAAAATGTCTCTCCCTCCCCACAAAACCATCACCTGCCTGTTGAACCTTAAGGAGAAGGTCTGAGGCCTTGTAAAGCAAATCCTTCTCCTCCTCCCCTTTTCTCTTCCTTCCCTTCCCCTCTCTCTCTGCCTCTTCCTTCTGTCCCTCCCCTTTTCCTCCTCCCTCTCCTCCTCTTCCTCCTGTCTCCCCCCCATCCCTTATCTCCTTCCTCCTCTTCTTCCTTTTAACACAATTCCATATGGGCCAGTCTAACTTCAGACTCACTTTGTAGCCAAGGGTGACTTTGAACTCAGAAACCCCTGCCTCTACCTCCCAAACGCTGGAATTTCAGCCGTGCACCCCCCCCCCCCCCCCCCCCCTAGCTGTCCATCTTCCTTGACTCTGATGCAATTTTTAAAAATTTCTTCATTGGTTGTTTTTCTTCCCTGGCCTTCTCTCATTGGCTGTCCTCTGAGCCTTCATTCTTTTATCACATGTTTACCTTTCCCTTGACAGCTCAGAATTCCTTAGTTAAAGTTAGTGTAATTAATGTCTCCGTGATAAGAAAGCATCCACAGCCACAGAAAGCTTGGAAAGTTCAGGACCGTGGACAGCAACATAGGCAGCCTCTCATTTCAATGCTCTCCGTGTCGGCCACGCCCATGCTGCAACCGGTGCACTGCAAAAGTGGGTAAGAGGCCTGGCACAAACTCAGCGTGATGAGTGTTATCCTGGCAAAATAAACAAGCTGCTGTGGGAGAGACAAAGAACTCCAGAGAGACTGGGTCCCCCTAACATATCTGGAGGGAAGTTGCATGCAAAAAATGACATTACCTAGGAGATAATTGGAACTCTACAGGTATTTATAACAAGGATCCCAAACGTCATTTTTTTGTTTTTATCGTTTGTTTGTTCGGTTTTTTGAGACAGGATTTCTCTGTGTTATCTTGGCTGTCCTGAACTCTCTTTGTCGACAAGGCTGGCCTGGAACTCACAGCGATCAGCCTGCCTCTGCCTCCCTAGTGCTGGGATTAAAGGCGTGTGCCACCACGCCCGGCTAAAATGTTGTTTGCTATTCAGAAAAAAATTAATAATGTAAAATGACACTTGGGAGCCAGAGGCAGGAGGATCGCTGTAAGTTCGAGGCCAGCTTGGTCTACAAAGCGAGTCCAGGACAGCCAAGGCTAATGCAAAGAAACCTTTCTCAAAAAAAAATCAAAAAACAAAACAAAAACCCAACATTTTTCTTAGTGTATCATCTTTGAATTGGTTGCAGAAACCCTAAATAAGAAAAATAAAGTTGAATGTTGCTTCTTTAGTGTAAAAGAATGTAATCTAGAGCCGGGCGTGGTGGCGCACGCCTTTAATCCCAGCACTCGGGAGGCAGAGGCAGGCGGATCGTTGTGAGTTCGAGGCCAGCCTGGTCTACAAAGCGAGTCTAGGACAGCCAAGGCTACACAGAGATACTCTGTCTCAAAAAACCAAAAAAAAAAAAAAAAGAATGTAATCTAGGTGTGGCTGCAAGTGTGCTCAGCACATGCAAAGCCCTGATTTGACCCCAGAACCACACACAAAAAAGGAGAGAATGGTGGAGCAGCAGTGCCATGTGCCTCTTTTGTTTGTTTGATTTTTGAGACAGGGTTTACTTCTCTGTATACCCCTGGCTATGCTGGACTCACTCTGTAGACCAGGTTGGCTTTCAAACTCACAGAGATCCACCTGCCTCTGCCTCCCCAGTACTGGGATTAAAGGCGTGTGCCACCATGACCCCACAGGCAGGCGCTGTGTGACTTTAATCCTAGCACTCAGGAGGCACAAGTAGACAGATCTGCTTGAGTTCTAGACCAGCCTGGTCTACAGAGAGAGTTCCAGAACAGCCAGAGCTACACAGAGCAATCATGCCTCAAAAAACAAAATAAAAACAGGGATGGGTGGGGATCAGATATGGTTGATATAATGATGTGGGAACACCAAAACGACTAGAAACGCAAGGCCCTTGGGTCATTAGTAGCCTTCTTTTTGAAAAGAATTTCATTGTATAAACTGCAACTAAAGCCTCAGCCATTGTGGCAAGGGAGGTAGCTGGGTAGCTCATAGAGCTTGCTATGTAAGCACAAGAACCTAATCTCTAATCCCCTGCACCTAAAAAGCCAGGCATGGAGCTAGAGAAATGGCTCAGAGGCTAAGTGTGCACTTCTTTTCCAGAGGACTGAGGTTCAGTTCCCAGAACCCATTCAGCGGCTCACAATGGCCTGTAACTCCAGCTCCAGTGGATCTGATGCCCTCTTTTAGCCGAGAGAGAGAGAGAGAGAGAGAGAGAGAGAGAGAGAGAGAGAGAGAGAGAGAAAGCCAGGCATATCCATATGCACCCCCAACCCCAACACTGCAGGTGGAGATATACTGAATTTTGGAACTTGGTGGCCAGCTAGCCTAGCAAAAAGGGGCAAGCTTTAGTTAGGCCAGTGAGAAATAGTTTTTTTGTGTGTTTGTTTTTGTTTTTTGTTTTTTCGAGACAGGGTTTCTCTGTGTAGCCCTGGCTGTCCTGAACTTGCTCTGTATATCAGGCTGGCCTTGAACTCACAGAGATCTGCCTGCCTCTGCCTCCTGTGTGCTGGGATTACATGTGTGGGCCACCATGCCCAGCAATAGTCTTATTCTTAGGGGAATAAGGCAGAGAGAAATAGAGGTATGTGGCATTGTTCTCTTGTCTCCATGTGTGCACACAGGCACACACACACACACACACACACACACACACACACACACACACACAGAGTTTAACATGTTAGCCATCAGTTTCCAAGGAGTGGTCTCTGCAAGACCTGGGGTCCATGTCTCCTTCTGTATCCCAAAGTCTATCACGGGGAGTAACAACTGGATGCACAGGTCATGGTGTGTGGAGAAAGCCATAAGGTCTCTGAGGCTTTGTGAAAGAGTCCCTTCATACTCTAGTTGCCCCAATTTCCACTCAGCAGCCATTGTCCCTACTGGAGTCATCTTGAGAAATTTAGGTGGTTTTTGTTTTTGTTTTTTAGTACGTACCAGAGAAGTCTCTACTGCTAATCTCCAAGCCCAAATCCGCCTTTTCCTTGAAACTTCATCTGTGTAGAGACTTATCTCACGACCTGTCCTTAGTCATAGATCTCGGTCATTGGTGTTTGCCTCTTTCTCCTGCCCCCCATCCCAAACAGGATCTCTCTGTGTAGCCTTGGCTGTCCTGGACTCCCTCTGTAGACCAGGCTGGCCTCGAGCTCACATCAGTTCTCCTGCTTCTGCCTCCCTGAGTCCTGGGATTAAAGGCGTGTGCTACCAAGCCTGGCTCAAAAGTAAATATTTTGTTAAAAGATTTATTTATTATTTATACAGTACTCTGCCCACATGTGTGCCTGCCCACCACAAGAAGAGGACAGCAGATCTCACTACAGGTGGCTGTAAGCCACCATGTGGTTGCTGGGAATTGAACTCGGGATCTTCGGAAGAGCAGACAGTGCTCTTAACCTCTGAGCCATCTCTCCAGCCCAAAAGTAAATATTTTTAAAAAGTTGTTTTGGTCTAGCATGAACATTTCAACAGGAGCAAGACTCAAGTCTAGGTGCTCTTTGGCCTCTAAAATGACTAAAACAAGACATTGCACGTTATTCTTATTCAATTACCCTGCTTACTGTTGGCATAGGCTCTTGCTATGTGGCACTGGCTGACCTAGAACTTCCTATCTTCCTGCTCTAACCTCTTGAGTGTTGAGATTCCCAGCATGCATCACTGTACATGTTTTCCTGCACGTATACTTCATATTGGGGCTGGGTAAATGGCTCAGTGGATAGAATGCTTACTGCACAAGTGTGAGGACTGGAGTTCAGAAACCCCCCCCCCCAATCCACATCAAAGCTGAGCAGGTATGGGGACTCCCTGTCATGACAACACTTGGGAGACAGAGACAGGGCATTCCCAATGCAAGCTGACTGCTTTGGCTGCTCTCCTATTGCTGCACCAAAATACTATAGACAAGGCGGTTTATAGAAGAAAGGGTTTATTTGGCTTAGGGCTCCAGAAGAATAAGAGCCCATGATGGCAGAGCAGACAAGAAGCAGAAAGAGCCCATTGGAAACAGTGCATAGTTTTGAAAGCTCGAAGCTCAGTCTCTGTGACATGCTTCCACTGGCAAGGCCAAGCCTCTTAAACCTACCCCATGGGGATCTTCTGAAAAGGTCAAAGTCTGGTTCTTCCAGATAGCCTCTGAGCTCGGTGTACAGCAGTGGATTCCCGTTCTCAGCAGAGTCCCTTCTCTACCTCAACCCTAGGAACTCTAAGGAGCATCACACAACCAGCAGGGATAGACAAGCCCAGCCCTTTCCTGATAAGGAACCTGTTCAGCAAGCACCTTGGTATCCCTGGAGATGCCCACCCTATGCTAATAAGATGTCTTGGCTTTTAACCAATGACCTTTAACACTACCTGGAGATTCTCCCCCTCACCTATAGGATAATTAAGTATTGCTTTTCCTCCCTTATGGTAGGGCTGTTTTGTTACATGTAGGTTAAGTATCCCTAGCATCTCTAGCCCTAGCAAATCAGATACATTCATCCTTTAAACCCCTCCTACTGCCCAAGGTCTATAAACTTAAGCCAGATGATGATCGGACACTACCCCTATAGCATCACCAACTGAGGACCAAGTATTCAGATGCTTGAGAACATCGGGAGCATCGGGTATCCCATTCAACCTGCCATATTTGCTACAGTATAAAAACTAACAGGAATGAGCTCACATTCTCTACTCTGCAGGCCAGAATGAGCCTTTAGTTCAAGACCTCAAACCTCAACTGTGCACCTCACTCATCTTCATTGCGTGTCTAAACTGCCTTTTGGCAATCATGTTAATTCAGAAAGGTCTAAGATGCAGAGCAGTCTGCCAAGGATATGTCACCTGGAGGTTGTGCTTTGAGGCACTCTTGTAGTGACCCAATGACTAGGCTTCTTGAAGCTCCCAATGGACCATGAACGGGCAAGGGGGTAGAATCAGTAGGTGTGATAGCAACAGTAATTGGAGATGCCCTGTCCCAAACAGGAGTCATGATCGATTTTGTATCTTGTGGTCAGACCTTTCAGGAGGCTCTTAGGAGTTCAGCCTTGTTCTGTGAATCACTCTACAGCTAGGGGTGTGGCTCAGTGGCGGGACACTTTCTGTGTCAGTCAGGGTTCTCTATTGGAGCAGAACTGATGGGACAGATGTGTAGTAAGAGGGGATTTACCAGTTTCAGCTAGATCTAAAATGGCTGCTGTCTTTCAAAGGAAAGAATCTGCCAGCTGTTCAGTCCACAAGACCAAATGTCTCAGGTGGTCTCAGACTACATTGGAATCCCAAAGAAGTTAAGTTCTAACGCCAGCTGCAGGCTATACGAACATGCCAGTGAGACTGAAGGCAAGCACAAAAAAGTCAAAAGCATCCTTGTGTCTGCTGGGTCTGGTGGCATACACCTGTAATCCCAGCATTCAGGAGGCAGAGGCAGAGGCAGAAGGAACTCTGTGAGTTCCATAACAGCCTGGTCTACAAAGTGATGCCAGGACAGCCAGGGCTACACAAAGAAACCCTGTCTTGAGAAGAAGAAAAAAAAGCATCTTTGTTTCATGTCCCTTTATGGCTGCCACCAAAGGGTGCAATCTAGGTAATCAAGTGGGTCTTCCCAACTCAAATGATCCAATCAAGAAGTTTCCTCGCAAATCTGGCTAGATGTTTGGGTTTTAGTTGACTCCACATGTACCCAACTTGACAACCAAGATTAAGACTTCATACTTGCTTAGCAACTTCAAGAACCAAAAAACAAACAGGTAAGAGTCACAACAGTTAGGGAAACTAAAGCCACGGTTTCCACTAGGTATAGTACACAGCCTATCCCAGGGGCACCTGAGCAGTCAGGAGTTGTTTTTAGCACAAGTAATACTGTCTGCTTGGGGAATCTGAAATGATCCCCACAGGCTCATATTTTGAATATTTATTCCTCAGCTGGTGGCACTATTTTAGGAGGCTATGGGAACTTTCAGAGGTGGGACCTCCATGGTGAAAGTAGGTCATTAGGGGAAGGGTTTTGAAAGCAACAGCCCAACCCAAGGTTCAACCCTCAGGATCTATTTCCTGGTCTTCTGTGATGTGAACAGCAGCAGCCACAGACTCCTGCTACCACAACCTGAGCAGACCCACCATGCTTTTCTCGTCAAAGTAGACTAAACCCTGAACATGTGAGCCAAAAGAAGTCTTTCTTCTCTCTCTTCCTCTCTCTCTCCCTCTCTCTGTGTCTGTCTCTCTGTTTCTGTCTCTGTCTCTGTCTCTCTCTCTCTCTCTGGTTTTCTGAGACAGGGTTTCTCTGTATAACCTTGGCTGTCCAGGCTGGCCTCGAACTCACAGAGATCTGCTGCCTCTGCCTCCGGAGTGCTGGGATTAAAGGTGTGTGCTCCCAAGATTGGCTATCTTTCCTCTTTTGAGTGATCTTGTGAGGTATTGTGATCTCAGTGACACATAAAGTGCCTAGCCCTCTCCCTCATTCTGTAGTTGACATTGCTTGCTTCTAGGAGAAACCTAGGACATTAACCGAGTTTGTCCTAGGACAAGGAGAAGGACAGGATTGGCAAGATGGCTCAGCAGAGGGAGGTAACTGTCCCCCTCCCACACATAGTAAATGTAACTAAAACAGGGGGGAAATGAGAAAGGGGAACCCTTGACCCATATCCTCTTCAGTGGATACACCAACCCTTCTAGACTGGTTAAACAAGAAGGTTACGTCCAAGCTGGGCACGGTGGCAGATGGCTGTGAGTTCGAGGCCAGCCTGGTCTCCAAGGTGAACCCAGGACAGCTAAGGCTTCGCAGTGAAACACTATCTCAGAGGACAGGGTCCTTACCCAGTCACTCCTCCCAGTGTTAAAGAGGAAACCAGAGTTTTCTCAAGGACATACAGGAAAGTGAAAATGACACTCTCAACTTGCTACTGATTAGCAGACACAGCAAACAGAACCCAAAGCATTCTTCCTCCTCCAAGGCGAAGGCGCTGAATCCCCCCTACACACACACACACACACACACACCCCACGCTGCAGGGGTGGTGGTGGTGGTGGTGCAAACAGCAATATGATCAGAACTTAATGAAAGAACAAAATCTCACCAGGAGTTAAATACCACTATTTAAAGGAAAAAAAAAAAAAAAAAAAAAAGACACCATGGACAAAGGCCCCAAATCAGAGGCTTTCCCCCAGTGGTCTCTGAATCCATTTCTCAAGCTGTTAGAAACAGCCTCAAAATAAACCTACCATCTTGTGAGGACAGGAGGAAGGTTACTCTCCTTCTATCACCATCTGCAGGACTAGCTCAGCTTAAGGCTTCCTTGAGAGGCACACCCCCACCGCCACCCCCAGGCTGTTCCTTATTACATACCGAGTGGGGTTGACTGTAGTTTCTTTCTCTAACTTAGGAACATTCAGTCACAATGAGCATCTCAAGTGCATCAAGGAGACGCTTTTGAGATGGTAGTTTGCTTTTCGGTGCATTTTATTCTTGCAATTGCACATTTCCTAATAATTTTAGACAGTACACATGGCCCTTCTGTGTCTTCCTGATGGAGTTCAGATTAGGTCAATTTAAATTACCAGCTAAGGGGGGAGGGAGCTCAGTCTTGGTGGAGTCGGTGGCTGGGATTGGGGGCGGGGTCACCCTGGAGCTGTGATTAGGACTCAGTGTGTAGTGGTCTAAGAGGACAGTGTGTGGTTCACATTAGGGCTTAGTCTCCGCTGGAAACCAGTCTTGGCCAGAGGCAGAGGCGGGATTTGTTGTGTTGCGTGCTGGGATTTGGTCAGGGCTTGGGGTCAGGGAAGGAGAGGGTTCTGTCCCAGAAAGGAAAGTGCAGACAGAGTGGTTAGGCATTCGGACAGTGTGCTGGAGCGGTGGTGGTCTTCCAGAACAGAGAAGGGAGCAGATGGGGCCCATGGAACCGAGAAGGCGTCATAGCAGAGTTGGCAAGCCCTACTACAATGGCTGAAATGAAAAGGACTGATAATGCCGAGGCTGAAAACAGGGGACCTTTCATACAAGTGGACAGCTGCCTGGCTGGATACATACAGTTAAATACATGTGTACCATGTGACTCAGGACTTCAAGTCTGGTAAAGATCAAACAACTGCTGCTCGCCACAACATGGGTAGGCTGTACAGAAACACACAGTGAAGTGGAGACACTGTGTGTTCCAGTTTTATGACACCTCAAGCACTAGTCTCCGGTGATAAGAATCAGCATAAGGAAGTAGCAAGGGCTGGAGAGGGTAGAAAGGGAGCGTCTGAAGAGATGGCACAGGTATGTTTTGATCTGGGCGTCAGTTACCCAGGGTAGGACATATGCAAACGTTCACTGGAGTGGTGGCTCACACCTGTAATCTTAGAGCTTGAACAGCTGAGAAACAGGTCAGTGTGGGCTGTACAGAGTGACACCTTGCCTCAAAACAACAGTGACGAAGTACCTCAGATGGTTTGATGCTGAGCCTGACAGCCTGAGTTCAATCCCTGGGACCCATGTGGTGGAGGAGATAATGAACTCCTGAACCTTGTCTCCTGACCTCCGCACAAGTGTGGTGGTACTTGTGAACACACACACACACACATACACACACACACACACACACACACACACACACACACACACACACACACCTCAAGCAAATACATGTAAAAATGGAAACAATAAGAACATTCAGGGGCTGGAGAGATGGCTCAGTGGTTAAGAGCACTGTCTGCTCTTCCAAAGTTCCTGAGTTCAATTCCCAGCAACCACATAGTGGCTCACAGCCATGTATACTGAGATCTGGTGCCCTCTTCTGGCGTGCAAGCTCACATACAGGCAAAACACTGTATAAATAATAAATAAATAATTTTTTTTTAAAGAACACTCATTAAGCCAAATTTTATTATTGTGCACTTTTTCTGTGTTATTGGTGGTGTTTGTTGTTGTTGTTGTTTTTGAGACAGAGCTATGATCTTTTCTTTCTTTCTCCTGAAGTAAGTTATACTTCAAGAAAAATACAGTGGGGAAAAAGAGCCTGGCAGGGGTGGCATACGCCTTTAATCCCAGCACTTGGGAGGCAGAGGCAGGTGGATCGCTGTGAGTTCCAGGCCAGCCTGGTCTACAAAGTGCGTCCAGGACAGCCAGGGCTACATAGAGAATCCCTGTCTCTAAAAAATAAAAACAAAAACAAAAACCAACAGAGAGTAAAACAATACAGAATGTGTGCTAAGTGATAAAATGTTAACATAAAAAGTAACTGAATTCCATGGTAAGTTATTTGTGACTTCTGCCCACAGCGTGTTGATCCTGAAGCTGGGTCTGGGGGACAGTGGGTTTTGGAGGTCTGGGGGGACAGTGGGTTTTTAGGGCCTGGGGGACAGTGGGTTTTGGGGCCTGGGGGACAGTGGGTTTTGGGGGCCTGGGGGACAGTGGGTTTTGGGGGTCTGGGGGACAGTGGGTTTTGGGGTCTGGGGGACAGTGGGTTTTTGAAGGTGTGCCTCTTGAAGTAACACACTGGTGACACAATATAAAAAGCCATGGACTCAGAGAATCCCTGAGCTTGAATGTAACATTAGCATCCGACCCAGTAGGAATAGCTGGTATGTAATATCAGTCAGAAGGTGGGTTACAAATTATTCACTGGTAATTATAAACCACTGAAGCTTTTAATAATATTCTTTCAACTTATTTGAATTTATAATGCATGCACTTGGTTGAAAACAAATTAAATCTTATAAAAGAGGATACAGCGAGGAGTCCATTTTCTTCCCATCCTTGCCTGCACACAACAGTCCCCCAGACTTCTTCTCTAGAGGCAAGCACTGCCATCAGCTTCTTAAATATCTTTCCAGAGGTAGTCAATACATATTCATGAATGATTTCCTTGAAGAAAATCAGAGCAGACTCAAGGTCTGCCTATAATGTTGCTTGAATACCAAATGCTTTCATGATAAAAATAATACATACTCTTTGAAAAAAATGGTATAAGAGCCCTCCTTGGCCACCATCCACCTCTGTTTCAGAGTTTACCACTGTTAACAGTGTCATATGCAGCCTTCCTGATAACCTCGTGTACGTGTAAGTGCACATGTGCTAAATAAACATAGTAATACCAGCATTGTTATGAATAGTAAATTTGCAATCTGGTTTTTTTTCATCCACAATATATCAGAGCTATTTTCCCCATCAATTATATATAACTCCTCTTCCCCTCTTACAGCTACGTAGCACTAACCGCTTTCCAGTGGGAGGGGACTGATAAAGACATGGCAGGACTGCACTTGGGAGTGTTCCACCCGAAGGCATCATCTGTCATGCGTCCCCTAAGAAAAGTTGAAGGCTGCTGACGGAACCCACCTGGGTCTCAGTTTCTTGTCTGCAAAATGGAGACAATGACAGGCCTCTCTGTCTCGTGAGATTGTCATGAGGATGACATAGAGACAGGAATGGATGAGCTGGTACTTGGAAACCCGGCGAGGACTGTGCCTGTGACATGAGCAGTTGCTGTCCCTGGAGGGGAGGGGCAGAAGTTCAGGGGTGTGGGCTGGGGGTGTTTGCAGTGCCACAAGCAGCTGTTTGCTTTTGCATAGTAATTTCAACCCTTTCCTGAGTTATTGGTCAGGCATTTGTTTTTCATTTCTGTTTTGCTTGGTTGTGTGGAACTATTGGTTTTACTATTTAGAGAGCACAGCTTGGCCTGGATCTCTGGGTTCTTCTGCCACTGCTCGCTGTGTGCTTGGACTCCAATCTCTTTGTTCAGTCTCTCTCCCCTCCCCCCTTTCAAGCACACACACACACACACACACACACACACACACACACACCCTTCTGACAACTCTACAAAAAAAAAGGATACTCGTGGTAACCTTATTCAATTGATGAGGTTGACACAATCGATACGCCACCGGCTCACTTCTGAACTACCCCCAAATCTGTGCTGGCTTTGTTTGTTCGCCATGCTTCTTTATGTGGCTGTGCTGTGAGCTAGAGGGGCAGCTCTGGAGAAAGGGACCCACTCCACCAGCACTAAGCCATGCAAAGCATCTGTCGGCAAACTGAGTCTTACAGGCTGACACACTGCTGCTGGCTCCAGGACCTCTTCTGTACTAAATAAGGGCACAGGTAGATGTGATGGCACATGCCTGTATCCTCAGCGTTTGAGAAGAAGAGACGGGAGAATTACAAACTCATATAATCTGGGCTAGCTGAGACACTGTTTCAGTAAATAAATACTCAACAAAATCTTCATCCTTAGCCAGGCGTGGTGGCACATGCCTGTAATCCCAGCACTCTAGGAGGCAGAGGCAGAGGCAGGCGGATCTCTGTGAGTTCAAAGCCAGCCTCGTCTGCAAAGTGAGTCCAGGACAGCCAAGGCCACACAGAGAAACCCTGTCTGGAACATTAAATTAAAAAAAAAAAAACCCAAAAAACCAAAACTAAAACCAAAATAACAAAGAAAGCTTCATCCTTATACTCATCTAGGAACTTTTTTTTTTTAATTAAATAATTTTTTTTTCTTTCACTTATATGCCTGTGTGAAGATTCAGAAGCTGCCATGTGTATGGTGGGAATTGAACCCCAGTCTTCGAAAGAGCAGCCAGTTACCATCTAAAAGCTTCTTATGGGTGATAACATGCCCTGCTTCAAATCCCAGCATCCTAGGATGTGACCTTGTTTAAAAACATAGTCATTGAAGTTCTGACTAGCTACGATAAAATCAGAGGTGGACATATAGCTCAACTAGTACAGTTGTTTGCTTGGGACTTGGATTCAATTCACAGTTTAAAAAAAAGAAAAAGAAAAAAGAATAAAGGGACAGAGGGGAGTGGGGGATGGGTGGAGAAAAAAAAAAAAGTAACACTAATAGGCTGAGCCTGGTAGCACATATCTATAATCCCAGCAGTCAGGAGACTGTGGCAGGAAAATCAGGAGTTCAGGGCCATCGGTTGCAGAGTGAGTTTGAAGCCATCCGGATCCTATCTCAAAAAAAATATCCACCTCCCAAAAGAAAATAAATAGTGCCATCCTGCTGAAGTAAGGTAGCCCTGGACCTGAAGAGTGTCCTTAGCAGAAGGCTTCGTGGAATCAAACGGAGAACACTACAGAGTCCCAAAGGAGTAACTAGAGTTACTAGCCATAGGCAAAGGATTGCCGAAGGTTGCCGGCACACCTCCTGGAGCTGGTAAGAAGCAAAGAAGAATCTCACTACAGGTTTCAGAGATTTTGTACTTCTGGAGCTTGGGACTTAGGCAATAAATTTCTGTTGTTTTAAGCACCAGGTCTGTGGTATTTTGTTATGACAGCCCTGGAAACTATCACTAAGGCTTAGCCATTAAACCCAGACCTCCAGATCCTAGCCCAAGACGCACAAGAGGCCTTCTTTCTCTCTCCGGTTTTCTACTTCTTCAATAGGTTGCTGGTATCCTGGGCCATTTGCTTGTTCAATACACAGACAATCACACCCGTGGCAACTCCCTCGTGGCAGGCAGAGCACCGACAGTCTGTTTATTTCCCAACATGCTCTGCTCAGGGCCAGTCAGGTCCCCTGCCCCCTGCCTCTTTCTGGCTCTGGGCCAGCCGGCTCCTCTGGGGAGACAGTAGATTGAAGCCCCCTTCTGGGTTGCCAAGGCGACAGTGCCGACTGAGTGCCCTCGAGCCAAGCAGCTGTGGCTGCAGGGAAGCAAGGGGCCAGGGAAAGCTAAGTTCAGAGAGGAGGATGGGGGAGGACCCAGAAAGAACCCAAAAAAAGTGCCACTGATAGAAACCCAAAAGGAGACAAGTTGGCCTCCGTCTCACCAGATCCAGTGCTAGGAAACAAACGCAGGACCAACAAAGTACCTCCTTGGGATATGCTTTAAGGAGCACAGCTCTCTGCCTCTTTGCATGCAAACCCTGGTGAAGCCTATGCTCTGATGCACAAAAGATCAAAGATGACAAGACCAAGGCAAACGAAGACTGATGTCCTGCTCGGTGAAGTCTTTCCCATAAAATGCAGTGAGGTGCACAGTGGACTGCGAAGAAAATGCAAATTTCTCATTTATATTAAGCCTGAGCAATGCCTGCTCTGTACAGGGGGGGGGGTCGGGGGGTGGGGGAGAAGGGATGTGCTGGAGCTGGGTTACAGAGAAAAGGGGGAAGAGAAGAACCTTCTGCTAGAAGTGCCCTCAGGCGGCAGATGGTTCTGCCTTCCCTGCCGATCATTACCTCAGGAATGGACGTCTCCAATTGGAGGCTGCAAGGCTCCAAGGCTCTAAGGCAATTTTTTTCAGTCCACTGGGTTAGGCAGGGCCTCAGGTTGGGCCTCAGTTTGTCCGTTACCCTGGTACAGGTCAGCACAAGAGTGGTTTATACTCACCCGCAGTCACAGAGTTGTGCTAGACTTTGCTGAGAGCCCTGTTCTCTTCTGTGCCAGCAGCTGCTGCCACAACCTGGGCATCGCTTGGAGTCTAATATGGTGGAGGAAGACTAGCAAGGGACAACATTCACCCCCAGACTAGTCAATAAGCTCTGTGTTTCCTAAAGTGGTTTATGCTACTTCCCACTGAAAGATTCAGTGAACAAAGCATCAGAGAGCTAGTTGGCAAGATGGCTCAGAGGGTAAAGGTCCTTGCTGCCATGACTTACCATTGAAGCCAGACCCTTTGAGTTTCTTTCTTTCTTTCTTTCTTTCTTTCTTTCTTTCTTTCTTTCTTTCTTTCTTTCTTTCTTTCTTTCCTTCCTGAGACAGGGTTTCGCTGTGTAGCCTTGGCTGTCCTGGACTCACTTTGTAAACCAGGCTGGCCTCGAACTCACAAAGATCTGCCAGCCTCTGCCTCCCGAGTGCGCCACCACACCCAGTGATCCTTAGAACTTATGTGGTGGAGAGAACAATTTCCTACAAGTTGCCCTCTGACAAAGCATGTGTGTGCTTGTGAGAACATGAACACACACACAAATCATTTAAAAAATGTTTTTAAGGGGCTAGAAAGATGTCTCGGTGACCCATGGCTCCTAGCACCCATGTTGTGCATCTTCTGTCTTGATTCTAGCTTGAGCTACTTGACCCTCTTTCCTGGCCTCCTCTCATATGTACGTCACCCAGACACATAGAAATACACACACACACATGCAGAAGCAACATTCTTTAAAGATTTATTTATTTATTATTATATATACAGTACTCTGCCTCCATGTACACCTGCAGGCCAGAAGAGGGTACCAGATCACATTATAGATGGTTGTGAGCCACCATGTGGTTGCTGGGAATTGAACTCAGGACCTCTGGAAGAGCAGATAGTGCTCTTAACCTCTGAGCCATCTCTCCAGCCCCGAAACAATATTTTTAATGTTACTAAGACACATACTAAATTAGAAAAAGATACATTAGGGAAAGTTTAGCTGGGTATAGGGGCACACATCTGCATCCTAGTGCCTGGAAAACTAAATTGGGAGAATTTCAATTTCAAGGCTATCCAACTTGGGCTGTATAAGGAGATCTTGTCTCAAAATATCAAAAAGAAAGACATAAAGCCTTCTAATTCTCTAACTCGCTAGTGAGATTAACTAATTCTTTTGATGCTTATTTAAAATGTGCTAATGGACACCACGTGCTCAGACAGTGGGCTTACTAGCACTGATCCTATGAGTTAAGAGAAAAGTTTATCCCCGAACTTGTTTATACAGGTTGCATTTATTACTGAAATTCTGCTATTTAATATTAATTAAACTTAAAAACAATACATACTCCAGGACAGCTAAGGCTAAAACAGAGAGACCCTGTCTCAAAAAACAAAAAACAGAAAACAAAACAAAAAATACAAACACAAGAAGAACCAATTTCTGGTCTATGAAAACTAAATTGTTTTTCTTGAAAGGCTTGGTGAAAAAGTTTTCAAACTTTGTCTTGCATTAGATATGGCTAAATACATCCTTAAAAATTAAAACGTAATCACTGACAACAGAAAAACTGAAACAAAAAGCTGGGCCTGGTGACGCAAGAATGTAATCACAAGTTCCTGGGCGGCTGAGTGGGATGATTAAAAGTTCAAGGGCAGCCTGGGCTACAGTGTAAGTTCAAAGCCAGTCTGGGAAATGTAGTGAAAGCCACTCTCAAGGCAGAAAGGAGGCTGGAGAAGGAGCTGGGAGGAAGAGTTCTTGTGTGTGGGAGGCCCTGGCTTCAATCCCCAGAGCAAAAAGAAGGAAGGAAGGAAGAGACAGAAAGGAGAGAAGGAGGAAGAAAAAGGAGAGAGGGGGCGCAGAGAGACAGAGAGAAACAAGAAAAACCAAGCAATGGGCCTGTGGTCCCGGCTACTGTGGACACGGAGGCAGGAGGACTACTTGACACTATGCGTTGAAGATCAACCAGAAGAGCAGGCTGGTTAATGTAGTGAGATCCTGCCTCCTTTTTCTTCTCTAAAGGGACCACTGTTGGCCAGGAAAAGTGGGATATGGGTGTCACCGGCTGTCACCAGCATTTGGGAAGTGGAGATAAGAAGGCCAGGCGGTCTAGGGCAGCCTTGTCACTTGCTGAGTTTGGGATAAGCCTGAAATTTATAAGAACCTGTCTGAAAAACAAAACCAAAAAGAAAATAAGAACAGCAAAAAACAAACAAACAAAGCAAACAATCAAAAAGAAACAATGCTAGAATTAAAGATTTATTCATTTATTATGTATACACATGTGCCTCAGAAGAGGGCATCAGATCTCATTACAGATGGTTGTGAGCTACCATGTGGTTGCTGGGACTTGAACTCAGGACCTTTGGAAGAACAGACAGTGCTCTCAACCTTTGAGCCATCTCTCCAGGGCCCCAATGCTTTAATTAATTAGTAGATGATGCACATTTATATATCGAATGGAAAATTAAATAGCATAAATTGTCTTATAAGAAGCACTGCTGTGCTAGGTGTGGTGGAGCATGCCTGTGGCCTGGGACTCACAGGAAGCTGCCTGCCGCTGCTTCCTGAGTGCTGGGTCTCCAGGCATACACCCCCATGCGCAGACTGAAAGGCCATCTTGAGCCCTGCTTAGCTTTCCGATGAATCCAGCCCCAACCACTCTCCAGAGATACATCTACAGCAAGAATCACGAGAAATGAGAATGTTTTTAAGACTGTAAATGTTAGAGGGATTTGTTGTGCAGCTGATAACTTATCTTTTGTGGATGAAAGGAGATGGTTACAAGAAAAGGAAGTGCCCTCTCTTGTTAAAGCCTTTGAAGAGATCTTGGAAGGCCAGACCTGAGAAAAGGCCGTTGTATTTGCAATTGAGAAGTCACTACTGTCTTTCACGGAGGCAGAAAAGAAACTGGGAATGTTTGTAGAGCAAGCAAATGGTGGGAAATTCATACAATAGCAGATTGGTCATTTTTTTCTTTCTTTTGAAATAGGTTAACATTTACAGATGGTCCTTCCTTGATTCAACTATCTTGCTGGAGTTTGCAAAATGGTGGTTTTTCTAATTCTATCAATCCTACTACATGTATTAGCTGATATTCTTCTGTAAAGAAAGGTTTCCCCTCATCAAACAGGGAAGAATCTAATTTCTTCCTCAATGGTAGGTTAAATGCTTTATTCTTTCACTCTAATGACTCAGTTCCTGCCTAAAGAAGTTGGTTTCATAGTATTTCGTTTAATTTTTTTTTTTTTTTTTTTTTTTTAGATAGTCTCATTATATAGCCTTGGCTTCTTAGAACTTGCTATATATACTAGGCTAGCTTCAGACTCACTCACAGATTGCCGCCTGCCTCTGCCTCCTGAGTGCTGAGATTAAAGATTAAGATATCACACACTGCGCTAGAGAAATAGCTCAGCAGTTAAGAGCACTGTCTGCTCCTCCAGAGGTCCTGAGTTCAATTCCCAGCAACCACATGGTGGCTCACAACCATCTATAATGTGATCTAATGTCCTCTTCTGTCCTGCAGATGTACATGCAGGCAGAGCACTGTATACGTAATAAATAAATAGGTCTTTAAAAAAAAAAAAAAGGCATCACACACACAGGTCATAGTGGCACATGGCTGTCCTCCCAGCACTCAGGAAGCATAGTCAGGGGCATCTCTGTGAGTTCAAGGCCAGCCTGGTTTACAAAGTGACTCCAGGACAGCCCAGGCTGCACAGGGAAACCCTACCTTAAAAAACTAAACAAAACAAAACAAAAAATCACTCAGTGGTAGCATAGTATTTTTTAAAAGATTTATTTATTTATTATATACAGTAGTCTGCCTGCATGTGTGCCTGCACACCAGAAAAGGATACCAGATCTCATCATAGATGGTTGTGAGCCACCATGTGGTTGCTGGGAATTGAACTCAGGATCTCTGGAAGAGCAGCCAGTGCTCTTAACCTCTGAGCCATCTCTCCAGCCTGGTATTACAATATGTTTGATGCCGGTGAGTTGGGGTTTTTCCCCCCCTTTCTAAATCTCTGTTTCTTTCTGTCTCTGTTTCTCTCTCTGTCTCTCTGTCTCTCTGTCTCTCTGTCTCTCTGTGAGTCACATTATGACTCATGTAGCACATTATTCAATGTATTACAATCAGCCTGGCGGTGGTGGCACATGCCTTTAATCCCAGCACTTGGAAGGCATAGGCAGGTGGATCTCTGTGAGTTCTAGGCCAGCCTGGTCTATAGTGTGAGTCCAGGACAGCCAAGGCTACACAGAGAAACCCTGTCTAAAAAAAAAAAAAAGAAAGAAAAGAAAAGAAAAAAGAAACCAATGTATTACAATCAATTATAGACCAAATTGGTCTCTAAAAGAAGCAATGAATATAGACTAAGGATGTGATAAAAGGTAGTGGCAGGAAGGGAAGGTTGAGGTCATCTTTGCATACATATTGAGAGTTTGAGTTCACCTTGAGCTACCTGAGGCCTTTTCTCAAAACAAACAAACAAACAAACAAATGACTAAATGAAAACACAAACCTACACTTACCAGCAAATGAAAAAAAATTAATCTGGTATGGTGGCTCGCACCTGTATGGGAGAAGTATGACAATACTCTCCTACTGTGTTTACAATTCAGAGACCTTTCCTCACAGCTCCTATAATGGGGTGTGAAGATATTCATGAAAATGCCTTTTAGGATTTCTCTCTCTTGACAGGATTTTTCTGTGTACCCCTGACCTACATGGAATTTACTATGTAGAACAAGCTGGCCCTGAACTTGGGCTGCTTGTCCTGTTTCTGCATCCTGAGAACTGGCATCCTAGGCCTGTGTTATCACATCTGTTGTGCAGCACTGGTCTGGGTTGTGGTGGGCTGGAGGCAGCTTAGGTGTCTGTTATGGACCAAGTCCTTGGCCACCGAGGGCTGAGTGGAGTATATGCAGTCATTAGCAGCAGCACTGTAGACCTCACTGCCTAGTCTGTTCTAAAGAGAAGCTCTCCTCGACCGGTAGCTGACCTTGAAGTGTCTTCTGTAGCCAAGGCTGGCCTTGAACTCCTGATCTTCCTGCCTCTGCTTCTCAATTATTCAGATCATAGATGTGTGCCACCATGGCTGGCTAACAGAGCAGAGCTTAGAAATAGTTTGATGTTACTGTGCTTTGATAACTCTTCCTCCCTTAAAAAAAATGTGGGGAAGCTGGGTGAGCTGGCACATGCCTTTAATCCCAGCACTGGGGAGGCAGAGGCAGGTGGATCGCTGTGAGTTCAAGGCCAGCCTGGTTTACAAAGTTAGTCCAGGACAACCAAGGCTACACAGAGAGACCCTGTCTTGAAAAATCAAACAAGAGTTGGGCGTGGTAGCACACGCCTTTAGTCCCAGCTCTCGGGAAGCAGAAACAGGTGGATGGCTGTGAGTTCAAGGCCAGCCTGGTCTACAAAGAAAGTCCTGGACAGCCAAGGCTACACAGAGAAACCCT
>OU015743.1:58025160-58030160 GCA_907169655.1 Acomys percivali | reverse complement strand
CTGTAGTTTTACATAACCTCGCTCCTTCAGGGCTTGGGGTTAGCAGGTAGTGGAACCTTCCTCCAGAAGAATGGGTTCTCCCTCTGGAGCCTTAAGCTAAAATAAACTCTTTTTCTTATAAGCCACCTTTGGTAATGGTTTAACACAGCAACAGAGAAGTAACTAATATACCCTGTCTCAGAAAAGAAAAACCAGCACTTGGGAGGCAGAGGCAGGCAGATCTCTGTGAGTTCAAGGCCAGCCTGACCTACAAAGTGAGTCTAGGTCAGCCAAGGCTACACAGAGAAACCCTGTCTCAAAAGCCAACCAATGAAACAAAACAAAACAAAGCAAAAAAAGAGATGCAATCCCATTCACTGCAGCATATTCAATATAACTGAAAAGAGGGATTCAAACAAATAAATAATCCAGCATTTGCAGAAGTGTTATTCCCAATACTCCGAAGGTGGGAATGACGTAAGTGTCCATGGGCAGATGCCTGGATGACCAAAATATGGTGAGTGCATAAAGAGAGTATTATTCGGCTTTGAAGAGGAAAGAGACACTGATGTGTGCTACCTCTTGAATGAATCTTGAAAACATGCAATTGAATAAAAATGATTTAGATAGACAAAAGGAGACAAACATGTGGGTATTCAGCTTGTGTGAGGACCTTAGAATACTTAAATTCACAGTGACAGAAAGTATTGCCTAACGCAAGCCGGCTCCTATGCTCTATATCTAAGGCCACATTAAAAGAAAAAGAAAAGCACTATGAAAAAAAAAATAAGAAAAGCATTATGACTTCCCAGAGACAGAGACAGGTAAGTCAGGGGTGGGAGAAGCAGTTAACTGGGTTCTTATTTACTGAGTAGACAGTTTTTATTTGAGATAAAGAAATGGGGATGGATCGCTGTATAGACTCCATACCATTGCTCTGCTAGCTAGTGCCACTTGAAATTACAACAGCATACTGGCAAGGGCTTAGAATGATACATTGCATGCTGCATACATATTACCACAATGAAAAGAAAACACGAAGAAGAAGAAGAAAATGTGAAATAGGTAGTTCTGTTGTGTTCTCCCCTTTACAAATCATTGGTCCCCCCCACTCTAAGAACACTAGCAATTTTATGGTGCTAATTCCAGTCTAAGCCACTTAGCCCTTGTGCCTTAAGAGGTATCAAATAAACAAAGTTGAGTTAAATCTTTGACATTCCACATGGGAAGAGAGAACTGACCCTAGCAAGTCACCCACTGGCCTACACCAGCCACACAAACCCCCCCCCCCCCCCCCCCCACCCCCCCCCCCCCCCACAGGTAAGAGAACAGACAGTGTTCATAAACACTGAGGCTCAACTACCCATTCATGCCTCTCCTCTACTGTCAGGACTTCAGTTTACATCTTTCTTGCCTAAGAGCTTTATGACCTCTTTTCTTGCTCATCTTGTTTCCTTCTGACCCAACTTCTATATAGCGGCCAGAGTGTTCCCAACGTGCCTCCTAATGATGCCGCTTTCTCAGTGACTCTATCAAGCTCCTTTATTTCATAAGTCAGCGCAAACGCCTCTACAACATGGCATTCAAGACTTCATAATCTTGGGCTGGAGAGATGGCTCAGCAGTTGGGAGCACTGACTGTTCTTCCGGAGGAACTGGGTTCAATTCCCAGCACCCACATGGCAGCTCACAACTGTCTGTAACTCCAAAATCTGACACCCATAGACATACAATGCACATAAAATAAAAATAAATTAATAATAAAAAAAAAGACTTCATAATCTGGTCTTATATTTTTTCTTTCTTTCTTTCCCGAGACAGGGTTACTCTGTGTAGCCTTGGCTGTTCTGGACTTGCTTTGTAGACTAGGGTGGCCTCGAACTCAGAGATCTACCTCTGCCTCCCTGAATGCTGGGATTACAGGTGTGTGCCACCAGGCCCAGCTCTGGTCTTATTCTTTTTTCTTTTTAAAAATATTTTATTTGCGGCTGGAGAGATGGCTCAGTGGTTAAGAGCGCCACCTGCTCTTCCAGAGGTCCTGAGTTCAATTCCCAGCAACCACATGGTGTCTCACAACCATCTATAATGTAATCTGATACCCTCTTCTGCAGATAAAGCACTCATATGCAATAAATAAAATAAATAAATCTTTTAAAAATATTTTATTTATTTTTACTTTATGTGCATTGGTGTTTTTGCTTGCATGTTTATGTCAGATCCTGGAGTTACAGACAGGTGTGAGCTGTTATGTAGGTGTTGGGAATTGAACCTGGGTCCTCTGGAAGAACAACCAGTGCTCTTGACCACTGAGCCATCTCTCAGCCCCTCTGGTCTTTTCTTTTTAAAAATGTTTTCTTTTTCTTTCTTTTTTTGGGGGGGCTGGGGTAAGTTAAGACAGGGTTTCTCTGTGTAGTTTGGCTGTCCTGGACTCGCTTTGTAGACCAGGCTGGCCTCGAACACATAGAGATCTTCCTGCCTCTGCCTCCCAAAGTGCCAGGATTAAAGGTGGAGCCACCACACCCAGCTTCTGGTCTTATCTTTTCAATACATATTAATTACACATATTAATGAGATTCAGCATATTGTCATGTATGCATACAAATTAGCACCAACTAAATCTAACCACCGGTTCCCCACCATTTCCAGTGTCTAATAATCACTATTCTATTTGCTTGGTTTGTTTGTTGCTTTTTAATATCACTGTATATTTACAAATTTTTATTTGTTTGTGCATGAAGTACAAATTCTCTCAGCCTGGTTTCAAATCTTCACTCTTCCTGCCTCTCTGCCTTTACAGTGCTAGGATTATAGGCACGTGTGTCCATGTTTATCTCTTATTTTTTATTAGATAATTATTACATTTATGTATTTGTGTGTGTGAGAGAGAGACAGAGACAGAGAGACAGACACACACACATACACAGAGAGAGAGAAAGAGAGAGAGAGAGAATGGATGGCAGAAGACAGCTTGCAGGAACCAGTTCTCTCTTATCTCCCTGTGAGTCCACAGGATGGACCCTCTGTTGTTCAGCTTGGCGGCCACAAGCACCTTTACTTGATGAGCCATCTGATAGTCTATCAGGTCTCCTTGGTAAAACTTTGCATATGTGAGAGGAACACGTAGTACCCATCTCAACAGAACGTCTTTCAGTTCCACTTGTTTAGCTGCAGGTGATGAGCTGTCTTTGTTCTTTACAGCTGAATAATGCCGCACTTCTTGCACACACCACATTTCCCAGTTTGATCTCTTCACAATCTCTTCTTCCTCCTGATGTCTGCATCAAGCCTTCGGGTTTCCTACACCCCCAGTGCTCGTCTCTCTCAATAATCACCAACGGAGGATCGAATATGTAAGTGACAGGGGCCACAGCAGCCAGGACCTGGCCATGCTTTCGTTTCTGTCGGGGAGGGCGGGGGGGGGGGGGGGGGGGGGGAGAGTGATGTGACTCCGGCCTTTGATGGCCCTGTCCCTTATTTTTTCTTGGTCTCAAGGCATCCTTTGACGGTCTGGCTAGATTAAATTGTTAGTCTGCTAGTTTCTTTTCGGGCTGTCACTTAAGGCATTTGCTCTAATTTGGAGTTCTAAGAACTGAAACTGGGGTGTGGACTCTGGGGGTAAAAAGTCTGAACTGGCTGGGCGGTGGTGGTGCACACTTTTAATACCAGCAGAGGCAGAGCCAGATGGGTCTCTTTGAGTTGGAGGCCAGCCTGGTTTACAAAGTGAGTCTAGGACAGCTAAGACCACATAGAGAAACCCTGTCTTGAAAAACAAACAAACAAACAAAAAGTTTTGTTTTGTTTTCTTTTCTTTTCTTTTTCTTTTTTTTTTTTTTTTTTTTTTTTTGAGACAGATTCTGTGTAGCTCAGAAATTTGGACACAAATTTCTTATGTGACCAGGAATGACCTCCTCTGATGCAGTTTTCACCCTTAACTTGTAAGACTCTATAACCTCCAAGGAGATTGTAAGCTCTTTGAAGGCCTGAACGATATTTTCACTATCATGGTATCTCCATTTCTGAGCATTGCTAATAATCAGATAGATGAAAAACAATGCATCATCTAGTGCCGTCATGGAATTGGAAATGCCTGTTGCCAGAGACAGCTTTCGTTGACCTCGCTTCTTCGCATGATGCAGGGAAAGGCTGAGAATAATATTTATTAAAACAATCTAGCCAACAGCTTAGCTGCACCCTTACCCACATGCCTGTACTTAGAGGCACTCAGCACATGGTTGAGTTTCTTTTGCTCTTCCATGGATAACGACAGCCAGAGAAAGATGGTAGGGAAATGGGTTCAACACATAGGAGAAAATGAGGGCAGGCGGGGGTTGGGGAGAGAGAATCCAGAATCCGCAGAAATCTTCCGAAATAATAGGAAAGCCCTCAGTTCAGCCCCAAGTGTTTTCTCACTTCACTGCCTCTCCCTCTTCTGAGACTAGGCCGAGATGCCTGGACAGCTTCCTGTCAGTGCTTTACCAACGAGGGGTATATAAAGGGAGAAAGAGGAAGAGAAAGTCGTGGATGGGAGCGAGCCAAGGCTGAGCCCGACTGGCGTCTGGTGGGAATTAAAGATGGGTCTCCAGGACCAAGGGAAGGGAGCTCATCTCTTTCCCAGTTCTTCCGTCTCCGCCTCTGCGGTCCTCTGGGGGCTCCGTGGAGACCGAGCCATCGCCAGTGAACCTCAGAAGCGAAGGGAGAGTTTCTTTCCTAAGTGTCTCCAAGGCACAAACTTTGAGGAAACAGCGGGGAGGGAGGACCGACGTACAGGGGGGCGGCAGCAGGAAGCAGGCCGGCGCGGCGCAGGCCGTGGGACGCCGGGCGGGCGGACCTAGGCACCCTCCCCGGCGCAGACACCGCCCGAGGCGGCGGAGCCCAGGGGGCGGGCCGGGGGCGGGGCGGCGCGGGGTGGGGGGCGCGGACGCCAAGGCTGTGGCTCGGGCCTCCCCGCCTGGGCGGGCCGCGGCTGCGGAGGATTCCCCCCCCCCCCCCCCCCCCCCCCCCCCCCCGCCCCCCGGGCCCCCC
>OU015743.1:57992158-58024760 GCA_907169655.1 Acomys percivali | reverse complement strand
GGGTGACTAGGTGAGTTCTTTTACTTTGGGTGCATCTTAGAAAAAGAGAGAGGATGTCAGTTTAGAGGAGAGGGAGAAAGCAATGGAGAGAGAGCAGGCAATGAAGAAAGGCCAGTAGAGGCTGTGGAATGGTGGGAGAGGAGAGGGTTTGTAGACATTGTGGGGGAAGGGAGATGAAGGCATGGCTGAAGGGGAGGGCAGGAGGGCAGCTAGTTTAGAGAAAAAGACTGAGATGCTTCAAAAAGGGAACTAAACATGATAAGTTTGAACTGCATCTCTTAAAGCTGAATGCTGTCCACACTGGAGAGTTTACCTATTGGTCTAATATAATTTCATGTTCTTTGAGTAAGGACAGTTGTAATATTTTATAGACACATGCTGGCCTCAGATCTCCTACCTCCTCCTTTCTCATCCCTTAGGGGACAGGCCTAAGGTATTGTCTTGGAAGTCGGGCTTAACAAAAGAGGGCAGAGAAGAGCCTAATTAGCAAATGAATTAATTAAGGCTTTTGTCCAGATTGACTCCTAAAGTCCGCAGTTTGTTTTAAGGTCCAGCACTGTACCTGAGTTTTCCATCTTGAATGTTGCTGGAATGGGGCTTTGGGATTGTGCTCCCAGCATGAGGGAGGCTGAGAGAAAAGGGATCAAGAGTTGCAGGCCAGGCTCACCACCGGAAGGTAGAAGCCTGGGCAACTTAGGAACATCCTGGGATTTTGTTTTGGCTGTATGTGTTTAAAGTTTATTTTGTGTGTCTGAGTGTTTTATCTGCAGCTGTGTATGTGCATCACATGTATGCAGTGCCCATGGAGGCCGGAACAGAATGTCAGTTTTTCTGGAACTGGAGTTTACAGGCTGTTGTGAACCTTTGTGTAGGTGCTGGGATCTGAGCCTGGGCCCTCTGCAAGAGCAGCCGGTGATCTTAACTGCTGAGCCAGTGCTCCGGATTCAAAATCCTCTTTTTAAATGTAATAGAAAGGTAGAGTGCTTGTCCAGCATACTTAAGACCCTGGGTTAGATTTCTAATAGTGCAAACAAACCATGACTGTAAGAAGCACGTTTAATAGATATGTCCCTGGCATGGTGGCGCACGCCTTTAATCCCAGCACTTGGGAGGCAGAGGCAGGTGGATCGATGTGAGTTCAAGACCAGCCTGGTCTACAAAGTGAATCCAGGACAGCCAAGGCTACACAGAGAAACCCTGTCTTGAAGGAAAAAAAAAAAAAAAAAAGATATGTCCACATATATGCACATATGCATAAGAACATTTATTTGTCAGACTCATATTCAGACAAATGTAAATTGAACAGCAGTGCATGCTCTGTCATACCTATCAGTCAGGCAGAACTTCTCTGGTGAGCATTATTTAGATTGTAGGAAAATAAACTTTGTGTTGCTTTGTTGTTTTTGTTTGAGTGGAACCCAGGGCTTACCCCAAGCTGACCAATCTGTCAACAGTACTCTGTATCTGTAGCTCTGTGTGGGGCAGTATTTATTTTATTTTATTTTTTTTTGAGACAGGGTTTCTCTGTGTAGCCTTGGCTGTCCTAGGCTTACTTTGTAGACCAGGCTGGCCTCGAACTCATAGTGATCCCCCTGCCTCTGCCTTCTGAGTGCTGGGATTTCAAAGGCATGTGCCACCATGCCTGGCTAGGGAGTATATTTTTAAAGACAGGGTCTCACTGTGTAGTCCTGGCTGGCCTGGAGCTTGCTATGTAGGAGTAGGTGGCCTTGAGCTCACAGATTTGCCCCTTCCCTACTTTCTGACTGTTGGGATTAATGAATTGTACTTTTTTTTTTTTTCCCATACTGTTAGTGGGAACATAAGTGGATGCAACCACCTTGGAGAATAGTAGAGTAACAAATATCTAGCTGAAACGCTGGTTGCCATGCCCATCTATCTAAAATGTGTAAAGGCAATAATACATACAAGAGAAGTACAAGCATCCTGCTCCAGCTCACGGGTGGCACCAGTAGCCAGCCGTGCCAGTGTGCCAGCGTTTGCCTGCTGCAGACCAAGAAGGAAGGAGGGAGGGAGAGAGGGAAAGAGAGAGAGAGAGAGAGAGAGAGAGAGAGAGAGAGAGAGAGAGAGAGAGAGAGTGAGTGTGTGTGTGTGTGTGTGTGTGTGGTGTGGGAACAGATGTACCTGTGGGTTTAATGGCTAGCCAGTCTAGCTATGGAGTCAATGAGAGACACTGCCTCAGAAAGGTAATGTGGATAGTGGTAGAGGAAGATGCTCAAACTGCCTCTAGCCTCCACATGGGCATGCGTAGTCAGGAGTACCTGAAAACAACATGTGCATTCACTGGCACACTGACGCCCCCACACAACAGAATATTACAGCACTGTGAGAAAAATAGATAAAGCTGCAGTGGTATCACATACTTGTAATTCTTGTACTTTGGAAATAGAAAGAGTTCAGGGCCAGCATGGGCTACCTAAAAACTTGTCTCAACCCTCCACCCAGTAAATTATAGCTGATGCATTAAAAGTGGATGTATATCAGAAACCTGACATGGGTTTGGGGAGCAAATCCTAGAAGAATGTTTACAGAATTTTTCCACCTGTATATTTTGAAAACTTTGTGGTTATGTACATACATAGTAATGTAAATATATCCATACATGGGAACTACAAAAATTGACAAGTGGTGCTTGTCAAGCAGATGAGGTGTGGGATAAGACTGGTATGCAAAGAGCTTTAATTGCACTTAATATTACTTAAATTCAAATCAGGCAATTACAAATTAAGATTTGTTTATGTTGGATGTGGGGTATAGAGATTAAGTGTATTATTATAAATATTTTTCAGATGTTTGAATATTTCTTATGTCCCTGATTTTCTTGTTGGCTAGAGCACAAAGTTTTGTCCCATAATACTTGTTCTGTAACTACGTCTATCTGTTCTGCACTTGGGCTGGTGCTCCTTTTTTACCCTTTCTGACCTGTCACCTAGTTTTGTCATGAGTAACTTAAAAAAAAAAAAAAAAAAGACTGTTATTATTTTTAATTAAAAAAAATTATCAGTATGAGTTCGAGGCCAGCCTGGTCTACAAAGTGAGTCCAGGACAGCCAAGGCTACACAGAGAGACCCTGTCTCAAAAAACCAAAGTGTGTATATATCAGCATGGATGTTTTGCCTGCATGCATGATTGTGTACCACAGCATGTCTTGTGCCTGAGGGTAGGTGAGGGCTTTGGATCCCCTGGAACTGCAGTTACGGTTGTAAGCAACTATGTGAGTGCTGGCAAGGGTGGCCCCTGCTCAGTTGCTGAGCTGTTTGTCCAGCCAGGAATACCTTTGAATTTCTGGTGGTTGTGGAGGAGTTTCTGGTGTTTATGAGTTTTCTGGCGGACCTAGATCAGCAGCTTGAGTTCTGTCAGAAGTGAAAGTGCGCCTGCACATTCTGCTGATTAACTTGGTAGAAGATGGCCACACACCTGATTCTGATGCGCACTAGAATTTGAGGGCTTCTTTCAGATTTGCCAAAGCCCAGCCCCTGGACTCTTCCTCAGGCTGTGTTTTCTTCCTGCTCCTTGACTGGTATGATCTGAACCCTGTGATGCTTATCACTTGGATACTGGACCCTCTGAGCGCAGGCCAGCCTTCCTCTCCATCTTCGTGCCCCAGCTTTCTCAGTGCAGGCATAGCCTACCAAAATGCTTACTCCATTGTGGAGCATAAAGAACTGACAAGGGAGCAGCTGGGGAAATGGCTTATGGGTAAAGTGCTCTAAAAGTTCAGATCCTTAGCACCAGGTAAATGACAGGCAGCTGCCTATAATCCCAGTGCTTAGGAGCTAGAGACAGGACCCCCCAGATGAGCTGGCTAGCTAGACTAGCTAAATTGGCAAGCTTTAGGTTCAAGGTGGAGAATGATCAAAGACACACAGTGCCAACCTCTGCAGTTCCCCCCCCACCCCCATAGAGTTTTTCTTTTTAGCTTTAGCTGTCCTGGATTTACTTTGTAGAGCAGGCTGACCTTGAACTCACAGAGATCCACCTGCCTCTGCCTCCAGGGTGCTGAGATTACAGGCCCAGATATCATAGTCTGTTTTTTTGTTTGTTTGTTTTGTTTTGTTTTTGAGACAGGGTTTCTCTGTGTAGCCTTAGCTGTCCTGGACTTACTCTATTGACCAGGCTGGCCTCGAACTCACAGTGATCTGCCAGCCTCTGCCTCCTGAGTGCTGGGATTAAAGGCGTGTGCCACCACACCTGGCCCTTGTTTTTTTTTTTTTTTCCTTTTTTCTTTTTTCTTTTTTAAATCCACCTTCCCCTTACGTGTTTCAGGCTACCACCAAACTTGTTATGCAGCTCAAGATGACCTTGAATTTCTTTCCTTTTTTTCTGAGACAGGGTTTCTTTGTGTAACAGCCCTGGCTGTCCTGGACTTGCTTTGTAGACCAGGCTGGCCTTGAACTCAGAGATCCGCCTGCCTCTGCCTCCTGAGTGCTGTGATTAAAGGTGTGAATTTCTAATATTTTTGCCTACACCTGAGTGGTGGGAATGCTGGGGTTATTGGCTTGCACCACCAAACCCATTTCATGTTGTGTTAGGTTTTGGTACATCCCAGGCAAGTACTTTACCAAGGAAGCTATGTCCCCAGTGTTATTCTAGTTTTCTGTGACAGAGTCTCATGTAGCTCAGGATGGCCTCCAGTTTCTATGTAGCTGAGCTGGTCACGAGCTACAGCTTTTCCTGCTGCAGCCCCCAGTGCTAGGGTTTAGGTGTGCATACCTGATTGGCCACGCCCATTTAATCCAGGTTGCCAATTCCTCTTACTTCTAGGCAGGTGGCTAAGGGGCTCACTTAAGAAGACTTTTTATCAGAATTTACGGGCTTCTACCACACTGTCAACGGTATCATTTTATAGTTGAGAGAAGAACCGATGCGTGGGAATGTGGGAGGGCCTCAGCCGTGCTAATAGCATGCACTGTACACACTCCCAGCCTTCTTGCCCCTTTTCTTTTCACACTCATTATTTACTTTGTGTGTGGGGTGGGTGCAGATGCAGAGGACGGAGGTCAGCCTTCAGGAGTCCATTTTCTCCCTCACAATACAGGTTCCAGGGACGGAACTGAGGCCATCAGGCTTGGCCACAGTACCTTAGCCTTCTCTCGGGTCCCTCCTGCCCTTCCGTCCCTCCGCAGATACTGAGATTGTTTTGGCATATTATTTCCATCTGAGCTTCAGCCATTTGAAGCCGTGACAGAAGGTCTAGGTTTTAGGAAACAACCACTTAGCTCTGGAGTTGGATGAGTTTCCTTGCCCAAATTTACTAGTTTTCGTTTTAGTCTTGATTCATTTAAGACTTTTATATTGGGCTGGGCAGTGGTGGCGCACGCCTTTAATCCCAGTACTTGGGAGGCAGAGGCCCGTGGATCGCTGTGAGTTCGAGGCCAGCCTGGTCTCCAGGACAGCCAAAATAACACAGAGAAACTCTGTCTTGAAGACAAAAAAAATTTTTTATATTGAAGGTGAGTTTTTGATGATGAAATTAGTGAAATGCCTGTTTTTGTTGAGGTGCTTTCTGAATTACGTTTAGCCATTACAGCAGGCCTCCAGGGGGTTTACTTTTTTTTTTTTTTTTTTTTTTTAAACACTATGATTGTTCTTTTTTTAAAAAGATTTATTACTTATACAATATCCTGCCGGCATGTATGTCTGCAGGCCAGAAGAGGGCACCAGATCTCATTACAGATGGTTGTGAGCCACCATGTGTTTGCTCGGAATTGAACTCAGGACCTTTGGAACAACAACCAGTTTTCTTAACCACTGAGGCATCTCTCCAGCCCGGGTTTAAGTTTATTTATTTATTTATTTATTTTTTAAAAAGATTTGTTTATTTATTAGATACATCAGATCACATTATAGATGGTTGTGAGCCACCATGTGGTTGCTGGGAATTGAACTCAGGACCTTTGGAAGAGCAGTTGGTGCTCTTTTTTTTTTTTTTTCTTTCTTCTCGAGACAGGATTTCTTTGTGTAGCCTTGGCTGTCCTAGACTCACTTTGTAGACCAGGCTGGCCTCGAACTCACAGCGATCCACCTGCCTCTGCCTCCCAAGTGCTAGGATTAAAGGCGTGTGCCACCACCGCCCGGCCAGTTGGTGCTCTTAACTGCTGAGCCATGTCTTCAGCCCCTCCCCTTTATGTTTTTCTAGTCAATTAATTAATTAATCAAATTATTTATTTGGTTTTTTGAGACAGGATTTCTCTGTGTAGCCTTGGCTATCCTGGCTGGCCTCAAACTCACAGTGATCCTAATTAAATTTATTTTAAGCAGGACTGCTATATAGGACTATATACATGACCTCCAGAACAGACTGATTTCTTCAGGGAGCAAGAGAGGGTGAAAACTCTTTGCCAGGATGAGCACCTAAAGGTTGGCAAAAATGGTCCAGTCAATAAACCATTTGTCACCAAGATGACCTCAGTTTGATCCTGAGACCCACATGGTGGAAGGAGAGAACTGAGGCCTGCAAGTTCTTCTTTAGCTTCCACGTGCAAAAACAAACAAACAAAAGCACATATATTTTATTTTGTTAATTTTTTTTCTTTTTTACTGAGACAGGGTTCTCTGTTTTAGCTCTGGCTGTCCTGGAATGAATGAATACACACACAACCACACACACACACACACACACACACACACACACATACACACTTTTTTTGTTTGTTTTTGTTTTTCAAGACAGGGTTTCTCTGTGTAGCCTTAGCTGTACTAGACTCACTTTGTAGAGCAGGCTGGCCTCGAACTCACAGAGATCTACCTGCCTCTGCCTCCCAAGTGCTGGAATTACAGGTCTGTGTAGAATTTACATATTTTTAAAAGATGGTCGCTGCATGCCCTCTGAAGGGCCACCTGCTTCTCAGTCTCACAAAGTGAAATATTAACTAGCATAACCTGCCAGCTTTGGGCCTCTGGTTCAGCAGTGAGTGTGCCGTCCATAGTTACTGTGGTTCTGATTGAAGGCTGGTTTGGTGTTGGGTTTGAGGCTCTAAAAGAACTTGCTGTGAGTTTTTCTTGTTTGCTTTTTTTTGCGGCAGGGTCTCATACATCTCAGGCCTGTCTCAGACTTGGCTTTTGACCTGCTCTGGCCTTGAACTTCTGACCTCCTTCCTCCACCAGCCTGAGTGCTGGGATTATAGTCCCAGCTTTACGTGGTGCGTTGTGTGCTAGGCAGCTAGCTACTCTTCCAACATAGTCACATTCCTGGTCCTTTTTCTTTTGGGGGGTGGGGTGGGCGGCGTGGTTCTGGGAGTTGAAACTAGTGTCTAAGTAAATAAATGGTAAGTGAGCAGCACCCCACCACTGACATATCCCCAGTTCTACACCTGAACTTATCATCAAAAGGATTTTAGTCCTGACTTTTTGTTTAGTTTTTGGTTTTTGTGACAGCTTCTCTGTGTAGCCTTGGCTGGTCTGGGTTCACTTTGTAGACCAGGCTGGCTTCAAACCCAAAAGAGATCCACCTGCTTCTGCCTCCCAGAGTGCAGGGATTAATAACCTGAATCAAAGAATTGTGATAAACTTTATTATGAGACTGGAGAAATACACACAGAACAAGCAAGAGACTAGCTTATGGCAAAACAGAGAAATCTGTAGGAAAGACAATGGTATTGGTAAACGAAGGTGAAAAAGTGGCTGCGTACCATATTTGCTCTTATGTTCTTACAGTGGTCACTTGGGGGGAGTGTAATTTTTCTTTTTCTATTTCCCACTCATACTAGTGTAGCATTCCTGAATTTCCAAGGCCTGAGGCTTTTTAGCCAATTTAAAAATATTTACCCATTTGTATTTTCTATTAAGTTGTTTATGCTTCCTGCTGTTTCATTTTTTTCTTGGAGAGAGAGAGAGAAGGGAGGAGTATGTACCAAGGACAGACTGGACTTCCTCCTGCTTTTGGAAACGATGGCAGAGATTTTCCAGAGCAGTTGTCCTGGTTAAATGACAGTCCTGTTGGCTCAGAGAGAGCTGCACGGGAAGTGGGTTTATTGCCTTTTTTATTATTGTAAAACATGATCGAGGTGCTGGATAGAGAAGTCCATTATGTGTTGACGTCTACAGGGAATTTTTGAAGAAATAAGTAATTTAAATAGAAATGTTTAACAAAAATAAAGTGGCCTTATGCTCACACAAGGAGGATAAACAGATCTTAACTGTAGACTTCATAAACATGATTTAACTTTTTTCTTCTTGTTTTTAACTGGCTACCAGTGCTGTTTTTTTTGTTTTTGTTTTTGTTTTTTGTTTTTGATAGAATGGAGACTGAAGTAATATTGGGCTGGTGTAAGATGATGGGGCTTCCCTTGTTTTGTCTGTGCCAAGTCAAGAAAAGCTATTTCTGCACTTTCTGCTTTTGTGGTAAAAATATGTGTAGAAATAAAGGAGTGAGAATGTGTGCTTCTCCCTGAATATAATATGATTTTGTCAAGACCAGTGGAGAAAAGTAGTACTTATGGAGGAGAGAGGAGCCGGGGGTAGGGTCTGCTCTGTGTAGGCTTTGCTGTGCTCCTGGGGTTGAAGAGAAGGTGCCTGTTTCCTTCTGCGTTAGTACCTTTTAGTGCTGCCTGCCAAGCAAGCCAAGGTTCGGTAGGCTGAAAGTAAAACAAGTTTTGTTTCGTAGTTGTCTACACAAATATTGAGGGGTTGAGATGCTGTGATTAACAAAAAATATTTTTGTTTGTTTGGCTTTTGGGTTATCTTACTTAAAATAAAACCTAGGTTTGTGTCCCTCCTAACTTTGTCTTGCTGCCTGAATGCATATATGAGCATCTCCCAGTAGTGACAGTAAACACACTGAGCACTGATTCACTGGAGTGATAGCCTTCACAGTCAGCTGCTGCTAAGTTCTGAGATGAGCCACAAGGGTGCACTTAGGGCAGTGGTGCTTGCTTTTTTCCCCCTTCTCTATTCTTGCTGTTCCCTGGCCTTCTGGGCTTAGTGATTGTGCCTATGTCAGGATGGGCTCTGTCCTTCCAACTCTGCACCTCCACAGAGGTGGAACAGGATTCTTGATGGTCACACACAAGAAAAACCCCGATGGCTGAGTGAGTATGGCTGAGAGAGGAGTGCTGGGAGTTTGGGGCCAGCCTGTACTACATAGTATTATCAGGTCAACCAGAGCTACCCAAGAAGACTTTGGTTCAAAAAGAAGATGAGAAAAGGAGGTGGGCCATAGAAAAGGAAACCCCTATGAATAATATCCAGGCAGAACCAAGACCACCATAAGAGATCCAGCTCTTCTTCGTTGCTGCCACTCATCCTTTTCTCCTGTGAGCCTGGAAAGCACACCCTTCCCGAAATCATACAAAGAGGCTTTGTGCTTGGCGGATGTTCTGAGAGGCGGGATCACAGTAATTATAATTCCCTAAGCACAAGCAAGTAATGGGGGCAGGCAGGGTAAAGATGGTATCCAAGTTCTTGCTGGTAAGGAAAAGTCAGGCAGGATTAAAAATTATCTGGAGACAGCATCCAAAAGTGGATAATGGAGCGTTGTTGTAATGCTGACAAGAGTGTGTTTAAGTGAATATATTTCAGAGTTTTACATCTACTACTTACAAGATACTTGAAGCTCTAAAAATCACAAGACTCTGCCTGGAACATTTTTTTCTATTATGAAATTATAATTGAAAAGTACTTCAGAAGAAGGTGTGTAGGTATCTGATTGCTTACCTTTATGTTTGTATTGCTAGAATGGACTGATTGTTCTAGAAAACCAAATACTTATTTTGCCTATTCTGTAGAGATGTGCCCACTCATTTAGTTTTAGAAAACGTTTATGCGTGTTATTTTATTTATATATGTATAGGAATCTATTATACTTGTGAGTGTGCCCATGGAAGCTAGAAGAGAGTATTGGATCCCTGGGGGGTGGTAGTGAGCTGCCTGGGAGCAGAACTGGGTCCTCTGTAAGAGCCACAAGGGCTCGTAACCACTGAGGCCCCTCTTGTGGAATTTTGTTTAATTTGTTGAAAACAGGCTCTCACTGCAACACCCAGACTGACTTTGAACTTGTCTCTGTTAACCAGCTTGGTTTTCAGGTTGTTTGTTTTGTTTTCTTTTTAAGCAGAGAAGTTGATTTTATATTGCTACCACTAGGGGGGAAAAACTGTTCTGGGAAATGTGTTAATAAGTTGCTTTAAATTAATCAAGCAAGTATTTTCTTTAAAAATGTTTTTTGAAATAGAGACTGTGTAGCCCAAGCTTGCCTCAAGCTTGCTCTGTGGCTGAGGGTGACTTTGACCTTCTGCCTCCGCGTCTTCAGTGCTGGGATTATATAGCTATGTCAGCCTGTTCAGTTTAGGGCTTCATATATACTAGTTAAGCATTTTACTAACAGAGCTAGTTACATCTCCTAGCACCAGGTCACATTATAGGTGGTTAAGAACCTACCATGTGGTTGCTGGGAATTGAACTTTGGAAGAGCTCCCAGTGCTCTTGACCTCTGAGCCATCTCTCCAGCCCTCTCTTCCTTCCTTTATTTATTTTTTATTCTTATTTTTTGGTTTTCCAAAACAGAGTTTCTCTATGTAGCCTTGGCTGTCCTGGACTCAAATTTTGTAGACCAGGGTGGCCTCGAACTCACAAGTGCTAGGATTAAAGGTGTCCGCCACCACCGCCCAGCCTTTTCTTCCTTTCTTTCTTCCTTCCTTCCTTCCATTCTTTTTTCTGTTTCCTGCCTACCAGCCTTTCCTTTAATTTTTGTTTGTTTTTTTTTTAAAGACAGGATTTCTTTATGTAGTTCTGGCTATCCTGGACTCACTATGTAGACCAGGCTGACCTTGAACTCACAGAGATTTACCTGCCTCTGCTGGGATTAAAGATGTGTACCACCACTGACAGGCTAACAACAACAACAACAAAAAAAATGTGTGTGTTTGGATCCCCTGGAGCTGGAATTACAGGTTGTCATGAGCTGCCAGAAGTGGGTGCTGGGAGTGGAACTCTGGGCGTCTGCAACAGAGCAGTGCTTCTCTCAGCCACCAGGCCATCTCTCCAGCCCCATTGCTTTTTTTTTTTTGATAGGGTCTCATTATGTAGCCCAGGGTGACCTTGAACTCTGAATTCTTCTAAGTTTCCTGAGTGCTGGGGTTATAGGCAAGCACTGCCTGTTTTTCTTAATGTGTAAGCAGTCACTTGTATTACTTATTACTAGTGTTTAAGAGAGAGAAAGAAGTACACCAAACAATTGTTTATAGAAAGGAGCTCTGGTTGGTGGAATGTTTGCCTAGCATGTGTGGGGCCTAGGGTTCTGTTATCAGTACCCTGTAAACTAGTGTGATAACATACCCTGTAATCCTAGCATGTGGGAAAACGGAGGCAGGAGGAGTTCAAGGTCATCCTTGACTATGGAGTTGAGGCTAGCTTGGGCTACATGGGACTCGAATATTACCTAAAACCAAACCAACCAACCAAACAAACAAACAAACAAACTCAAAGCAAGCAGCATAGTAGACCATAGTATTTTTAGGGTGAGGATAAAGGGCTGCATCCATGATTGACAGGTATTCTGTATAGGTTGATAGCATGTACCTAATGGAAATGTACAGCTATGAGCTGCCCTATCTTTTTGAGTCAGAGTCACAGTCGGACTTTGACTTTTAGCATGATTTTATCTTTGCTTAAAGAAATCGGCTTTAAACTATCTCCACATAAATATGTCTGGAAACCCCATTATAAACAGCCTGTCCAGGCTGGGTAGTAATGGTGCATGTCTTTAATCCCAGCATTTAGGAATTAGAGGAATGCGGATCTCTGAGTTGAGGGCCAGCCTGGTCTAGATCCAGGTCCAGCACTACTTTGTAGTCAGGACTACAAAGAGAAACCCTGTCTTGAAAAACCAAACCACCACCACCACCACCACCACCAACAACAACAACAACAACAACAACAACACAAAAAACCAGTCACCCTAGCAGCAGCAGCAGCAGCAGCAGCAGCAACAACAACAACAACAAAAAACAAGATCTTGCTCAGGGCCTAGGTCTGTAGCTAGGTTGGTAGAGTAGTACTTCCTCAGCATGCTTGAGGCTATAGGTTCAATTCCCAGTAAGACCCTGTCCAAATAATCATTTGAAAAGTTGGTATTGGCATACTCATAGATAGTTTCTCATGAGGTGATGTCCTGTGCCACCATGGGACTCTTGTCATCAAGAAGGCCATCATCAACCTTTGACCTCCAGAACTATCAACCAAAATAAACATTTTAAGATTTTTTTTTAAAGGTACTATTAATTTGATAGCTAAATGTTGTGAGACTGAAAATTACATTAGGGGGCTGGACAGATGTTTCAGAGCACTGGCTGTTCTTCCAGAGGTCCTGAGTTCAATTCCCATCAAGCACATGGTGGCTCACAACCATCTATAATGAGATTTGGTGCCCTTTTCTGGTCTGCAAGTGTATATGCAGGCAAAGCACTGTATACATAATAAATCACCAAATCTTAAGAAAAAAAGGAAAGGAAAATTACATAAGGAGGGGCTAGAGAGATTGTACAGTAATTAAATACTTACTGCTCTTGCAGAGGACCAGGCTGAGTTTCAGAGATTCTAGTGTTTTCTTCTGACCTCCACAGGCACCAGGCACAACCATGGTGCACATACATATGTGCAGGTAAAACATTCACACATAATTTAAAAAATTGCGTATGTATTTATACTTATTGTTTTTCTTTACAGGAACTCTGTGTGTGTGTGTGTGTGTGTGTGTGTGTGTGTGTGTGTGTGTGTATCTGTAAACACTTACTCTGCAGCATGCAGTAGAGGTCAGAGGAGAACTTAACAGCAGTTGATTCTCTTTCCACCATGGGAATTTTGGGGGTCAAACTCAGACTGCCAGGCTTTGTTGCAGCTTCCTTTACTAATAATCCATCTTACTGGCTTTGTTCTCATCAGTTTTAATGGAAAGGTAAGGTTTTCCTTCCTTCTGTCTGTCTGCCTGCTTGGCTGCTTGCCTGCCTTTCTTCCTTCTTCCTTCCTTCCTTCCTTCCTGGCTGTCCTGGAACCTGCTCTGTACACCAGCCAGGCTGGCCTAGAACTCACAGACACCCACCTGTCTCTGCCTGCTGAGCGCATTGCCACTGCTTGGCCCTTCCTTCCTTCCTTCCTTCCTTCCTTCCTTTCTTTTGGTTTTTTGAAGAAGGGTTTCTCTGTATAGCCCTGGCTGTCTGGATCTCTCTTTGTAGACCAGTCTGGCCTCAAACTCTGCTGCCTGTCTCTGTGTGTGTGTGCCCCTGTGCCCAGTGGCTGTAAAGTTTTCTAAGTGGTAGTCCATGCTTATAATTCTAACATGTGGGTGGTTGAGGTTGGGAGTAGTTAAAGGCCAGCCTGGGCTACATACACCACCATCTCATAAAACCAAGATAATAGTTCCTTTTTAAATCAAGTATGTTGATCAGGAGTGACTTTTATTTTTAGCTTAAATCATCCACTATTATCTGGACTGTTGCATTTGTAACACATATGTGTTTTGTTTTGTTTGTTTTAAAATTAACTCGACTATTTCACTGTAGCCTGGTGGCCACTAAAAGTAATGATTTGATAAACATGTCTGCAGTGTACTAGGCAGAGTTAGGATTTTGGAGATGATGCAGACATGTGATAACACTTCATTGATAGAATCTGGCAATGGGCTAGCATAAGAACAGATGTATTTTAGGGATTCTTGGTCCTTAACAAGAGGGCAGAGAACAAAAATTAGACTAATAGTTGTGATGTGACTGGCTATGGTGGTGCACCCTTGTGACCCCAACAGTTGAGGGGTGAAGGCAGTAGGATCAGGCTGTCCATAAACATAGACTTTTAGGACATCCTGTACTATAGGAGTCCCTGTTTAAAAAAAGGAACAAAAATAGGTACAATATGATGACCCTGATACTTTTTTTGATAATTTATTTATTTTTATATGGATTGGTATTGTGCCTACATGTGTGTGCGTTTTTGAAGGTGCCAGATACCCTGGAACTGGAGTTACAGTTGTGAGCTTCTGTCTGGTTGCTGGGAATTGACTTAGGTCCTTCGGAAGAGCAGCCAGTGCTCTTAATCACTGAGCCATCACTCCAGCCCCGATAATTAATCTTTTTAAAGCACAGGATCTAGTCACCAGAGATGGCTCAGTGGTTAAAGTACTTGCCGTTTGGATTTACCAGCACAATTCCAGTACTCAGAAAGATGTGGAATTCTCAGAGCTAGATACTTAGCCAGACTAGGCTAACCTTGATAGCGAGTTCTGGATTTAATTGAGAGACCCTGGCTCAGTGAGTCACTCTTTGCAAACACCACATGTACCTGGATACATGTACCCCCACACAGGTGAATACACATACATGTAGAGATGCATAGCATATTGCTTATACAAAAGGGAAATAATATATTTTAAAAAGTGGGGGCCGGGCGCGATGGCACACGCCTGTAATCCCAGCACTCGGGAGGCAGAGGCAGGAGGATCGCTGTGAATTCGAGACCAGCCTGGTCTACAAAGTGGGTCCAGGACAGCCAAGGCTACACAGAGAAACCTTGTCTCGAAAAACCAAAAAAAAAAAAAAAAAAAAAAAAGTTAGTGGGAGTGCAGCTGGGTGTGGTGATGCACACACCTTTAACCCAAGAGCTGGAGCTGGGCAGGGCTCCAGAGGCAGGTGGATCTCTGTGAGGGACAGCCAAGGCTACACTGAAAAACACTGTCACAAAAAAGTAAAAAGAAAAAATAAAAATTTAGGTAAGTGAGATGGCATAGCAGGTGAAGGCACCTGCCTCTGAGCCTGACAGCCTGAGTTCAATCCTTGGGACATACATAGTGGAAGGAGAGAACCAATTCTTTCTAGTTGTCCTCTGGTCTCCACAGAAGCAGTTTAGTACCCACTCCCCCCAATAAGTAAAAATAGAGTTTTTTGAAAAGGTTTACTTTTTGGTTTAATATTTAAAGTCAGTCTTCTTTTTTTCTAATCTACTATTTTTGCTTTAACTTGACATGCATATTCTCTTTCACCTGATTTCCCGAGTCTTTTTATATCCCCCTCTCCACGCACATGTAGGGCAGAGGTGAACCTCAGGCATCACTCCTTAGGCATCTTCCATGGTGATTTTTGAAGCAAGATCCCTCATTGGCCTCGGGCTTGCCGTCTCACGGCATCAGTCTTCCCAGGTCTTTTTTTTTTCTTTCTTTCTTTCTTTTTTGGTTTATTGAGACAGGGTTTCTCTGTGTAGCCTTGGCTATCCTAGACTTGCTTTGTAGAGCAGGCTGGCCTCAACTCACAGAGCTCCACCTCCCTCTGCCTCCCAGGTGGTGGGTGTATAGGCGTGCGCCACCACGCCCCTAGAGCCTGTTCTTACCTGGCATGCTTCACTGCGTCTCACTTATAGATGGAGAGCCTTTCTTAACTTAACAGTTAGTTTTGGTAACAAAACACTGAACACGAGTATAAGTAGGATAGTTTATATTTTGAGTCAGGGATCTTTCAGTTTCTGACTCCCCAGTGGGATTGCAGTTGTGCATGATCAAACCCAGCAAGAATATGAAGTCTGTCTCTCCTGAAAAGTACATGCATTTTTAAGGTTCTAAATTATACACGTTGAGACTTATGAGTTTTCATTTCTTCTCCTCCCTTCTCCCTCTCCCCCTCCCTCCCCTCTCTTCCTTTCCTCCACTTTGTTCTTTTAGTTAGGGTCTACTGCCAGAAACTCGCTCTTCCTCACAGGTGTGAGCCCAACTTCATTGTTTACCTTTTCCTTTTAGAAGTGGGAATTGTGTATGTGCCCTGGAGTAAAGTCAAATTGAATTAGGCATATAAAACATTTTTTTGTTTTGTTTTTTCGTTTTAAGGTCCTGAGAATTGAACTCAAGGCCTTGAACATGGCAGGACTGAGCTATATTGTAAGTCCTGAAGTTTTCTTACAGAATATCTCCTATTATCTAGTTCTAGACTCTCTTCATTTTGTTTTGTTTTGTCTTGTTTTTTTTAAGAAAGGATTTCTCTCCATAGCCCAGTGCCTGTTCTTGAACTCACTAGATAGACCAGGCTGGCCTCAGAATTCATAGAGATCTGCCTCCTTCTGCCTCCTGAGTGCCAGGATTAAAGATGAGTGCTAGTAGGCCTTGGTTCTAGAATTTTAACCAAGTGCTTATTTGGCTGTTTCAGCAAACTTGTCAAAGAAATACATGATTCTGTTTGTAGGCCCTTCTGAATATTGCTTACCACCCCCAAATCAGTGTAAGAACAGATACTTGGGGTTTAGCCCTAATTTCCAGTCTGGTTGAAATGGTTGTCATGCAAGATTCCTGGAACTCACATAAAAACCTGGACCCAGTAATGCTCACCTGTGATCCCAGCACTGCTGTGGCGAGACGGGAGGTGGAGACAGAACCATCTGAGGCTTATGGGTCACCTGCCTGGAGTGTGCCGCAGGGCAACAGGAAAGAGAGTCCTTGCCTCAGAACAGGGTGGTGGGTTAGACCTTTGACCCCGCTACCTTGACATGTTGATGTATACACACCACCTTAATTTCTGATTCTCATTTGCTGTGTGCTAAGGTACAAGCATATCCCTTAATTCAGCAGCGTAAGGCTGTGACCATTCAAGCATTGGTTGGAGAGCCTGCAGTTGTGTTGATGGTTGAGGATGATGTCCAGCATAGTGATTTCCAAATGAGCTGTCCCCAATTGCTTGGGATGTCTGTTACTCCTCTATTGGTCAGTCATGAGTGGCCTGACATGCGCATCCCACTTAGTAAGTCTCCTCCTGAGTACTTACATGTGCATCCGAATAGACTCCTGAGCATTGGTAGGTTGTTCTAGGAAACTATGTTCTGTGCAAACGTAGGATTTTTAAGGTCCAATTTAGGTGTAATGCTTACCGACTTAGAAAATGGCCTGCTTTTGAGTTATGAATTACCAAGTCAATGTTTTTTCCCTAGTGTACTTGTGGATACTTAGAAATAATGCATTCTGTCTTTCAAAATTGCTGAGCAACATGGAATTGATTCATAGAAGGAAGGCCTTTGTTTTTTATAGGTGGAGTCATGACTGATTAATGCAGACATTTGGGAAGAATCATTAGAGAATGCACATTCACCCTGGTTTGAATTTCTTGATAAACCTAGTCTCAGAATGTATCTAGAGCAGTGGTTCTCAGCCAGTGGGTTGTGACCCCTTTGGGGATGGGGGTGGGTCAGCACACACAGGTACCCACATTATGATTTCGCGACAGCATCAGAATTAGTTTTGAAATAGCAAGGAAATAATTTTATGGTTGAGGGTCAGCACATCATGAGGAGCTGTTAAAGGGCCAGCACAGCATCAGGAAGGTGGAGAAGCCCTGGGTTAGAGCGCGCTGTTCGCAGGCTCCTAAGGAACAGGTGTTGACTCTTTACTATGACAAGGACATGAGCTAAGAACTTATGTGACCTTATTACTCATGGTTTCTTTAAAACTGCATGCTCTGTTGGGAACAATTAGGAGTTATTATAGTCATGGAACTACATCTAAGATTAGGTTAAAGCTGCTGTTAACAAACAGAGAAAGACAAACCCCAAATCCAAGACCAGCGTGACAACAAGTCAAAATATCATATTTCAAAGCTTAGGCAAAGCTGGGCAGACTCTAAGCTAGCCCATCCTAACTGTTCTGTCCCACGACCTTCCACGTGGCTAGTTGTCTCTCAGCCCCAGCACCTCTGTTCCTTCTGGTGCCGCACTATCTCCCTCGGATTTCTTCTTAAAATTCTGTAGCTCTGTGAACTTGCTGTTGAGATAAAAACTGTAGTGAACTTGGACCATAGTGGTGGAACATTTGCCTAGCACGTGTGAGTCCCCACCCCAAACAACAACAACTACTTCTGCAGTCAGAATTTGACCTGGAATGCTCAGGCAATGCTGTTATGTATTGAGTGTGTAAGTTTTAGTAGAATAGAATACTTAAAAATGAGCCCTGAGCCACTGCGATAGCACTTGTCTGTGACCCCACTCCTGGAGGCAGAAGCAGGATGAATAGAGAAGTTCAGGCCAACTTTGTCCCCTCTAGTTGCCCACTCCCCCAATTCTGATTTTAGCTTAATTGACAGGACGGCCAACACATACATTTATATGTGTGCAGGCCAGAGGCTGCTGACATGGGGTGTTTTCCTTTACTGCTTTCCTTGTTTTGAGACAGGTTGCTGCTGTCTCAGTGCATCTGTCCTTGCATCTGGCCATTTACGTGGAGATCCACATGCAGGTCCTTACGCTCTCACTGTGAGCTGTTGCCTCAGCTCTGCTTTTGTTGTCTTGCTAGATAGTCCAGCCAGCTTCAAACTCACGACCCTTGAATGGTTTTCTCACCTATGCTGGAATTACAGCTGCCTATCACTTGTATCTGCTAACAGATGTTATTTTTAAAGCTTGTTTGTTTTTTAATTTTTAATTAGGACTAGCAAGATGCTGGTGGGTAAAATCATGACCACTAAACCCACTAATCCCTGGACCCCACATTGTGCCATTTGTCCTCTGACCCTACGTGAGAGCCTACACATTTACACAAATAAGTAAAGAGGTGCAATAATAACTTTTAGAAGTTCTTGTTGTTATTATTATTGCAGACATGTTTGTGAGTGTGGGAGTGAATGTGCCACAGTGTGTGTGTGTGTGTTCAAAAGACAGGTTTGTAGAGTTTGTTCTCTGCTTTCACCTTTACATGGGTTCTGGGAATCAAACTCAGGTTTCCAGACTTTGTCAAGTGCCTTTACCTGTTGTTCCAGAAGCAATTTTTCTTGTTGTTGTAGGTGCCCGCCCCCGCTCCAAGCCAGAGTTTCTCTGTGTAGCTGTGGCTATCCTGGACTCACTTTCTAGACCAGGCTGGTCTTGAACTCACAGAGATTTGCCTGCTTCTGCCTTCTGAGTGCTGGGATTACAGGCGTGCACCACCACACAGGGCTCCAGAAGTAACCTAACAGGAAATTTTGGAGCTGTTGGAAAAGTTTACAGGGGCTGGGTGGTGGTGGAGCATGCCTTTAATCCCAGACTGGAAGGCAGAGGCAAGTGGATCTCTGTGAGTTCCGAGGTCAGCCTGGACTACAAAGTGAGCCCAGAATAGCCAAGGCTACACAGAGAAACCTTGTCTTGAAAAACAAAACAAAACAGGAAAAGTTTACAGGCATAAGAAATGAGCTACCATACCAGAATATTCTTAGTTTTAAATTACATTTCTGTCTGCCTGTTTGCCCGTCTGTCCATCTATCCATCTATATCAATCAATCAATCTATCTGTATATGATAGACTGCACCTGAGTTAGAGGACAGCCTGTGCCATGTGGGTCCCAAGAATTAAACTGAGGTTGCCAGGCTTGGTGGCAAGTGCTTTTACCTGGTGAGCCACTTTACCAGCCCCAAACCAAAATCATTACTAACACATCTGAGATATAAAGATGTTTCCTTTTGAGATAATTTGGTAGATTGTTTTTATTTTTCTTAATAGTATGTAATTAAAAACCCAAGGCCCAAATTTATTTTAAGACTATTAAACTCCCTTGTTTATATGAAAGAAAGGTTTAGAGATTTTAATTTCTAAGAGTTCTTTAAAAAGGGAGAGGCAAATCAAACTGGGCCTGGGCCCCACAAACGTATCACATTACTTCCTGTGCTTGGGAGGTGAGGTGGGTAGGGGAGTGGGGGGGTGAGTGTGTGGCTGTGCTGCGCTGGTGTAGGTCAGGAGCCTGCTAGGACCAGAAGTGAAAACTGCAAGTGCTTAAAAAAGCGGCTGTTAGGAGCTAAGCAGGACTGCACTAGGAGGTTGGACTTCTCAGGCACAGTGTGCGTGTTCATCCACAGCCTTCCTCAGGAAGTGTTTTGCATAAGGCGTACCTGAGACTCTGAGAGGACTATGTGGGAGGCAAAGGGAAAGATGGAGGGGCGGGGCTCAGGTGCAGGCTTTGAGATTGCAAGAAATCAAAGGTAGAATGTGGTAGATATTTCTCCCTGCCCCAAAGAGGGTGGGTAATACTTGTGTGTTTTGGGAAAGTATGTGTCTAGCAAATAGTTTCTATCTCCATTGGATTTTCAATACAAAATGAGCTATTCTTGTTAGTTCTGTTAGACTTGGAGTGAAAGTCAACATTTTTTTATTTTGAAAGAATTGCTTGTGATACAATGTTGACAACCAAGAGGAATACATTTCCAAGGAGGCTTCTTGGTACTAGGTGTTGTCTGTCACATGTGTGGCTTGGCTACCATGCTCCAACCAGGGCATGCAGTGCTGCTGCCTTCCCACGGGACTGATCAGTGATCGGCTCACATTTAGCCAGTACAGACAGTTGGCCTCTGTCGGCCTCAGCAGCACTCATCCACAGAAGCCCCTCAGAATCACTGCGTAGAGGGTGGAGGTAATAGGGATAGTTTTAGAGTTTATTGCTCAGAGTTAGGCCAGTGCCTCTCACCTTTACTTCCTCAAAATGTGAAGAACTTGTGAACAATTCGAGGACCCCAGGCTCAGTGGTTAAGAGCACTTCCTGCTCTTTCAGAGGATCAGGTTTGATTTCCAGTACCCACATGTCAGCTCACACCTGTCTGTAACTCAGTCCCAGGGAATGTGACATCATTGTCTGGCCTCCTCAGACACTGCATACATGTGGTACAAAGATGTACTTGCATGCAGAACACCCATTCACATAAAATAAAAATAAAAGGAAAAAAAATGCAAAGACCCAAGTGGTGATGGAGCATGTTTTGAGTAGCCAGAGGGTAAAGAGGTGGTTCTTTAACCTGAGTGTCACATGGAGGGCACCTTAGGTTTGCATTTACCTTGCTTAGATGGGGCCTGATAATTTGCCATTTGTTTCGTTTCTGTCACCAGGGTCTTCTGTATTCCAAGCTGTCCTCAAACTTACTGTTTAGGGCATGAGTTTGAATTTGTGATCCTCCCGCCTCCGCCTCTTGAGTGCTGGGATTACAGATTGTCAGTTTGCCTGGTTTTATGCCATGCTGAGATGGAGCCCAGGACTCTGCATGCTAGGCACTCACCATACCTCCAGTCCTGATGAATTACCTTTTAAGCCAATTCCTAGATGATGTTGTTACAACTGAGAGGGATGGGCAATTTCTAGAGCCTTTGAGGTAGACTGTAAATGACCCTGACAAAGACCACCCTCTCCATCTTGGCCCTCCCTCCTTCGCTCCCTCCCTCCCTCCCTGCCTGCCTCCCCTTCCCCTTTGTCTTTCCTTTCTCTCTCCCTTCAGTACAGAGGATCTTTTGAACCCAGTCCCAGCCCGTATTAAAACTGAAGTTAGGCAGGGCTGTGGAGCATGCCTTTAATCCCAGCACTCTTAGGAGGCAAAGGCAGGCGAGTCTCTCTGAGTTCAAGGCCAGCTTGGTCTACGAGTGAGTTCCTGGACAGCCAGGGCTAAAACAGAGAATTCTTTCTTGAAAAACCAACCAGCCAACCAACCAAACAACAACAACATATTGAGGTCAGACATAAGTAAGTTACCAGGCTTGCCCTAGGCTTATTCTATAGTCTAAGCTTCCTTGAATTTACAGTCTCTAGCTTCCATATTACAAGCTTGTGCTACCAGGCCTGGGCTGCCTTATTTCAGAATAGAGCCTATGCCCACACTTGAGCACTGTCTAACTTTCTGTGGCCAACTTTGTGTCATTAAAGAAAAAGAGAGCCAGGTGCACACACCTTTAATCCCAGCACTCAGGAGGCAGAGGATTGCTGTGAGTTCGAGGCCAGCTGAAAAGATCCGTGAACACACTCTGAGAGGAGATACATAAGTGAGCCAGAAACAAGAGGCGGGACGTTTTGGAGACTTGAGATAGTTTTGGCTGTTCATCTCTCCACTTCGAGAGGCTCCTAGAGAGAACCGCTTGAGGGAAGACTCTGGGCTCCTGCTGAGGTTCCGGGTTCTGGTTACTGCAGGTTCCAGCAGAAGAAATCCTGCTAGCAACACCAGGAGAATCGTTCCTAGGAACCGATATCCTTACAGTTTTGTTACTGTATTCTCTAATCTCCTTTTCCTATTGTTTAGGTTAGTCGGGTTATAAGTGACGTGCGTTCAGTAATAAGTTTGTAATAAAATATATTGGTTAAGAAAACTGGACCTACAGGGATTCTAGTAACTAAGCTATACTCCCAGACCATTGTAAGACATGGCTAACATTTTCATGTTACTAAGCCTTTTGTCTAGTGCCATGATTTCTTTTTGTTTTTAATGTGCCATAATATATTAGTGAAGTTTTGATTCACATTTGTTAATTTTATAATACTTCTCTGTATTATAAATTCAAGAGAGGGTTTCTCTGTGTAGTCCTCACTGTCCTCGCGCTCACTTTACAGACAGACCAGATTGGACTCAGAACCTGCCTCTGCCTCCTGAGTGCTGCAGTTAAAAGCGTGTGCCGTCACCATTATCACTGCCCAGCTGTTCATCTTACAACACTTTTTATTATTGCTTTTGACAAGAATGCTTCATCATGTCTTTTGAATTGTGCTATTAGAAAAAGATGTTGCTTTTTGTAAATGAGCTAGTTTTTAAAAATGAATCTGTGTAGCCCAGGCTGGCTTCAGACTTATGATCTATCTTCTTGCTCTTCCTGAGGGTCCAATGCTAGCATTGTAGGTATGGACTCTACTCCTGGCTATATTGACTTTGTAACCTGAATTTCTTGGGTTTTTTTAAAAGACCGAATTCTGAATTTCTGGGTCTCACTATGTTGGCCTGGAACTTGAACTCACAGACCTCTGCCTGCCTCTGCCTTTTTGAGTTCCTGGTAGAAGAGAGAGTCATTCATCCCCAGTGAAGCTAAATGTATAGGTCTAAGTGAGCTGCCTGATGTGGGTTCTGGGGGCAGAACTGGCATCCTCTGCAGAGTATCTCTCTAGTCCGCTCCAAGCCTTCTTCCTCGTGTGTAGGGTTTTTTCGTTTGGTTTTGGTTTTGGCGCCAAATCTGTTGGTCATTTTCTAGTTTCGTCTACCAACTCTTTACAGAGGCACAATCTAGGAATGCGCAGATAGTAGGTGCTCAAGAGCCAACTGGGTCCAGAGAGCCTCGCCTCCCTACGGGCAGCCCAGGACCAGGGAGGGAAGTCTGTGAATTCAAGGCCAGCCTTGTGTCTGTAGTGAGTTCCAGTAAAGCTAATGCTACATAGAGAGATCCTGCTTCAAAAAACAAAGTGAAACAGAACAAAAAACAAACAGAAGACCTGAGGGAGGCCTCATGCCTCAGCCTCAGGTGTTGGGAATGCAGACATGCACCTGGTTGCTCAGCCTGAGCCTGAGCCACTATTTCTTTTAACCTTAAGATGTGCTTGGGAAGCCAGGTCATGGTGATGCACGCCTTTAAACCCAGCACTCAGGGAGGCAGAAGTAAGTGGATCTCTGTGAATTCAAGGCCTGCCTGGTCTACAGAACAAGTCTAGGATGGCCAAGGCTCTGCAGAGAAACCCTGCCTTGAAAAACAAAAAACAAACAAAAAACCCAAAACCAAACTAAAAGAAAAAAAAAACCAACTAGTGACTATATCAAGGACTTAATAATCATCACTTTACCTTTTCAAGTTTCAAAATTAAAGAGTTTTAGTCTAGTACCAAATAATCCCCATCTTGGTGGGTGGGAGTGGGGGAGGGTAGTGGGGACAGTGACCTGGGGATTGATTTAAGGGCTAGTGTTTGCTTAGTAAGTCATCTATCACTGAGACCTTTTGTCTTGTGTCTTTGTGTCTTTGTTTTGGGTGCTGGATGGCTGGCCTTGATCTTTCTGCTGCTTTGCCAATGCTGAGAATATAAGTGTGTGCCGTCATCCCTGTGTGCCGTCATCCCTGTGTTCTGTCTTGGCTGAGACAGGATATTGTAACGCAGTCCACACTGGTCTCAAATTCTAGATCTTCCTGCCTCAGCCTCCCAAAAGCTGGAAGAACAGATATGTCTTGATTCCAAAGTATTTCTTTAATAAGAAAATTATTTATCTAGATCTGTTTCATGACAAAGATTTTTTAGCTTTAAATTCATATATTAGCACACATGACTCCAAATAGCCAAACAACCATGAGCAGAAAGCACAGTGCTGGAGGAAGCATGATGGGTTCTTTAGAACTCTATCACAGAGCTGTAGTAACAAGCACAGCGTGATACAGGCACAAAACGGATACACAGACTAATGGAGTAGAAGTAAATCCACACAATTCCAGCTTCCTGAGTCCTCAACAAATGGGATAAAAACATGCACTGGAGAGAAGACAGTCTCTTCAACAATCATTGCTGGGAAACGTAGGTAGAAGAAAACTGAAATTAGATTTATTCTCTCACTCTGCACAAAAATCCATTCAAAATGATCAAAGACAGGAAAACATTTCAGGATAGAGGCACAGGCAGTGATTTTCTGAATACAGCTCCAATAGCTCAGGAGATAATAGCAGGATTGACCAATGGGGGCTGCAGTGAATTAACCACACAGCACAGAAAATAATCAAGAATGAACTGTGGACTGAGATAACTTACCAGCTGTTCCTGCATCACAGAGTATGCCGAGTACATGAAGAACTCAAAACCTTTGTTCAAAAGAATAATACCAGCAATAAATAAACATAAACTTCTCAAAAGAAACACAAATAATCCTTAGCCAGGTAGTGATGGCATACACCTGTAATCCCAGCACTCAGGAGGCAGAGGCAGGAGGATCTCGGTGAGTTTGAGGCCAATGTGGTTTACAAAGTGAGTTTAGGACAGCCAAGGCTACACAGAAGCGCACCTCTCTCTCTCTCTCTCTCAAAAAAAAAAAAAAAAAATTCAATATCTTTTTTTCTTTTCTTTTTTTTCAAGACAGAGTCTCTCTGTGTAGTCTTGGCTGTCCTGGACTCGATTTGTGGACCAGGCTTGCCTCGAACTCACAGGGATCCACCTGCCTCTGCCTCCCGACTGCTGGAATTCAAGGCGTGCGCCACCACGCCTGGCTTCAATATCTTTAGTCATGAGGAAATTGCAAATTAAAACTATGCTAAGGGCTGTGGATGTAGCTAAATTAGTAGTATGCTTGCCTAATCACACAAAGCCCGGTATTTTAGCCCCAGCATATAAACTGGGACACAGTGGTATATGCTTGTAATACTAACACTATGAAGGTAAAAGCAAGAGAATCAGAGTCCAAGGCCAGACTGAGATAGATGAGATCCTGTCTCAAAACCTGAGAGCAGAATATGGTGTACACCTAGAATTCCATTCTTGGGAAAGGATTAAAAGCTCAAGCCCTCCAGGTCTATCACTAGACCTCACCTCAAAAAACAAAAAACAAAAACAAAAAAACCACTCATATTCCAACTGAGCCCAGTTACAATGGCTATTCTCAAGATGACAAAAGACAAACCATACAGGGTGGCTTCTGCTCATAATCTTAGCACTTGGAAGGCTGGGACATTATCATTCCATGAGTTCAAGACCAGCCTGGATTATGGAGGGAGAGTGTTAAGTGTGTTGGCCTAGACCAGTAATCTCTGCCAATGGGAGGCTAAAGTAAGGACTGCTTAAGTTCAAGGCCAGAGTTAGGCCATCCCCGAAAGCCTTAGGGGTCCAGGTGATAAAGTGCTTGCTGCAAAAATATAAAGATCAAATATGATCCCCAGGCCCCATGAAAAACTCGAGGTACAACACCTGACACTTGTAATCTTAACACCGGGGAGGCAAAGACAAGCTGATCCTGGGGGTTAGCTTTCCAGTCAGCCAATAACAGATTCTATTTAAAAAAGAAAAAAAAAAAAAAGAGTGAATGGTTCCCAAGGTAAACTCTGGTACCGCACGCATGCACTCACACACACACACACACACACACACACACACACACACACACACACGCACGCACCGAGTCCTAATAAAAAACAATGTAATTTGGGAAAATGGATGGAAATAAAGATCATTATATTAGGCAAAATAAGTCAACCTCAGAGAAATATAGTTATCTCTCATATGTGAAATGAAGAGTATATGTTGGAGTGATGAGTTTGTGCACTGTGTAAAGATTGACCTTGTATTGTTCAGATGCTGACTGCTGCACCAGCAGAGAGCTGAGTACACACCTGACCTTGGTTATTGTCAAGCATCACCTGTCTCAGTGTTTTGTAAACATTGCTCTCCATCACCTTCCGATTGGTTGACATAAGAGCTGAACAGCCTACAGCAAATGCAGGAGAGAACAGGCAGGACTTCCAGAGACAGAGGAACTCTGGGAAAGAAAGCAGATCAAAAAGATTTGGGGAAAAAAAAAAAAGGTGTGCTACAAGACATAGTATGAAACTGAGGAGGGGTAACAAGCCACATGGTAGAAAGCAGATTAATATACATAGATTAAACATACGTTATAAGAGCTAATTAGAAACAAGAGTAAGCTAAGGCCTAAAGCTATTATAAGTAAATAAAAGTATTGATGTCATTATTCAAAGCTGGGGTGGCATAGAAAGCCTGTACCTTTTAAAGTGTATATTTTAAAAGGACATGAAAGTAGAAACTACATGGAGACTGGGAGAAGGGAACCTGCTTACCTTGTGTACAGCCTGGGATTCAGTCCCTAGTACTACAAAAGTAAAGCACGCCATAGACTTGTGGACCTAGGTATTGGGCTGGGAAAATGGTTCAGTGAGTCAGGTGCTCACTGCTCAGGCATGAGGACCTGAACCTGCGCCCCCAGACCGCACACACAGGGTGATTTCCAGGACAGCCAGGACTACACGGAGAAACCCTGACTTGGTGAAACAGAAAGGAAGTCACAGGATAACTTTGCAGAATAGTTCTCTCCTTCCACCTTTGCATGCTATCATCAGGGAGTAGGAAGAGCCTTGACGGAGCCATCTCATCAGCTACCAAGTATTTTTTTCCTACTTATTTATTTACTTGTTTGTTTAGTATACAATGTTATTCCTGCATGTACACCTACATGCCAGAAAAGGGCATCAGATTTCATTATAGACGGTTGTGAGCCACCATGTGGTTGCTGGGAATTGAACTCAGGATCTTTAGAAGAGCAACCAGTGCTCTTAATTCCTTGAGCCATCTCTCCAGCCCCAGGAAGTGTTTCTCCCCCTCCCCCCCCTTTCCCCTTCTTTTTTTATTTATGGTTTTTTGAGACAGGGTTACTCTATATAATAGCCCTAGCTGTCCTGGAACTCTTTTTGTAGACCAGGCTGGCCTTGAACTCACAGAGATCCTACCTGCCTCTGCCTCCCAAATGCTGGAATTAAAAGCATGTGCCACCACACCCACAGCAAGTATTTCTTAATTTAATTTTTTACTACAATTTATTTATTTAGCATTTATTTAGCATATATGTGTGGTTGTATGTCGATATGCATGTCATAGCACATGGTGCAGGTCAGAGGTCATCTTGAGTCCTGGGATTGAACTCAGGTGTTCAAGTTTAGCAGAGGCTATCTCAACGCTGTGAACCATTTCACCAACTCCTCAGGCACTCTTTTTAAAACCTGAGGTAAAACATTATACTTTATAAAAGCATCCGTTTCTCTTCTCTCCCTCTCTCTGTCCTCCTCTCTCCCACCCTCTCCTTGCCTGCCCCTCCGCGCCACCCCCCCCCACGTGTGCGTGTGCGTGTGCGTGTGCGTGTGTGTGTGTGTGTGTGTGTGTAAGATAAGAGAGCAGGGAAAGAGAGAGCTCTATCCTTCCAGTTTAGAATTAAAGATAGTTGAGGATTCTTCTGCCTCCCCCTACTGAATGCTACAATTACAGACATAAGCTATCACCCCTGCCTCCCCTACACCCCTCTTCCCCAGCTGCCCTGGGCTCACTCTGTAGACCAGGCTGTTCTTGAACTCAGAGATACACCTGCCTCTGCCTCCCAAGTGCTAGGGCTAAAAGCATGGGGCCACCACCTCCCGGCTACATATCAGATTTTAAGGTTGCATACTGTAATGTTTCATTTTGGCAACTTGAAAGGACCAGGAAAGGGGCTGTATAAACAGACTGGCCTGTGCGAAAGTGTCTATGAGGGATTCTCTTATTATGTTCACTGAAGTGAGAAGAAGAGCTCACTATAGGTAGCTCCATTCTCTAGGGCAGAGAATGTTGAAGTTGTAAAAGAGGAAAGTGAGCGGAGAGCAAGCATGTGTGCATTATTTCATTCTGCACTGTTTGTGACTGGATGTGAAGTGACCACTTCCTTAAGTTTCTGCTGCTTTGACTGCCCACCATGATAGGCTGTAACCTTCTGAGCCTAATGACGTTTTCTCCCTTAAGTTGCTTTATCAAGGTATTTTATCATGTAAATAGAAAAGGAAACTGGGATTTGTATTTATGCTGATAAACAAAAATCATGATGTCATCCAACAGCTACAAATGTGAACAAAATCAGGGGCTGGAGAAATGGCTCTGTTTAAGAGTATATATTGCTTTCCAAGGTACTGTTCCTCTAAAAAGAGAAAGAGAAAAAGATAAAGGCTAGGGAACTTCGAGAGAGAGGGAGGGAAAGGGGGAAATGGGGAAAGGGAAGAGGGCAGGAAGAGCAGGAGGCAGGGGAGGACTGATAAGAGCTCAGGATGAACAGGAGCTAAAGACTCAAACCAGAGAAAGTAAGAAACAAAAAGACACTGGGTAAGTTCAAGTGCGGTGGGAGCCCCTGACATTTGAAGTTGGCATGGGACCCATTCTTTTAAAAGCTCTCCCTGGCTGTCTGCAAACAGAAAATAGGACAGAGGCCAGAGAGTGGTGAGGACCAGTTAAAAGGCTACAACAGGAAGAAATGGAAAGATGCAAGACCTTTGTGTGTCTATAGGCTGACCTGGATTCTACCATCTTCCTGACTTGGCATTCCCAGAGCTAGAATGAGGGGCATACAGCACCTAGGCTATGGTTTATATATTCTTTGTGCGTGACACATGCAGAGGTCTTAGGACAACTTGCTGACAGTTCTTTTCTTTTACTACATGGACTCCAGATATCAAACACAAGTCATTAGGGCAAGCATCTTTACTCATTTGCTGGCTTGTAAGGTGCGTTTTTGCAGGTGAAATTTGGAAGGACTTGAAGGTCAGGTGGTGCTGGCACATGTCTTTAATCCCAGCACTCAGGAGGCAGAGGCAGGTGGATCTCTGTGAGTTTTGAGACCACCCTGGTCTACAGAGCTAGTTCCAGAACAGCCAGGGCCACACAAAGAAACCCTGCCTTGAAAAACAAAATGAAAGGAAGGAAGGAGGGTGGGTGAAAGGGATTTGGAGAATGATGTGGCCGAGAGAGGTATACAAGAAAGTTGCAGTTACCGGGCTGGAGAGATAGCTCCAAGGTTAGGAGCACTGACTGCTCTTCCAAAGGTCCTGAGTTCAATTCCCAGCAACCACATGGCAGCTCACAACCATCTACGATGAGATCTGGTACCCTCTTGGCACACAGGTATGAACACTGTATACATATACACTGTATACATGTATGTAAGCAGAACACTGTATACATAATAAATAAATCTTTTTTCAAAAAGAAAAAAAATTTCAGTTGCCAATCAGATTCCCAGATTTCCCAGCTTAAACAACTGAGTGCCATTTTCTGAAGAAAAACACCCGGAAGTAGGTAGTCTGCCTGGATAATAATAGTTTGGGACATGTAAAGTATGAACTTCTTGTAAAATACAAATTTGAGAATTCTCAGTATAAGTGGTATTTATATCCTTGGAAACAAATGCTATCAGCTAGAAAAAGAACATAGAAAAGAGATGAGGGTACAGGCCCAAGTCATAAGAATGAGAAAGTGATGGGGAAAAGAGACCATCAAAAGCTTACACATGCTGCCCCCTCCCCAATGTGGTCCTGTGCACTGTGTATGCATGCACTGATTTCTGTGCCCTGAGATCTGGCTGCAGTCTGACATGGGCATTGTCATTTCTATGAAGACTCTCCTGTCTCAATGTTGTGTGAAGAGTGCTCCCAGTTATCTCTGGTTAGTTAATAAAGAAGCTGAATTAGCCAATAACTGGACAGAGGAGAGAGCAGGTAAGACTTCTGTTCTGTGTGTGGGTGGGTGGGAGGGGGTGTTTCAGAGAGGCAGAGAAGAGAAAAGGAAGAGGAGGAGAGAGGAAGATGTCCCCACGAGGAGCCATGACCACAGAGAGCAAAGGCAAGGGCATGTGGCTGGGAAGTAGCTAGAGCAGCAAAACTAGGTTAGAACAGATGAACTTTAATGCTTGTTGAATAAACCTTATAAGTCTCTGTGTCATTATTTGGGAGCTAGGGCAGGTATTAGAAAAGGCCACAAACAAAACCGATTTCAAAGGGGCACACCTTTAATCCCAATACTCAGAGGCAGGAGGATCTATGTGAGTTCAAAGCCAGCCTGCTCTACAAAATAAGTCCAGGACAGCCAAGGCTACAAAGAGAAACCCCGTCTAGGGAGGAGAAGGGGGGGCAGGGAGAAAAAAGCTAAAATACATTTGAATCTAAATACTTGTAAATCTGGCTACATAATGGCATGAGGCGTTTAAAAAATCATCTTCAAGATGGGCATGGTGTCCCACGCTTTTAATCACAGCACCCAGGAAGCAGCGGAAGGCAGATCTCTGAGTTCGAGGCCAGCCTGGTCTACAAAGTGCATTCCAGGGCAGCCAGGGCTATTACACAGAGAAACTCTATCTCGAAGGGGGTGGGTGGGGAACACACACACACACACACACACACACACACACACACACACACACACGCGCGCGCGCGCGTGCGCGCGCGCGCGCAGGGCTGGGCTCAGTGGCATGGTACCTACTTAGCATACAGAAGGCCCTGAGCAAACCTTCAGCACAGACAAGTACAGTATGGTCCCGCTGTGAATTTGCACACATGGAGTTTACAGAAACAGCACTGGGTGAATATCCACATAACTATTCTCAACGGATCTTCACAGACTTCAAATACAGTGCCCTTTGTTTTCCTGGCTAAACTTTTGACAGTGTTTATTTTTGCAACCAGAAGACAACAAATACATACCTTTTGTTTGTTTACTTCTTTGTTTTGAGACAGGGTTTCTCTGGATATCCCTGACTGTCCTAGAACTTACTCTGTAGACCAGGTTAGCCTCTAACTCAGACATACGCTTGCCTCTGCCTTCTGAGTGCTGGAAGTAAAGGTGTTTATCCCCATGCCTGACTTAGCAAATGTATACTTTCTAATACATTTTTAAAGCTTTCTTTACATCTTAAGTTATTGTTACTGTGTATATGATGTGTGTGTGTACCTGTAAGTGTGTGCAGGCAGGTCAGAGGACAACTTGCAGGAGTTGGTTCTTTCTACTGTGGGTTCCCTGGATCAAACACAAGTTATATCAGGATTATAAAACAAGCACTTTTACATGGTAGACTGCAATAATAAGTTCCCCAGAGTCTCAGACTTTTGAATACTTGGTCCCTGGTTGGTGATGCTGTTTGAGGTGTTATGAGGAGTTTATGTAAACTCTCACTGGCTTTGAGAGTTTAAAGACTTCCTCTTTAAACCAGTTTAAAGCCAGTTTTTTGTTTTTGTTTTTTTGTTTTGTTTTGTTTTGGCTGTTGTTGGTGTTTGGTTTGGTTTGGTTTGGTTTTGGTTTTTTGAGACAGGGTTTCTCTTTGTATCCTTGGCTGTCCTAGACTTACTTTGTAGACCAGGCTGGGCTTGAACTCACAGGAATCCACCTACCTCTGCCTCCCAAGTGCTGGGATTAAAGGTGTGCACCACCACGCCTAGCTCTTAAAGCCAGTTTTAAGCTGGCTCAGCAGTTGGAAGCACTGACTGGCTTTCTAGAGGAGCTACATTTGATTCCTAGCACCCATGGAATGGTAGATAATAACTGTCCCTAGTTCCACATCCAAGGAAAGTCTAATGTCTTCCTCTGGCCTCTGTATGAACATGGTACATAGACATACATGCAGGCAAAAAATATACACAAAAAAAATGTTAAAAAAACAAAAAAGACTTCCTCCTGCTTATGGTTGAAAGTATAAGCTCCCAGCCTCCAGCCAGCAGCCATGCCTCTACTCTGCCATCATTGCCTTTTACTCTCTCTGGAGCTCTAAGCCCCAGTCAACTTGCTTCTTTAAGCTGCCCCTGTCACGGTGTTTCATCACAGCAATGGAAAAGTAAATGATGTACCTACCATCTTGCCAGCCATCATAAACTTTTTAGTGTTTTGATTTGTTTTCTGAGACAGAGTTTCTCTGTGTAGCCTTGGATGTCCTAAACAAGACTGGCCTCGCCTGCCTCTGCTTCTCTGAGGACTGGGATTACAGGCATGTGCCACTGCACCCAGCAATAAAGTTGTTGTTGTTGTTGTTGTTTTTTAAAGACAGGGTCTTACTATGTAGCCTTGGCTGGCCTGGAATATGCAGACTAAGCTGGCCTTGAACTCACAGAGATCTGTTGCCTCTGCCTTCCTAGTGCTAAAATTAAATGTGTGTGTTGTCAAGCCTGAACCCTTGATAAACTTTTAAGAAGGCATTGTGAAAGCCGGTAGTGGTGGCACACGCCTTTAATCCCAGCGTTCAGGAGGCAGAAGCAGGCAGATCGTTATGAGTTTGAGTCCAGGATAGCCAGGACTGTTACACAGAGAAATCCTGTCTTGAAAAACCACAAGGAGAAGGAGAAGGAGGAAGAAGAAGAAGAAGAAGAAGAAGAAGAAGAAGAAGAAGAAGAAGAAGAAGA
>OU015743.1:57980634-57992148 GCA_907169655.1 Acomys percivali | reverse complement strand
GAAGAAGAAGAAGAAGAAGAAGAAGAAGAAGAAGAAGAAGAAGAAGAGAAGAAAGAGAGCGAGAGAAAGAGGCATTGTGAAAAAAATTTAATAAAGATTAGAGGTTGATGAATTAGTAAATAGAAATAATTCAGGAACAGATTTGGTTTGAGGATTGTTTTATTTGGTCTTGGGTGCTGGTATATAGTACTCTACAGAATGTGACCTGCTCTACACTGTGAGACTCTTTCCACCATGAGACTCTGGCAAGCTCACACACACATCTTTTTTGTTGTTGTTTGTTTTTGGTTTTTCGAGACAGGGTTTCTCTGTGTACCCTTGGCTGTCCTGTACACTATTTGTAGACCAGGCTGGCCTCGAACTCACAGGATCTACCTGCCTCTGCCTCCTGAGACTTGGGATTAAAGGCCTAAGCCACCATGCCCAGCTAGTTTCTTTATTTTTACTTTAAACATTTCCCCTAACTTTAGTTTGTTTAAAGTTTGTATGAATTTAGTTATTAGTCTTTAAATATCTTATTTGGGAATGAACCACATACTAAGCAGTCCTCTTCTACTAACTCATACTTCAGCTTGTCACCATAGCTACTGTGGGTTTTTGAGCAGCATTAAAAGTTTCATTATTGGGCCTGAAGAGATGGTGAAGAGCACAGGCTGCTCTTCCAGACGATCCAGGTTCAATTCCTAGCATCAGCTAGCAGCTCACAACTCTCTGTAACTCCAGTTCCAGGGGATCTGGCATCCTTATACAGACATACATGCAGACGAAATGCTAATACACACAATAAAGCAGGGAACTTAAAAAAGTTTCATTATATAGATGGTGTTACTATTCTAATTTTTAGGGAAGGTAAAAGTTTTCTGTCTGCCTTCCATACTAGTTATGGGTAGCCATGACACTCTCTAGCCACCTGGTGGCAGCATATTATAACATGAAAGTAAGTCTTTCTAAACTGTAGTTGTTTTTAAGAGGAAATGGTAAGGAGAAGCTATTGACTGATAACAGATTTTCTGTTCGGGGTAATTAAAATGCTTTGAAAATAGCAATGGTTCACACACATTATGAATACAGTTGTACCTCTATATTATGCATTTTCATTGGTTAAAATGGTAAAGTTGATGGGGGTCTGGAGAGATGGCTCAGCAGTTAACAACAGGCCATGAGTCCAATTCCCAGCAACCACATGGTGGCTCCCAACCATCTATACTGGAATCTGATTCTCTCTTCTGGCGCACAGGTGTATATGCAGATAGAAAACTCATATATAAGATAACTAAATCTTTAAAAAAAAATGTAAAAAATAGTAAAGTTGATGTTATGGTGTCATGATTTAAGAGCATGGATATGACAGGAAGATCTCTCTGAGTCCAAGGTTGGCGTAGTCTGCATAGAAAGCTTCAAGACAGTCAGGGCTGCATAGAGACAGACAGCTCAGAAAAGCTAAGTTTGGGATTATTTTTTATTTGGAAAATGATACCCATTTTCACGATAAATCCTAATGATTTTCTGAATTTTGTTAGTATCTGTTGTAGTAGTTCTTCTTTCATCTTTAATTTTATTAATCTGAGTCGATAATTTTATTAATCTTCATCTTTTTATTAGTCTGACTAAGGGTTTGTCAATCATGCTTTTCAAAGAACCAACGCTTTGTTTCATTGATTCTTTGTGTTATCTTTGTTCCATTTAATTAGTTTCTGCCTTGATCTTGATTTCTTTTCATCTACTGATTTGGGGTTTGCCTTATTCATTTTTTGAGTCTCTAAGACAAATCATTATTTATTTGAGCTCTCTGGATTTTTTTTGTTTTATTTTGTTTTTGTTTTGTTTTCTGAGGCAGGGTTTCTCTGTGTGGCTCTAGCTGTCCTGGAACTCACTTTGTAGACCAGGCGGCCTTGAACTCACAGAGATCTGATTCTCTCTGCTGGGACTAAAGGCATGTGCAATCTCTCTGGCTTCTTAAAGTAGGCACTTAGCGCTATAGGATGAATGCCTCCTAGGACCACTTTCATTGCATCCCATAGGTTTTGATATTCTAGGAGAGTTAAAATGTTCCTTTTTGATTTCTTCAAGTACCCATTTGCTATTCAGGAATGTGTTGTTTAATCTCCATGAGTTTGAGTGTGTTTCAGGGTTTCTCTTGATCATTATAGTCTTATTCCATTGTGATCAGGCAGGCTACCAGGACTTGTTTCCCAGATTTGTTGAGATATGCTTTGTCTCAGAATATGTGATTATTTTGTTGAAATTCCATGGGTTGCTGAGAATAATGTGTACTCTGCAGAGTTTGATGGGATGGTCTATAGATGTCTGTCAGTCCACCTGATCTATAGCATCACTTTAATTTGCTTGGGAGATATGTCAATTGTTTGAGTATTAAAGTCACCCCCAACTGTGTATTATAGTTAATCTGGAATTACATCTAATATTATTTATTACAAAATTAGTTGCACCTGTGTTGGGGGTACATATGTTAGAATCATACTGTCCTCTTAATCAGTGTTCCCTTAATCAGTATGACACAGTCATCCTCATATTTTCTCACTAGTTTTGATGTGAAGTCTGTGTTGTCACATATTGGAACAGTAATACCTACTTGTTTCCTAGTTCCATTTACTTGGAACTTTTTCCATTTTTGTACCCTAAGGTGACATCTGGTTTTTGCAGTGACATCTGTTTCTTGGAGGAGGCAGATAAATGGTTCTGATCCAGTCTGCTAGTCTTCCCCACCCCCTGCATTTTTTTTCAAAGATTTATTTTTACTTTTAATTGTGTGCGCCCATGCCTATGTATAGGTTTGTGTATGTGATTACAGGTGCCTGAGGAGTCCATGGCTGTGGGGGCCCCTGTCTTTTGATTGGGGAATTGAGATTATTAATACTTGATTATTATTGAAAAGTGTCTATTCATTTTCTTCCATTTGTTGTTTTTGTAGTGTTCATTTGTTTTTTCTTTTTTCTCTTTGGCTTAACTCCCCCACCCCCCACCCCCGCCCCCTACCATGGACATGTGGATAAATTTGTTTTTTGTTCAGTACGAAAGATTGCTGTATTTTTCTGGGGAGCTGGCTTAGTGGTTATGCATTCTTTTAGCCTATTTTTATCATGGAAAGTTTTTATTTTTCTTTTAGTTAAAACAGACAGGTTTGCTGGATATAATGGTCTCGGCTGGCTGGCAGTTGAGTCAGAATTTGAAACACATCTGCTCAGGCCCTCCTGCCTTCTGAAGTTTCAGTTGAATCCTCTCTCTGTCTGGTGTTATCTTGCAGAGTCTGCTGTTTATGGTATGTGGTGTACCTTGCTCTGTCAGGATGTTGTCTTTGTCTGTGTATGTAGTACTTAACTATAACGAGGGACAGTTCCCTTCTGGTGTCTAGGTGTTCTAAACACATCATATTTGGATTAGCGTCTCTTTTTCCATGTTTGAGAAATTTTCTGTTGATTTTTGTTTTGTGTGTTTGTTTTCTTTTGTTTTGTTTTTTTGAGACAGGGTTTCTCTATGTACCCTTGGCTATGTACCCTTGGCTGTCTTGGACTCGCTTTGTAGACCAGGCTGGCCTCGAACTCACAGCGATCCGCCTGCCTCTGCCTCCCAAGTGCTGGGATAAAAGGCGTGCGCCACCACCACCCAGCTTGTTTTGTTTTGTTTTTTGATACAGGGTTTCTCTGTGGAGCCCTGCCTGTCCTGGAACATGCCCTGTATAGACTTGGCTAGTCTTGGATTCAGAGATTGCCTGCCTCTGCCTCATGAGTGCTGAGCTTAAAGGAATGTACCACTACTACCTAGCTGTTTTTTTGTTTGTTTGTTTGTTTGTTTGTTTTTTTAACACCTTTAGAATTTGATTCTTTGGGAGCTGGAGAGATGACTCAGTGGTTAAGAGCACTGTCTGCTTTTCCAGAGGTCTTGAGTTTAATTCCCAGCAACCACATGGTGGCTCACAACCATCTATAATTTGATCTGATGCCTTCTACTGGCCTCTAGGTGTACATGTAAATAGAGCACTGTATACATAAAAATAAATATATCTTAAAACATTTTTTAATTAAAAAAAATTGATTGTTAACACTTTTAATCCCAGCATTCAGGAGGCAGAAACAGGCAGATCTCTGTGAATTCAAGGCCAGTGTAGTCTACAAAGTCTGCCCAAGGACTGTTATACAGAGAAACTCAAAAAACAAAGCCAACAACAACAAGAGACCTTGGTTCTTCTCTTTCTATTCTGCCGTCATAGATGCACTCTCAGAGTGCAGTGTGTCTTGTTTTGATTGTCCCAGCTACATACTGTGTTCAGGGTCTCAGCCATGTTTACGTTTCCCCACAAAGTGTTTTATGATTAACTTTATTCTGTATGCCTTTCCCTCCTTACTCTTTGCCTCTGAGTCTTACTATTTAATTGCTGATTTAAGTTTGTATTTTCTCTGACATTTTAGAATGGAAGCATCATTATGTAGCACACCTTTTACTAATAGTGAGCTCACACATTCATATGGATCTCTCCCAGCCTCCAGTGCTAGGAACCACAGCCAGGCCCTGTACATGGTAGGCAAAGGCTCCATCACAGGAACACTCAGGACCCTAGGAGTTACTGTGTATCTGCCCTGTGTACATAGTGTAGCCTGGGAGAGTTTTGATTGTTATCTTTCTCTCTCTCTTTTTTTTTAAAGATTTATTTTATGTATATGAGTGCTCTGTTTTCATGCACACCAGAAGAGGTATCAAATTCCATTACAGATGTGGTTGCTGGGAATTGAACTCAGGACCTCTGGAAGAGCAGCTAGTGCTCTTAATCACTGAGCTACCTCTCTAGCCTCCTGTGATTATTTTTTTTCCTTCCCCCTTCTTCTTCTGTATAGTGTTAGGAATTGAACCCAGGATCTCATGTATGGTGCACATACACTTTATAACTGAGCAATATTCCTACCCTAGCCTAGGAAATCTAAACCTTTGTATTTATATACAGGAATTGCTTAGGGCCTGGAGTAGTAATGGCTGTATCAAGGATCTTCAGAAATCGCTATGAAGAGAAAGAAAAACAGTTCTTTCAAAGACATTTTTATTTATGTGTACATGTGTGTCTGATGCGTGTGTGCTATGTGCAGGTACCCACAGGGACCAGAGATCATATGATTCCCTGGAGCGTAGGCCACTGTGTGCTTGGAACTGAACTTGGATCCTTTGGAAGAGTAGCAAGTACTCTTAACTGCTCAGCCATTTCTCCAGACCTCACTTTTTTGTTCTTGTTTCTTGAGACAGGGTTTCTGTGTAACCTTGGCTGTCTTGTAACTCACTCTGTAGACCAGGCTGGCCTTGAACTCAGAGATAAACCTGCCTCTGCCTCTGCCTCTGCCTCTGCCTCTGCCTCTGCTTCCGCCTCCGCCTCCGCCTCTGCCTCTGCCTTTGCCTCCGCCTCCTGAGTCCTGGAATTAAAGGCGTGTACCATCACCGCCCAGCCAGTCTTCACTTTTTAAAAGTTTGTTTTCATTTTGCATTTTTGTTTTGGTGGGACATCACAGTGCTTGTGCAGAGGTGAGAGGACAACACGTGGTCTGTTCTTTCCTTCTACCACTGGTTCTGGGGCTGGAACTCAGGTTGTCAGGCATGGTAGCTCATAACCTACCCACTGAGCCTCTCACCAGCCAGGAGTAATTTGTAAGGTTATAATGATGCTAAGTTTCCAGGTTAGTAAAAAGCACCAACAGCATTTTGGAGAAGAGGATGGAATTTCTTTGGTGATTCAGATTTTACTCTTTTGCCTTTAAACTCTTATTATTTGTTTTCCTAGAAAATTTAAAAAGTAGCTATAGTGGTTTTAAAGCCAGGGTGAATTTGATGTTTTAAGCTGGGGTATATAGATAACTTAGTTGCTATAGCAAGAATTTCTAAACTATCCGTTACTTAAGTTCCTGTGGCTGTTTGCTGAAGATTGTATTTCAAAGTAGCCTGCTTGCAGTCTCTTGTCAGCCCTTTCTTGCTCACTGAAGAGCAAGTCTGATCAGCAGTCTCCTTAGCTAGCCTTCTGTTACTGCTAGTCTTTTGATGTTCCTCTTTCTTTCTTAGTTTCTTTCCTTCCCTCCTCCAATCCTTCTTTCCTTTCTTTCTTTTTTCAAAACAGGGTTTCTCAGTGTAGCCGTGGCTATCTTGAACTCTTTGTAGACCAGGCTGGCCTCCAACTCAGTGAGCCATCTGCCTCTGCCTCCTGAGTACTGGGATTATAGGCATACGCCATCGTGCCTAGCTGATGTTCCTCTTTCTTTCTTTTCTTTCTTTCTTCTCTCTCTCTCTCTCTCTCTCTCTCTCTCTCTCTCTCTCTCTCTCTCTTCCCCTTGTTTTTTTGAGACAGGGTTTCTCTGTGTAGTAGAGCCCTGGCTGTCCTGGACTTACTTTGTAGACCAGCCTGGCCTTTGCCTCTGGAGTGCTGTGCCACCATTCACTTGTTAGCCAGAGTTAACTGTGGTTAATTTTGCCTATATGCATTTTGGTTTATACTTTGTCCTCTGGGTCATAGGCAGTAGCTTCTCACCTAGGATCCTTTCTCTCTGATCCCTCTTCCTGAATAGCTCTGTCTCGTTAGCCACAGAAACCAGATGAGGACTGTTTGCCTCTTTAGGATCACTCTGGATGCTGGATTGTCCTGCCTCAGTCTACATACTGCTGGGATTACAGGTTCATGGCAGTGTGCAGCTAGTTGCTTTTGTAGGATTCTTTCTTTTAGTTTAGTGATTGTCTGACTTTCAGTGTTGTATTTCAGTCATTCTTTTTGTTGCTTTCTGGTTTATCTGGCTTGCTATAATTTTGTAGCAGTGTATGCTAATTAAGACTCTTTGCTTATAGGGATTTCTAATTGCTATTTGAGTCTTTTTTTTTTTTTTGGATTCGGGCTCTTTATTGTCCCTCGGCCCCCACCCCAGTCCAGAGCTCTTCAGGGAACCCTTGTCCTTGTTCTATAGGATTTTCACTGGTGTGGGATGACAAGGGACCTGGCACATCTCGTAGACCTCAGTCCTTGCTTCGAGGCGACCGGCTTAAGCACTCAGGCAAATGTGTTTTTAAATTTCTCCTTCACCTTGCCAAATGCCTCTGAAAACCAGGTGCGGGTCTTGGTCACCAACTCCTTCTGTTTTATATGGTCAATGGCTGCCTTGGCCTTGTCCTCCAAAATGTTCCCAAACTCCTTTAGTTTATCCGGTAAGTGCTCCAATGTGCTGGACAAGTCAGGGGCCGCCTGGGCGGAGGCTGGGCCTTCCAAAGCCATGGCCAAGGCCAGGATCAGGACAGGAAGAGAGATGAAGAGCCTCATGGTGGCTGCAGGGGCACCCTGGATCTAAGCCTCTGACAGGAGGACTGTGCTATTTGAGTCTTAATGTGCCTTCAGACTCAGTGGTTGTTGTATCTTGCGTATGAATGATAGAAACAGAATTGCTTTGTTTCCCTTTTCTTTGTGAACATGGACCAGCACTGGTGTTTCCTCACATTTGGGCTCTTACCATTGCTTTCTCATCTTCTGGAGGTTTGTGCCTTCACGCCTTGTTGCTGTCATTCCCTAAAGCTCCTGGCATGAGTGTTTTTTCTTGCCTTGCTCCTTTCAGGTCATCTGGGGCTTTACCGTCAGGCTCATCATTGTCCTCCAAACCTCTACTTCCCAGCTGCACCTTGCTGCTCACTCTTGTGCCTGTGGACAGTCTGCTAATAGTCTACCCTCTAGCAGCTTAAAATCCACTTGGATTTAATAAAACTAGTAAGTAAAAACAACCAAAACTTAAATAAAAACATTAAAAGGCCCTCAGAAGCCCACATTCGAAAATGACCAACTTTGAAGTCAGGGGTAGAAACTGTTGTGGGCTGTAGACTCTCCTTTCTCCTGCCCCATGTTTCCTTAGCCTTTCCTTGACTAGGGTGGAATGACTAATGCTAAAAAATTTGAGTTAGGAGCTCATCCAGGCCTAGCTCAGTCTCTTTCCTTGGGAGTCAGCTGCTTGTAGCCTATGTTTTCTAGTTTTTTTGTTTTTGATTTTGCTTTTTTTCTTCTTCCCAAACTAGAGTGTTAGGTTTTTCTAGGAACAGACTTGTGTATGGGCGTCATTTACCACTGTGACTGATATTAGGTGGGGAATTGGTTCAGTTCTGCAGTGGAATTTTAGGACATCATTCTTTTGGTGCATTTAAGTTACATTTCAAAATATATGGTATTTAATAAAGATAGCAGTTTGTTCACCATCTATGTGGTGAGTTTTTAGATCATGATCTATCTGCTTTTTTTCCTTCCTTCCTTTTTTCCCCCCTTCTTTTTTTTTTTTTTTTTTTTTTTCTGTTCAGACAGACTCTTGCTGTGTAGCCCTGGCTGGTTAGAACTTAATGTATAGACCAAACCAGCCTCGAACTCCTACCTCTGAACAGACCTCTGTGAGTTATGGGCTATACAGCAAATTCCAGCCCAGCCAGGGCTACATAATGATACTCTGCCTCAAAATATTTTATTTTTTTAGAGGAAGTTAGAAATGCTCCATGTTCTTCCAGGGGACCAGAGTTCCATTCCCAGCACCTGCATCAGGCCTCATATAGCTGCCTGTATCTCTAGCTACGGAGGATCCAACACTCTCTCTTCTAGACTCAGAGTACCCATACATGTGGCATACATACATATAGACAAACATGCACACACATATCTTTTTTTAAAAGGCCTCCTACTTGTGCCCCATGAGTACTGTGATCACAGCTTGTGCCACCACACCTGGCCTTTTGGCCAAGTTTCTGGTTCTAAAACTAGATCATTGTATGGGTGAGGAAGTATCTGGTGAAAGAACATGAGATGAGACGTAATTTGGAAATTAATCTGAAATGAAGTAATCAATACTGAAAAAAATAATTGATAGAATGATTTAGTAACTGTGAACAGGTAAAATGCCTGTAAATGAAATGATTTAGTTTACTTCTTATGTATCAGCTGATTTTCATGCAGAGCTTGCCTGTGCTGCACTTAGATAGTTGAGGTCACAGTAGAGGCCCTCCAGGCTGAGCAAGGATCATTTTATAACAGCAGCGTGCCTGACTGCATAGTGAAGGGCATGCCTTTCCCAGCGAACCTTCCCCATGCGCCTGTGCAGTCAGGTTCTTGGGCGCATAGGCAAGTATCCATCATAGCGCTATGCCTCTAGCTCTCTTCACTCTTTTCTTCTACTACCTTTCCCTCTTAGAGCTGTATTCCCTCACCTAGCCACCATGGCTTTGGCTGACAGAGCCAAAATTACCTGCTGTGAGGTTTTCAAGGCACTCAGATCATGAGGTACTTGGTGGTGGGGGGCTTTCAATAGGAAGGTTAAATTGGCATCTAAGGTTGCATAAGTAATTATGTAATCAGTATTTAAGGTTATATAATTTCACTTTAATTATGTAAGTAATAATCTTTTGTTATCTCAGTCTATCTGTTTCTCTTGCTGTGGGTGTGATTGTGCCATTACATGGATGTGGAGGACAGCCTTGAGAGTCTACCCTTACCTTCCCCCTTGTTTGAAGCAGTGCCCTTCTGTTGTTTTACTGCTGTGCTGCATACAGCAGGCCTGGCCTCCATTCCGTCAGCGGGCTTGCCCTGCAAGTGCTTTTACCACTGAGGGTAGTTACACAAGTCCAGCTTATACCTACAGAAGGAAAATAATATAAAAAACATGTTGATGTCCCATTATCCCTTTTAAGGATACTTAATGTGAATAATTTGTATGTTGGTTTTTTTGTTTTGTTTTGGTTTTGGTTTTTTTTTTTTGCGACAGGGCTTCTCTGTATATCCTTGGCTCTGTGTATCCTGAGCTCATTTTGTAGACGAGGCTGGCCTTGAACTTACAGAGACCTGCCCGTTTCTGTACCCCAGGCACTAAGATTAAAGGCACTCAGCTTGGTTGGCTTTATAAACTAAGAACTTATTATATTTATTGTTTGGAAGTGTACTTTTTTTTTTTGGAAGTGTACTTTTAAAAAATATTTATTTATTTATTATGTATACAGTGCTCTGCCTGCATGTACACCTGCACACCAGAAGAGGGCGTCAGATCACATTCTAGATGGTTGTGAGCCACCATGTTGCTGGGAATTGAACTCAGGACCTCTGGAAGATAAGTCAGTGCTCTTAACCTCTGAGCCATCTCTCCTGCTTTTTTTTTTTTTTTTTTTTTTTTTTTTTTACTTACTAGTATATTTTGATGGCTTTGCACATCAGTGGTTTTCAGGAGAGCTGTAAATAGTCCATAGGAAGGAACAAAGTCATATTCAATCATTTCTTCTTGTTGATACCAGCAGGCTTTTCCCTGTAACAACTATGGCAATTTTGGGAACTCTAGAGAAAGGAGATTGGTACTGTTGACTTTCTCTGTTGACACAGAAGTAACAACTTGGCCTGGGAGGTGATTGCTCAGTGGGTAGAAACACTTCCGTGTAACATGAAGGTCTAATTTCAAATCCTCAGGGAAAAATCCCAGATAAAAAGCCTGGCATGTACCTGTAACTCCAGAGCATAGAGTTGTAGTCAGGATACTTACTGGGGCTTGCCGGCCACCAGACTAGCTCCAAATTTCTTGCGGTCCTTGTCTCAAGGGGAAAAGGCCAAGTGTGATAAACAGGCCACATATGTGGCTCACATATGTGTGGGTATGTGCACTGGCATGCCAGACCCCTCCAGATTAGCAGTGTGACTGTTTCTGTGCTAGACGTTGCTAAATTCTTACCTCATGTAGACTCCGTGACAGCCTGAGTTAGAGGGAACATGCCTTTTGTTGCTGTGTTGTTTTGCTTATGTGCTGTGCATCTGTTTTAGCCTTTCCATTGTTTAATCTTTACTCTCAGAAGTGCTTTGTGACTTTCATGTTACTCTCACTTTCCAGTGAGAGAGGAATCGGCCAGCCTGGTCTACAAAGTGAGTCCAGGACAGCCAGGGCTACACAGAGAAACCCTGTCTCGAAAAAACAAAAAAACCAAAACAAAACAAAAACAAACAAACAAACAAAAATACACAGTCTGCAAATCCCTAACTTGCATTTTACTAGGACTCCAAAGTGGACTATACTCAGGAACCACAGAAAATAGCCTTCTGTATCTTGCTGGGATTATAGAATGATGCATCGCTTTGGGGACCGTCTGATAGCTCCTCATACGATTGCATAGAGGTGCCATCTGTCCTTGTCTTACTGCGGCAACATGAAGAAAAGCATTTTGAGGAGGAGAGCTGAATCACCTGGACTCTAGCAGACGAGTGCTCAGAGCTGACTGTTGGGTTTTGTACTATAATCTCTGTGAGCATGACAGATAATGTCTCTCTCTCCTTCCTTCCTTCCTTCCTTCCTTCCTTCCTTCCTTCCTTCCTTCCTTCCTTCCTTCCTTCCTTCCTTCCTTCCTTCCTTCTTGGTTTTTTTGAGACAAGATTTCTTCGTGTAACAGCTCTGGCTGTCCCTGAACCAGCTTTGTAGATCAGGCTGCCCTTGAACTCACACAGAGATACCCGCCCCCCCACCTCCCCCCACTGCCCCCCATCCCCCC
>OU015743.1:57884419-57980534 GCA_907169655.1 Acomys percivali | reverse complement strand
CCCCCCACCCCACCCCTCCACCCCACCCCACCCCCACCTCCTGCCTGCTGGGACTAAAGGCATGCACAACCACTGCCCAACTTGCTTTTTGTGTTCCTACTGGAATCCTGTGGACAAAACATCCAGCTGATACTGACACTGGCTCTGTAATTTCTCTATTTTCTTGTCATTGTTTCAGCTTTGACTTCTTTGTTCTCCAAGTCTTGCAAATTTTGGGCTCTATCCCTGCGTTTTTATTCTTCTGCTCGCTCTCCTCTGGATTTCCTATCCTCCTTTGAAGTCCTGCGTCACACCAGGCTCCATGCCTGGTAGGCAAGTGCTTCAGTACTAAGCTGCAGCCCCAGTCCCCTTCACGCACCTGCTTACTCTTAACAATGCCACCTGCCTTTACCTTGCAGAGCTCCAGGCCCAGGTGGTTCCTGCCTTCCTGGTGTCTCCTGCTGCTAAAATGATTCTTTGTATATTTGTACCTTTGACTCCTTTGGTAATTGTATAAAACATGTAGGCTCTTCTCTAGGAGAATCTTCTTTTTAAAATTATTATTTAGGGACTAGGAAGATTGCTCAGAGGGTTAAGATAGCTAGCTCTGTGTATAGGCATGAGGACCTATGTTTGAATCCCTAGCAGCTGCATAAAGAGTCAGGCAGAGATGGCTCAGGGGTTAAGAGCACTGGCTGTTCTTCCAAAGGTCCTGAGTTCAATTCCCAGCAATGACATGGTGGTTCATAACCATCTATAATGAGGTCTGGTGCCCTCTTCTGGACTGCTGGCTCACATGCAGGTAGAATATTGTATACATTTAAAAAAAAAAGGCATGGCTTCATGGGCCTGGACCCTCAGCACTTGGGGCAGAGACAAGCGACTCCTGAGATCTTTGTGGCCAGCTGGAGTATCAGAAGCTGAGACTTCTAGGTCAGCATCAGACCCAGACTTAAGGCAACAAACACTGTGAGGAGTGATGGAGGAAGATGTCCTGCTGTGGCCTCCACATGGGCACATACACTTGTATACTCAAATGCATTCACCAAATACACACACACACACACACACACACACACACACACACACACACACACACTATAGTAAATTGTATTTTATATGCTGAATTTATAGGGGCTGCTTTAAAGCATGTGTACACTGAACAGGAATGTAATTATATCCTTCATTAGTGAGACTTTGCCTTCCTGGAGGATGTATTTACTTAGGGGTCTTATTTGGAAAGTACTTGCTGTGCTTCAAAGTGGTGAGTCAGGTTTGAATAACCAGGATTAGCCATGACTGGTGGCACACATCTGTAATCCCAACACTCAGGAAGGCAGAGGCAGGCAAATCTCTGTGAGTTCGAGGCCAGCCTGGTCTACAAAGTGAGTCCATGATAGCCAAGGCTACACAGAGAAACCCTGTCTTGAAAAAACAAATTAAAAAAATGTTTTAAGTAATCAGGCTTCAGTTTCAGATATGCCATTTCACTGTTAGCTGCTGTTTGCAAGTGAATCAGTGTCTGGGTTTTGTTTTTTTGTTTTTCCCTGTGAAGAAGCTCCAAATAGGGCCCACAGATTGCCTGACAGCCTGAGCCTGGTCCTTAGATAGTGATAGATGGGAGATAGAAGAGAACAGTCCCTAAAGTTGCTGTCTGACCCGCATGCACTCATGCACATACAGATGATCTTGTTGTGCTGCTTTCTGAGCCTGTTTGAGGATTAGATGGGATAACGGACATAAGTCTCTTTAATTGCTAAAGCAGTTTGATGTAAGGGATGACTGCTGCTTAACTCTCCTTCCTTTTTCTCGTAGGTAGTGTTGGTGCTTCTTTTCAGTGCCAGTCCATCCATCACGACCACATTTGTCATGATGACAGTGACAAGGTGAGGTCCTTGTTGATGTCTGCCACCGTGAGAATGCATGCCACCTTACTGTACTGCTGGATTCACTTGTGTAGCTCTGGACCTAGCCACTGGGTAGACTTGGGCACAGTATTGAGATGCCGAGTACAGAGGGTCTTACTGTTTGTGTGTTAGATTATTGGACTACTCTAGAAAACCGAGGCTCAGTCCTCAGAAGAGAGCACCTGGGCTCCTGCCTAGTCCTCCAGGTCCCTGATGTGTCTCTGTCCTTCCTCTTTCTCCACACAGTTGGACATGAGGCGTATTTAACATAGGAATATGTGCTCTCTGAACACATGTTGGTAGTCCGTGTGCTTCTAGTCACAAATATCCCAAACATTCCATATTGGTTTCACTTTCATAGTTGATTATTGTCATCATTTTCCCTTTTTTTAAATGTGAAGGTGTGTGTGTGTGTGTGTGTGTGTGTGTGTGTGTGTGTGTGTGTGTGTGTGTGTGTACATACATGTGCAGGTTTGTGCATGCCACCGTGAGTGTTGTGTGAAGGTCATAGGAAACCTGGGTGTTGGTCTTTACCTTATTTGAAGCAGGGTTCCTTGTCATCTCATGGTCATCTCAACTTCCCATCTTGCTGGAAGAAAGCTTGTTTTGGAGACATATGTCCCGGGCCCAGCTTTATGTGGGCTCTGCAGACGCATACTCTGACCCTCACACTTAGGCACAGCAAGTGCATTAGCCACAGACTTGACTCCTCAACCCTTGCGAATGTTTCTTTGACTCAGGGTCTAATGCCTGGCAGCATCTCCTCATCCTTTCAAGTGCTTGGATCATGGTTGCTGTTGTTTACTTTGTTCCCAAAGCCTAAACTAAACCTTGGTCACTGAGAATGCAACTCATCTGATTCTTCAGGGTGGTAGTGTGCCTGTGCGTATACTGCTTTGGACCTGATTGTTTCATTTTTAAATCATGTTCAACTTAATGGTGGATTTGTTTCATTGTGGGTTAGTTTTGGTTTTGTATTAAGCAAGGTCTTGGAGTATAGCTGTGGGGCTGGCTCGGAACTTGCTATGTTAGACCAGGGTTAGCCGAGAACTCAACAGACATCTGCCTGTCTTTACTCCCCAGATTCTGAGATTAAAGGTGTGAGCCATCATGCCTGGCCATTGTGTTGGTTTTGTTTGTGTTCTTTTTGTCCCTAAGAAAACCTGCTTTTAGCTGGGGTTGGTGGCCCTTAACTGTAATCGCTGAGGATTCAAGGACATCTCTACTTCCTAGCAAGTTCTAAGTCACCTGGGCTCTGGAAGACCTTAATGTCAAAAATAAAAGGGGAGAAACTTGCTTTGGAGGCCTTTCTAGCCTCCTTTCCAGTAGATTTCTGTGGTCTGGGTGTGTTTGGAATATCTGGCTGCTGATATGGATGAGATTAAATTTAGCTTTTCACCATCAGTTTCCAAAGCCTTTTCCATTTCCTGTGTTTCTGTGCATGAGTGTGTCATTCCCTTGGTAGCTGCCAGTGCAGACCAACCGAAGCCATCTTCTTCCTTATTTTGTTTTTGTGTGTTTTTTTTTTTTTTTGGTTTTTCGAGACAGGGTCTCTCTGTGTTAGCCTTGGCTGTCCTGGACTCACTTTGTAGTCCAGGCTGGCCTCGAACTCACAGCGATCCGCCTGCCTCTGCCTCCCGAGTGCTGGGATTAAAGGCGTGCGCCACCACCCCGGCTTTTCTTCCTTATTTTGACCAAGGTCCTGCTCTCACTGTTGGAGACGTTAGTTAATCACTGAGCTTTTTCAATTGTTTCGTTGTGGTTGCTCTGTTTGTTGGCCTCACTGTTTGTGTCTGTCAGCTCTGCTCAGAGCATCCCAAAGTCTGCTCTGCCCCTTCATCTATGGTATTGAAACCAAAGTGAAATGCCTGGCCCTAGAGTCTGGGGATGACATCCTGTATCTTACTTTCCATCTATCTCCCTGAAATATTTCACAGTTTTCAATTTTTATATGACTAATTTTGTTCTTTTCATAATTCGAACATCCCCCACCTTAGGAGGTGGGATGGGACAGGAGGAGAGGACTTTAAAGGGTTCTGTTTGGTCAGCATACCAAGGATGGCTGGGACTGTTCTGCCATCTCTCCTCCTGAAGTGTGTGTACACTGCTTCTCAGAGTGGAGTGAGAGAATTTTCTTTTTTCTTTTGTTTTTTTGTTTTGTTTTTGTTTTTTGAGACAGGGTTTCTCTTGTAGCCTTGGCTGTCCTGGACTCCCTTTGTAGACTAGGCTGGCCTTGAATTCACAAAGATCCACCTGTCTCTGCTGGAATTAAAGGTGTGCGCAACCATGCCCGGCCCAAGGATTTTCTTTATTATGCATTTATAGCTTATTCTGTTGATTTGAACCAGCATATAGTATTTGATTGGTAGCTATGTTTCTAGGCACTTAGGGAATATATCAGGATACAATATAGATAGAAATCCCCCCCCCCATGGTTTTACAGTGTAACTGGGGAAAACAGGCAGTTAAAAAAAATTTTATATAGTTTATATAGTTTATATAGTATGTTACAATAAGATACCTTCCCCCCCTTTTTTTGATTTTCGAGACAGGATTTCTCTGTGTAGTCTTGGCTGTCCTGTACTCACTTTGTAGACCAAGCTGGCCTTGAACTTACAGAGGCTGCCTGTCTCTGCTTCCCAGAGTCCTAGGATTACAGGCATGCTCCACCATGCGCAGCAGTACAATAAGAATTAGATCAAAGAAAATGTAGGGCTAAATGTGATGGCACAGCCTCTAATCCCACTACTTAGGAAGTAGAGGCAGGTGGATCTCTGTGGGTTCTAGGCCAGCCAGGGCTGCTTAGTAGGATCTTGTCTCAATTTAAAAAAAAAAGCAGATCATGGTATGTGGAATGATGTTAGTTTTTATTCTTATCTTTCAATTTATTATTGGGGGAGGGTATGTGCCAAATTACACCTCTGGAGGGCAGAGTCCAGCTTTATGGCGTTGGTTCTCTCCTTCTACCTTCACGTGGGTTGCAGGGATCAGGCCTGGGAGGCAAGTGCCATTATCCACGCTGCTGTCTCTCTGGCCCTTGTCTGCTTTCATTTTACCTCACTTCATCTCATCCATCTGGTCTTCTCTTCTCTTACATGTTTGAGACAAGGACTCACTTATCCCAATGTTGTGTGACAAAACTTTACCCGGGGAGATGAAGCACACACCTACTCACTCCAGATAGGGAACCCATGGTAGCCAAAAATGCAGGTACCACCAAAGTCCAACTTGGTTTACCAATGAGTATTATTGGGGTTAATTACAGGAATATGGGGGAAGGGTTCCTTGCAGGAGCCAAAATGACTCACAGACAGCTGCATCACCAAAGCCCACCCCAGCATGGGAACCTGGAGTAGTGCACAGCAAGCAACTCACAGGGATGTCCCTCCACTCACAGGGATGTCCCTCCAGGCCCCTCAGGTCGCTCTACATTTCTTTCAGGCAGCTGGGCAGGTCTCAGAGTCCTCTGCAGCTCAGCTTCTTTCCACCTGTGGGGCACTCTGGCAGGGAGGTGTTAGGAGACCCCACATTCCCCTTCAGACCTGAATTAGGCACAAACCACACCCAAACACCTGGTGCAGAGAGAGATCCTTTATTAACTTGGCAGAAAAGTTAATGTGGTGGTGGCTTTCTGACTCAGGCAGAAAAATAGTAGCAAATGACCTTGCAGGTGTGTTGGGGGATGCTCTGATGTATTTTGATACTAATTACTGCTTGCTGTGTGACCCACCTTTTGCTTAGTAAAAAAAACCATCCCACCTGGACAGGACAAAGGAGATAGGTGAGGCTAAAACAAACAAAAACAAAAACAAAAACAAACCCACCACAAAAAGAGAGGAGAGAGACCCTAAAGAAAAGAGAGGAGGCCACCATGGGTTAGATTTTAAAAAACAAAACAAAACAAAACGAAAAAACAAAAACACATGGCTGGCATGGATAAAAGATCCAGCCCAAATAAAAAACTTAACAAGTATTTAAAATTATAAATGAGAGGTAACTTAATAAAGTTATTAAAAACAAATGACATAAAATTAAGACAGGGATCCCATGCCTGCCCCATTATGAGAGGTAGTTTAAAAGATTGATATCTGCCCTACCCCAGGTTAACTAAGACTATTTTAAAATATAATGAAGTGTCTATGTCTTGATTGATTACTAACCAGACCTGCAGATAATACAGATAATTTTAAAGAGTAATGCAGGTGTAACTTTTGTGTTTCAGTGTTTGTTTGTTTGTTTTTGTTTCTCTGTGTAACCTGGCTGTCCTAAACTCACTTTGTAGACCAGGTAGGACTGGACCAGGCAGGACCGGAACTCACAGCAATCCCCCTGCCTCTGCTTCCCAAGTGCTGGGATTAGAGGTGTGGGTCACCTATGCCCAGCTCCAAAGGGAGTTTTTTTTTTAAATATCATATGTTAAATAAACTTTATTACCAGTATTTCTTTCACCTTTTTTCTTTTATCCCAAGTAGTTAATTTGGAGGAATCTCCAAAAGGAGTTTTCTATGCTGGATTTCAGTACTTTGATAGCTGGATCTTGGCAGTTAGCCTCAGGAGGAGGAAGTGGCCAAATAGACCTTGGTGGCTAGCTTTAGGCTAGGCAGAGAGGGACTGGGGTGAAGGCAAGGCCTGCCAGGGCCATGCTTGCCTTGTTCAAGCTGGCCAGAGTCCCTTCAGTAGGGGCTTAGTAAATTTGGTCAGTTTCGGGGACTCCTGAAGCTTTTTTGAGTTGTTTACCCTCTTGTTTAAATGCCATTGCTTACTCTGCCATTACCATCCCTGCAGGATGGAATGCTTCAGTGTGGGAGGAAATCATGCTAGGAAGTCTATGCTTTGTAAGAAACCTCGCATTGTGATTGCTATAGTGCATCATTTCAAATGGGACTGTCATAAAGCATTATTTTATCAATATAAAGTATAATAGAAGACTGTTACTGTTGTAGTATCTTTCTGATACTGAAGTTAACCTACCCTAAATAAGTGTCAGTTTGGGAATAAAGAGATGTTTTCAGTGAGAACATAACCTGACATAGGGACTAGGTCTGCCTTAAGGATAAAATAGAATTTTAAACAATGGAGAGCTATTGAGTTAGCCTGATGATCCAGGGCCCATCAACTAGAGAGAGACAACTAACCCCTGCAAATTGTCCTCTGATCTCACACTGTGGCACGTGTACACACACACACACACACACACACACACACACACACACACACACACAGACAGACACACACACACCATAAATGAATGAATGTAATAAAAAACTTAAAAAAATATTTTTCAAGAGCACTGTGCTATGTCATGAGAGTGCTGAGCAGTGGAGAGAGAAATGCTTGTGCGTGAGTGGTAATTCAGAACAGAAGACTTTTTTCTCGACAAAACAACTTCTTGTAATAAAGTTGATCCACTTGTGTGGGAAGAAGCATCAGTCTAGCTTGTATATAAGAAATCCAGACTGCCCTCAAGGAAGGTGGGGGAGGGGCACATTTCTTCTGTGACAACATAGTTCTTTAAAATGTTTTTTCTTTCTTTTTTCTTTTTTTTAGTATGAAAAAATAGCACATTAGCTGGGCGTGGTGTCACATGACTGTAATCTCCATGCTCAAGGAGACAAAGGCAGTTGGATCTCTGAGTTCGAGGCCAGCCTGGTCTACAAAGTAAGGCCAGGAAAGCCAAGGCTACATAGAGAAACCCTGTCTCAGACAAAAACAAACAAAAAACCCAAACAAACAAACAAAAACAACAACAAAAAAGCACATTGTGACAAGAAATGTAGGAATCCCTTCAGTTTCACTCCTCAGAAATAGTATCAATTAGAATTTTATATTAACAGGATTTTGAAATTTTATATACAACCCCCCCACACACATTTATATGTAGCCCTAGGTAGGCTAGAACTCATGTAGACAAAGCTGACCTCCAGCTCAGAGACCTACCTCACTTGCCTCTGCTTCTCCAGTGCTGGGATCAAATGTGTGCATCATCACAGTCAGCTCACGTGGCTTTTTATTTTTTTAAATCGAGACAGGGTCTTACAACCCAAGCTGGCGGCTTATCACTGTGCAGCTCTGGTTGGTCTTGAATTCATCCAGTTCTCTTGCTTCAGCCTCCTGAATGCTGAGGTTACAGGTGCATGCCGCCACACCTGGCTTTTATTAAAGGTGGGGGAGAGGGCAGAGTGGGGGGCACAGGGTTCGAGGCCGGTATCTCTGTGTAGCCTTGGCTGTCCTGGAACTTACTGAGATCCTCCTGGCTCTGCTTCCCGAGTGCTGGGATTAAAAGTGTGTGCCACCACACCTTGCTATGCCTGGCTTTTTAAAAGAAATAGTTCTAGGAAATACTTTTCATCTTTGCAAACTATTTTGTGAACAGAATATACATATGTACAAAACACTTGTACTCAGAAAATGTAAATATGCAAACACATTTGGCTTTACATTCTTTAAAATGATTAGTTTACACTAAAGGTGTCTAATCTTTTAGCTTCTTTGGGCCACATTGGACCAAGAATTGTCTTAGGCTACCATGAGGTATATAAGCACTGTACATGACTTTCATGATATCTTTACACCATAGTGAGACTCTCCATGGGAGAGTCCTTTACAATTGTCAAGCAGGTTATAGTTTATGACTACTAATAAGGAAATGAATATAGCTAAGTAGGAAAGTTTCACTGATTTTAAGTATATTTTTATTATACATGTAAAAAAGGAGAGCAACATAAAAGCAATAGCATATGTGACACTGTTTTAGGAGCTACAGCATCAGTGTTGGGTGGACATAATTCCAGCGAGTTGTCAAAGTGCTCCTCAGATGCTCTGCGCTACCTTATCCCAAGGTGCCACCCGTGAGATGCACCTGGGAGGACAGCTGCTGCTACAGAGAGCACTTGAGAAGCCCAGCACACACACCAACGTGTTAATAATTCCCTGGAAATGTTAAAGTCTGTTTAAAATTCTTGTATCAAACGAAGGGGAAAGAAGCAAGGCTACATATTTTAGCTGGTCACAAGACTGTTTAGGCAAGGCATAGAAGTGCATACAATTTTCTGATTACTGTGAGCTTGCTATAGTTTCAGTTTTGTTTGAAATGTGATATGATTTGGAAAATTGTGTTGATAAGTTGGTTTTTCCCTTGAAGGCATGTTAGCTTACTCAAGCTAAATCTGTTAGCTAAATCTGTAAGTCAGCTTTTAGTGTCACGGTCCAGCACAGGTTATGGTTTTGATACCATAAAGGACTAGGTAACATGTGGTAAATCACAAATTCTTTTCACCATTTGGCTTTGATTTAGCTATCGTCCAACTTTTAAATGATGCTTCCATAACCTGACATCAGTGATGGTTAGAGCTATTGGCGCTTAGGAAATTCAGTCTTGGTGATAGTCTGGATGCTGTTGTCACTTTTTATCATTTATTTATTAAAGATTTATTTGCTTTTATTTAATGTTTTGCCTGCATGTATGTCTGTATACCACACATGGACCTGGTACCCACAGAGGCCAGAAGATGCCATCAGATCCCCTGGACCTGGAATTACAGACTGTTGTGAGCCATACTGTGGGTGCTAGGAATCTAATCTGGGTCTTCTAAAAATCAACCAGTGTTGTTTTTTAACTATTGAGTTATCTCTCCAGCCCCTTGTCTTTACTTTTACCATGGAATTAATTGACAAGAAAATAACAAAGAGTGGGCCTTCCACATCTCATCTGCCAAAGCAGCACAAAGTGGAGGGCCAAAGAAAGCTCAGTGAGTGGTGGGTGCAAGAGGCACGGCTGAGGTGTAGTAGCACTTTTAGTCATCAAAATGGAATACTTTCTTGCATTCTAAATGACATTTAATGCTGCTAGTTCACAATGGTAGTTAAAAACATTATTGATAATTGATGTGCAAAAAATTTAATGTTTTAAATAAGTTTTGGTTTTGTGTTAGACCACATTCATAGCTGGACCAGGCCATGATTGGACATCTCTGATTAGGTCTTAAGGATGACAGACATATTAAGACTCAGTAAGAAAATATATCTCCCTCATACCCCACTGACCTGTGAAGTGAATTTAGAATGCAGCATGAGAAAATGTACTTGTTGGAGTCTGGGACCCAAGTTAAAATTCCTCCTCTCTCACCTGCTAAACTGTATACTGTAGGCAAGTTCTTTAGGTCAGATGTTACTCATTTATTAAATAGGTGTGTAATTTGTAGTGATGCCATTAAGGTATTTTCTATAGCCATGAACTTCTCTAAGCATTCTGCACTGAAGATTCTTTGAAGTGTGGGTGCTGTCACTAACATGCTTAAAGAGATGGAAGAAACTGTTAGGCCAGTTAAATAATTTGCCTGTTGTCACTGAATACTTTAAAATTTTAAATGGTTTTATTTCCTTTAAAGAAGTTGAAAATAGAAAATAAAGTGTATGTGTGTATGTATATGAGAGAGAGAGAGAGAGAGAGAGAGAGAGAGAGAGAGAGAGAGAGAGAAGTATTTGGGTGGGTTTTTTTGTTTTTGTTTTTGAGACAGGCTTTCTCCATGTAGCCCTAGCTGTTCTGGAACTTGTTCTGTAGATCAGGCTGACGTCAAACTCAGAGTTCTGCCTGCCGTTGTGTCCTGAGTGCTAGAGTCTAAAGATGTGTGTCAGCACTGCCATAAGTACATAGACTTTGTGCATTTTAAAAGCTGCCATATAGTATTCCTGACTGTCTACTTTAGCTCCTGTGGATCTGGCCACGCACTCTCATTTCTGTTGTTAGTTTAAATAATTTCTTATGTCTTGGGACTACAATATATCGTTTTCCTTCCCCTCCAAACTCTTCAATATACTCCTTGCTGTCTTTCAAATTCATGGTTTCTTTTTTCAGTAATTTTTCTCACACATACACACACACCCTCACACACACACAGAGGCATATACACATATATTCCTAAATTCATGATTACATCCTTCTCAGTCTATGTAATGTTGCTTTGTATGTATGTTTTCAGGATTGACTATTTTGTATGGGATAACCAGTTGGTGTGTGCTTCCCTGGGGAAGACAGTTTTTCTTGCTTTCAATATTCCTTAGTTGCCTGTAGTTCTTAATCTAGGGTTGAGGCCTCCTAGGATTTCCTGTCTCTGTTAGTATGTCTGTTGGCCTAGTATAACTTCTGACATTACTAGAAGACACACTCACAGCAAGCTTCCTTATCCACTGGCTCTTACAGTCTGTCTACCCCTTTTCCACAGTGATCCTTGAGCCTTCGGTATAGGAATTATTTTGGAGATGTAGCTGTTATCACAGCTCTACTTTTGTTTTTTTTGTTTGTTTGTTTGTTTTTTTGTTTTGTTTTGTTTTTTGTTTTTCGAGACAGGGTCTCTCTGTGTAGCCTTGGCTGTCCTGGACTCACTCTGTAGACCAGGCTGGCCTCGAACTCACAGCGATCCGCCTGCCTCTGCCTCCCGAGTACTGGGATTAAAGGCGTGCGCCACCACCGCCCGGCCACAGCTCTACTTTTTTTGGTGGTAGGGGGTTTGAGACAGGGTTTCACTTGTAGTCCTGGCTGTTGTGAACTTTCTTTGTAGACCAGGCTGGCCTCGAACTCACAGAGATCCGCCTTGTTCTGCCTCCCAAGTGCTGGGATTAAAGGTGTGCGCCACACGCCCAGCTCATCTTGATTGGTTGTGGTTTTCGGTAATGGCCTGCCTGTTGCAAAAAGATGCTTCCCTGATCAGAGTTGAGTACTGCACATATCTGTGAGCATAAGGACACATGTTTAGAGTGTAGTTAGGGATTCTGCTGGCTTAGTACGCTGGTTTGGTGGTTGTAAGCTCTCCTTCAAGATCCATGACTTAACTCGCCCTGGGTAGTTAGTTAGGTTTCTAGTGCCAGGTATGATTGCTCTTGTGTTCAGTGGGTCTTAAGTCCAATTAGAGAGCTGCTGGTTACTGCCAAAGTATACATGCCGCCTACTGTGCCCCTAGGTTTATTGTTCCAGGCTGGTCATTGTTGTGGCTTATGTGTCATAGCTGGGCAGGACTGCTGGCTGTTTCCCTCCTCTGGAAGCTTGCAGTGTGCCTTCTGGTACCATGAAAGCTAGTCCTCAAAGAGGAGACTTTCAGGTCCTATCATTTCCAGTTTGCGGGCCTCAGAGCCCTGCATCTGAATTGCATGGTATCTTTAGAAATAGAGACTTGCATTTCACCTTTGGGAGGCAACCAATGACAATAGCAATAGTCTAATCTTTGGAAAGTCTGTGGGACAGTCTTGACCAAAACTCAAAAGAGGGCTTCTCAGGCCTGGTGCTGGGGGTTTTGTTAAACGGTCTTTGGCTCTTGGCATTGCCAGCCTAGATGAGAACATTTCATTAAACTATATATGCATATTTATACACAGACTTGTTCTTTGTAGTTTTTAAGGGAAGATTGTTATGATTCTGTATGGCTTTTTCAAACATCCTTACTGTTGCTTTACCCTCTTCTCTTTCTTCTGCATTTATCTCGCTCTCCCCACCTTCCTTAGGCCCCTTCCATCTTTCCCATTTCTCTGATCAGATAGATCACCTGTTTCCTGCTGTTCCCCTCTCTATTGCTCCCATACTCTTCTCCACAGGTCCCTTTTTACTCCAGGACGTGCCCCCACACCTGATGACTTGGAGCTGGGACCCACAGGTGAAAGAGAACTTTCAGTGTTCACTCGTCTTTATGGGTCTGGATTGCATCACCAACTCCCAAATAATGACACGGAAATTTTTTTTATAATTATTAAAGCTTGGCCTTAACTTAGGCTTGTTCCCCCAACTAGGTATTAACTTAAATTAATCTACTTTCTACCACATAGCTTGTTATCTTCCCTCAGCCTTGGCACCCTGTTTCTTCCTCTGGTCCTGATGTGAATCTTTGCACCTCTTTCTTTTCCAGACTTCCTAGCTGCCTTCCTCTCCTGCCTTTGCAATAGGCTGTTCAGCTCCTTATTAAACCAACAAGAAGGTATTGGAAGGACTGTTTTCAAAATAAGATGCAGAAAAAGGATAACACCTCCAAAGTCTGGCCTGTACTCAGCTGTCTTATGGCACAGATCTCAGCATTGATAAAACAGAGTCTTTACATAGTGCACAAAAAGATCACCTGCCTCAGCAGTGCCTTTTCAGTTATGCTACTTCTATTTTTCAAAAAGCTGCTACTTGTCTAGCACACTAGGAAAAAAGGATCTGTGTAACCAAGTGTGACTTCCAGTGCCAGGTTTGCAGTGGTTTAGCAGAAGCCAGAGGTGAGATTGGTATGGATTGTGTGTGTGTGTGTTGGGGGGTTTAATGGCTCTTCTAGGACAGGGGTGTAGTATTTACTTACTGTCCCTTCTGGGAACCAAGAGCATGTCTCCAGAGCCCAGTCTAAGAATTATGGCCCCTTCATGTTCTCACCCTTCACTCACAGGACCTCACAAATCTCCCCACGTACCACCAACATAGAACTGCTATCTAGATTCTGCTTGCCCCGTGCTTTACACCCAAAGCTTAGAATTCTACCCCACTTTTCTTCACTCTCATCTGTCTTTTGTGCCTACTTCTCTAGGGAGCATCCCCTGGTCTGAGCAGTGCAAATTCCACACACTTCAGGCTCGCAGTTTGAGCACCACTTGTTGGGTCCAGAACAGTTTGGTTTTAGAAACCTGATGGGGTGACCAGAGAATGAAAAACTCACAGGCACACAAATAGATCCAATGGCGTGTAACCATGAGAAACACCAACTATGCAACAACCAGACACCTTAGTGCTTTTATTAAGTGCAAAACGGGATGAGAGGTAGCTAGTCTCTGTAGGAGGTCACTGCAGGGGAGCAGTCTTAGGTTGTAGTCATTTAGAAGGAGGAAGCTGCAACTGATGGTTTTTACATACACTGGTGGATTATTCCTAAATACATGCACTTGGACCATGGGAAGGCTTTGCTGTCCCTTGCATCTCCCTGGGGAAGGCTTGGCCAATCCCATCGTTCTGAGGCTCTGGAGTCCTTCATGTGTCTGCCAGTCATACACATTTACTCACAGTTCACTTAGAACGTCAGCCTCTTCTTACACATTCACTCAGGGGTCCCCCTTGGCAGATAGCTTTTTTTTGTTGCTAATTAGCACAGCCTCAGAAATGTCTTTAACGTGGCTTTTAAGGCAGTCATGGCCAAAGTAGGTTGATAGTGAGAAAACCTTTTGGGGTTAGATGGTGTCTAATGCTAGATGTAAAGTCCTGAGTGGAAGCAACTGATGCTACCTAGACTGCGAGGCAACTAACAGATTGAAGAGTGCCACTTAAGGAACATTAGTTTCAACACAAAGAATTTTTTAGGGGAAGCTTCTTAGGGACATGTGTGTTGGTCATGTATTTTGAAGTCCCTAGATTATACCTTAACAGAGAACTTTTCATTATCTTAAAATGAAAAAAAAAAAAAAATCAATTTGAAAATTCTGAGCAGTGGTTATCCATTTAAAAAAGCAGTTAGAAGTAGAGGAGATCTCGTCTGAAATGATTATGACTACAAGTTTTTCAGATACTAAAATATTTCACAGATTTCCTCCTTGAACATAGTTAATTTGAAATTAGAAACACTCTAAACTTTGTTTACCTTTTCTTTTATGTAGAGTAGGTGTGGGCCAGACATCTTTACTAAGTAAGCAGTTTTACTGCTAGCCCCTCTAACTTTTTGAGTACATCAGAAAGTTTGTGGTTAGGTGTAGGGAGATGGCTCAGTAGGTGTAAGTGCTGGTACCAAAGCCTGGGACCTGTGTTGTGCTTCCCAGACCCCTGTAAAATGGCTGCTGTGCTAGTACATATCTGTAATCCCTTCCACAGGAGAATTCCAGCATTTTCATTGGAGAATTATCTAAACCAGCCTGAAATAAAGTGTCAGAAAAGAGACACCCTGCCTCAAAACAAAGTGGAATCTGAGAACTGAATCCCAAAATTTGTTCTCAGGCCTGCACATGTGTGCCTTAGAGTGCTCACACTCCCATCCCCCAATTACTCACACTCAGACAGAATCACTCACATATTTCAGTTACACACACACACACACAAACACACACACAAACACCACACACACACCTCTATTATTCATACACACAGTAATCACTCCCACTTACCCAGTCACACACTCCAAACCTCCCCAAAGCTTGATTTTAATAGTGCTTTAGATTTTTAGTTTAAAGATGCTAAGTACAAATTGTAGAAATAAAATGTATATCTTTAAGTCAAAAGAAGAAAGCAAAGAGGCCAGAAAGCCTTGATTGTTCATGAAACTTTCAGTAATGTTTAAGAAATGTGGGACATGAGTGAAGGTGAACAAATAAAATAATGTAGTAGAGCTGGTTGGTTATAGAAAATATGGACGTAATGGCGCAAGTCTTTAATCCCAGCACTCAGGAAGCAGAGGCAGGCGGATCTCTGTGAGTTCGAGGCCAGCCTGGTCTGCAAAGGGAGTCCAGGACAGCCAAGGGTAACACAGAGAAACTTTGTCTTAAAAAACCAAAAAAACAAACCATAACAAAACAAAACAAAACAAAAAAAAGAGTCAAAGTTGTTTGTTAAGTAATAAACTTGGAGCCAGGTGTGGTGGCACATGCTTTTAATCCCAGCACTCAGGAGGCAGAGGCAGCTGGATCTTTATGAGTTCAAGACCAGCCTGCTCTACACAGTGAGTCCAAAACTGCCAAGGTTACATAGAGAAACAATTTTCAAGCCTATGTTATACAAGAAACAGACATAAAACAAAATGACACAAAAACTGGAAATTAAATATAAGCAAGGAATCAGACGTGGTGACGTGTGTGTAATCTCAGAACTCAGGAGGCTGGGCACTGAGGAGATTTGTGGCTCTGAAAGATAAGGAAAGATAGCATAACATAGATGTGAACACAAAGAAAGTACAAGTGCATTTTTCCCCATAGAATCTCATGTAACCTAGGTTGGTGGTTATGGAGGTCAACTTCTGAGCCTTCTGCCTCAGCCTCTCAAATGCAAGAATTAAAGGTCTGTCTCATCTATCCAAGTAGAGGTGACATTTTTAGTAGAATTCATATCATAAATGATCTGTACAAAAGAGTCAAAAGGCATAATGTGTAGTCAATATAGGACCATGAACCAAAATGTGCTGTCGTACAAATTTTTTGTTCATGGCTAGTGGCTCATAACTAACTTCCACAAGGCATGTCACAGAGCATCCTAACTTTGTTCCTGCCTTGGAGCTGGTTGTAAAGGAATTCTTTATATGATAGAAACGTCAAGGGCCTTCATTCTCCAGATCCATAGGGAAGGCAACACTAAAGACTGGAGAAAGTTTCCAGTTAGCACTAGTTCTTCTTCAGGTAGACTCACTGGCTTTGCTATTGCTTCTCTGCAAAGGAAGGAATGCTAGAGAGCCTAGGCAACCAGCCCACACCCAATAACATTAAGATATGGTTGCCCATGCTTCAGCCATCCCCATACAGTGATATCCCTAAAGGAATCCAGTGGCTAGAGTTGAAGTATGTCCAAATAGAGCATTTTTGTAGAAGGTTCACCCAGAGAGCGTAGGGAGCTCTGTGTCCCTTCTGTCAGCCTCAGCCTGTCATCTCTTATCAGTACTCTTTGTCATTTGAATTGAAGTATGTGCTTCCCTGAGTTCTGTAATCTAACCAGGTGAGTTTATCTAACCTGGGAGGGGATTGTGAGCAACTTAGTGTATAGCTGGTCATTCAGAAGCACAGGTCACACGTTGAGGCTTGTGCCAGCATATAACGTCCGAGGGGAACCAAACATGGTGCTGCACACCTGTAGTTCCTGCACTAGGGAGACAGAGGCAGGTGGAGCTCTGTGAGTTTGAGGCCAGCCTGAGTTCCAAGCCAGCCAGGACTGCATAATAAACTGTTTCAAAACTAAACAAACAACCCCTGAAATGCCAGACAGATAACAAGATGTGTAAGGAAGGGTTCCAGGCTGGGGGCTAAGCCCTAAGCCCATGGGATCTAACGCTCTCCAGGTAGACAGAGCTGAGGTGAAGGACTCCAGCTCTGGGCTGCTCCAGCACATTGTTTACTTTGTCAGGAGGGGAAATCTTTACCTTTTCATGTATGTTATTGAGATCAGAGAAAAACAAGCCCTACCCCCCCTCAACTCCCAACATTTAAGCCAAAAAACTGTTAAAAAAGTAAGAAGAAAACGATAGAGGTATACCGGTGCTGTAAGAGGGTCAGCACTCCAGGTTAGTGTGCTGACATGCTGCTGTCGTCTTTATGAAATGTAAATATTTTACATTATGTGGCTAGGAATCTAGAATGGCTAAATGGTCTTCTTGGGTCTCACAAAGTCTCACTCAGTGCTGTATCTCACTAAGAATCCTAATTAAATCAGGACTTGGTGGCACACGCCTATAATCCTAGTACTTGGAGAGGCAGGGCAGGCGGATCTCTGTGAATTCAAGGCCAGCCTGGTCTACAGAGTAAGCCCAGGACAGCCAAGGCTACACAGAGAAACCCTGTCTGGAAAAACCAAAGGGAAAAAAAGAAAAGAAAAAAAGAATTCTAATTAAGGTAGATCTGTTTCCTTCTGGTTTGTTCAAGTTGTTTATAAAATTCATTTCCCTGTACCTGTGTGACTGAAGACCTGAGCTCTTCTATGCTTCCAGCCAGCAGTAAGTTCTAGGGGCTGTCCACATGTAGTCATGTGATCCTGTCCATAGGGAGCTCACAGAGTGTCTTCTTGCTTCAAGACCAGAAGGAGACTCTAGATAGCTCAGATGGAGTATTATGTAATGAAGGAATGACATCACTCCATCTTTGCTATGGTCCAGCTAGAAGTCAGTCACAGCTTTCTAGTGTACTCCAGTAGGAAGGAGTTAACACAAGAACAGTGACTCATTAGTGGCCACCTCAGTATGTCTGTAGCAGAAAGGGGAAGGGGAAAAATAGATAAATAGAATTTGAATAAAACAATCAGCAAGTTTTTTATTTATTAATACCTATAATTTTAATACCTATAATTTTTAACATGCCTTAAAAAATTTAGCAACAGTTTGAGAGGTAATTCATATAGCATAAACATAACCCTTTTACACACACACACACACACACACACACACACACATATATGGTGTTTAGTATCTTTTTTAACATTTATTTTTTCTCTGTGTGTGTGTGTACACGTACATGTACCTACACATACACATGCCATGGTGCTGGTGAGAGGACAACTGCAGAAGGAGTCAGCTCTCTGCTTTTACCACGTGGGCTTAAGAATAAAAACCAGGTTGTCAGACTTGGTAGCAAGTCCTTTACCCACTGAGTGATCTTGCTGGCCTGCTTTTTAGTACTTTCAAAGTTTGTGCAACTGTCTTCACCATCTAACTTGTGAACATCCTCAAACTCTACCCCATGCCCTTCCCCCACCAAAAAAAATCAAACAAACCCCACCAATGCTCAGAGTAGTCTCCTGCCACTCCCTTCCTCATTTCCTAACAGCCATACATCTTTCTGTATATAGCGTGAACATCAGTGCCCTGGTGATTCTCTGCTAGGAGATGTTTTGTTTTCTGGGGTCCAATGGATAGAACCCAGGGTTTTGGGCATAGTAGGCAAGCATTCTACCTGTGCTACACCCCATCTCTCTTTCAGTATTGCATGGATTTTATATAGTATATAACCTTTTGTGTCTGGCTTCTCACTTGCATGATCATTTCAAGATTTATAGTGTAGCATAAATGAATGCTGTATACTGTTTAGTGGGTGAATAATATTTGATTGCATGGATATAACACATTTATCTGCTCATCAGTTTGTAGACATTAGGATTGTTTCAGTTTTGTAGTTATGAATAATGATGCTGTGAATATTTGCATGTATTTGTTTCTTGGGCACACAGTAGATTTTTGTTTAACATCTTCAGGAACCAGCAGTTTTCCAAAGGGCCATACCGTTTATATTCCCATCAGAAGTGTATGAGGGTTCATATTTTCCCACTTCTTTGTTACATGTTTAGATTGTGGTTTTGCCTGTTTTTTTTGTTTTTGTTTTTTTTCCAAGTCAGGGTCTCTCTGTGTAGCTCTGACTGTCCTGGAATTGTTCTGTGGACCAGGCTGTCCTTGAATTCACAGAGATCTACATGCCTCTGCCCCACTTATATCACACTAGTGATTGTAAAGTATTATCTCATTATAATTTTAATTGTATTGCCAATGATGAATGATACTGGGCGCTTTTCTGCTTTTTGTGTCATTGTGGTAGAATACCTTGACAAAACAACCTAAGGGAACATTTTCTATATTATTATTATTATTATTATTATTATTATTATTATTATTATTATTATTATGAGCATTTATTTTGTCTCACAGTTGGAGCTACAATATGTATCATGGTGCAGAGGTCACAGTTGCAGGAGTGTAAGACAGCTGGTCATATTGTATCCATAGTCAAGAAACAAAAAGAGATGAATGTACCTGTTCAACTAATTTTTTACTTTTTATACAGTCCAGGATCTCAGCCCAGGGAATGGTGTCACCTACAGTGGGCTGGTCTTTCCACCTCCATTAATCTAATCAAGATAACCCCCCACAGGTATGCCAAGAAGCACTTCTCTCCCAAGTGATTCTAAATCTTACCAAGCTGATTATTTTTCCAGTAGAGATGTGAGTGCTGTGGTGCACATGTGGGGTCAGCTCTCTCCTTCCTCCACTTGAGTCTTTAGGATCAAACCCAGTTCCTCAGATTTGGCAGCTTAATGTTTGCTAATATTGCATCATCTTTTCTGGTCTACCTGGAATTTACCTAGAGTTTATTTGATATTTGGCACTATGCAAGTGGGTAGTTTTTTGTTTTTGTTTTGTCTCACCTTGTTTTATTGTAGTTTAGCTGAGATAACTGGAAATATGATCTATTGATAGATATCTTAAGATTATTGTTGGCATTTTCGTTGGCCTTTAAATTGCCATTTGTTCCATGATATGTTTATTATTTTATATATGACACTGTTGGGACAAGAAAGCAAGGAGAAATTTTCTTTTTAGGGTTTCTATTACTGTAATAAAACACTATGAACAAAAACAATTTTGGGAGGAAAGGATTTTTTCTTTTTAAAAAAGTTATTTAGTACTTGTTTATCTAACAAGCCCTGGGGACTAGGGATTGTTTCTTCATCTCTTCCATAAGTTTTTAAAAATTGTATTTTCCTCTCATACAGTACATCTTGACTGCAGCCTCCCTTCCTTATAGGAAGGATTTATCTTATAGTTTGTAGTCCAACATGCAAGTCAGGGCAGGAACTCAAGTCAGGAAACTGAAGACAGGAACTGAAGCAGAGGCCAGAGGGTAACTACTCACTGCCTGGCTCCTCATGGCTTACTCAGCCTGCTTTCTTACAGCACCCAAGACCACCAGCCCGAGGTGGTGGTGCTGCCTGCAGGGAGCTGGGCCCTCCCACACCACTCATAAAGCAAGGAGAATGCACAGCAGCCTTAGCTGGAGGTCAGTCTGGTGGTGCGTTTATTCAATTGAAGTTCCTTCTTCCAAAATGATTCTAGCTTGTGTTATAGAAATAGCCAGAACCCTTGAATTTTTCCTTAAAATAAAACTCAGTTGTTAAACAACAGAAAACACTAGCCAGAAATCTACTCCCCTGTTGGAGCTTAAAAATGTTTTTTAATTTACCCCATTAAAAGTTGTACTATTTTAAGCATTTTTTATTTAAGGTTTTGATTTGTGCTGATTAGAAATCTGCTCGGGCAACACATTTCCTGAGATGAAGCCTGGAAAGGTTTGTAGACTGTGGCATAAGCAGGAAGTATCAGGCTTTGTGGATATGTAGGAACTTCACAAGTGTCCATAGTCACTAAGGTTGGGAGCATTGTAAAAATGGATTAGTAGCAGGAGCCGCTGTCAGTTCATTGAGCGGGTTACATTTCATATGTGTGTGCTACTCGGATTCTCCGTAGCAGTGAGTGTCGGCTGGACTAGTTGTGATTATTCATATACACGAGGTGCACTAGGATTCCCTAGAGAAAATTTCTTCTCACAGTGCAGTAACAAGGCGTTCATGTGGTCCAGTCAACCAAGAGCTGTAGTATGTATGTCTTGCATACAAAATCTTTTACGGATTTCATGTCCATGTATTCCTTGTCAGTGATTGCCTGTTTTCATGGTCATCCCTCAAATGAAGGAGCTACTTGTCCATGCTGCTCTGTTCTTTATTTTTTTCCTTAGACCAGTTTTTTTTTTTTTTGAAGCATGTTTCTGTGTAAATTCATTTCACTCCTTATTTTTTTTTAAAACTTTTATCTGCATTTATTTTATGCAGAATTTATTCCTGTGCCATCAGTTTTTGTTTCTTCAGTTTCCTCTGGGATATTTTCTTCTTCTGTGCCACCTCCTCCTCTGGCTTTGGAACAACCTGCTCCTTTTCAGTGAGGATCATCTTGATGTGGCAGGGGGAGCACATGTATGGGTTAATCCGGCCATGGGCTCTGTAACTTCATCGGCGCATCTTAGGTGCCTTGTTCACCTAGATGTGTTCAATGACCAGGGAATCTACATCTAAACCCTTAAGTTCAGCATTACTTTCTGCGTTTTTCAGCATGTGCAGCAAAAATTCAGCACCCTTTTTTTTGGCCACCGACCCTTAGTCCAGGCCCTGTTTGGCCTGGGCGCACACCTCCCAACCCCACCATTATACTGCCGGAAAGGCACACACTGCTTCTTTAAAGTGACATCTTTCAGATGCTTGGTGGCTTTTCGGATATGCACACCCTTGATGGCCTGGGCCGTTTCCCTGGTGTTCTTAAAGTGAACACGAAGATTTGAACCTCTTGATTTGCATGATTTTGTAGAGTTTTCTGGGTCAAGGGAGTAGCGAACCATCTTAACAAGTCACCTCGGAGCGCTTACAGGAAGAGGAACTCACTCCTTATTTTACTTTGATTACAAAGCCAAGCCTTTACTGTCTTGTTGATTCCAGCTTGTTTTATCAGTCTCTCTCCCCAGGTATTTCTGGAACTCTGTTGTGTCCTGAGTACTGTCTTCCCAGCCGGTCCTTTAACTTGGGGTCTTTTGGTTCGTAGCTTTTACAGGGAGTTGCTATTCACATTGGTCCATGAGTCCTTTTAGCTTAAGTGTGGGTCCAGTTCCTAAGGTTACTCCAGTTCATATAGCCCATAGAATTTGGATATGAAGTGTGGTTATTCTCAAAGTAAACTGTCTAAGGGGCTTTTTTCTCCCTGCTGTAGGGCTTGGCATGCCACTCAGACCCTGGAGTTTCTTTCTTTCCAAGGGGATACCTTTAAATAAACACTGCTGTTTCCTACTAACAGAATAGACTAAACGATTCACATTTACTCTTGGGTGCAGGGACAAAATTGGCACAGTCTTTTAGGAGGCAGTTTAGATAATATCTAGAAAAAAAGTAAAGCACATATTCTTTGAACAAGCAACTCCAAAGCTACAAATTTGCTTTTATGGGCATATTTTCAAGTGTGCGCCAAACTATACATCTTACAATAATTTTCATATCTTTATGATATCAGAACACTGAAATGAACTAACATTAACATTTTAAATTAAGGACTGGATAAATGGCTCAGTGGTTAAGAGCACTGGCTGTTCTTGCAGAGGTCCAAAGTTCAATTCCCAGCGAACACATGGTGCCTCACAGCCTTCTATATAATGTGATCTGATGCCCTCTTCTGGCCTGCAGGTGTACATGCAGGCAGAATATACATAATAAATAAATAAATAAACAAATATTTTTAAATTTAAGCTAAACGACCATCCCTAACAACAAAAGTGTAGGCTTTGTTGGACAGAATCACAGATCTGTGATTAGCGTCTTCCTTTCTGTGTAGTTGTGCAGTGGACTTGGTAAAGCTATGCTGTTAAGATGGATGTCCCTAAGATTAAGCCTGTGGAGTAGTATTATAGTAAGAGCTATAATTAGAGTTGTTCCTAAGATGCTCTTTGTTACCCAACAGCTCTACTAAGGGGTGTGATGGATCAGAGGGTAAAGTTTGCCCAAGCTGGGCATGGCAGCATATGTCTTAACCTCAGTGCTGTAGTGGGGAAATGAGAAGAGACAGGAGAGCCTCAGTTCTTGGGCCAGCCCTCTTGCCAGAGGCAGCAGTGAAAACAAGAGACCCCATCACCCAGCAACCACACGTGCTATGCTCCCACATACAATCCATGCACACAGACATAAAAGAATATACTTTTAAAAAGTACTGGCAGCTCCTGCCTGCATATCCTGTCCTAGAGAGGAACATGCTGCACCATGCGTGCACGTGCTCTTGGCGCGTTACATCTCATATTGCTGTCAGCTTGCATTTTTCTTTTCTGTTGGTCCTGGAGATGCAGAGTGAGTCATTTATTTTTTAATTCCATGGCTGATGGCTTTTCAGCCTGCATTTTCTTCCTTTCTTTCTTTCTTTCTTTCTTTCTTTCTTTCTTTCTTTCTTTCTTTCTTTCTTTTGTTATTGAATATTATGTATACAATGTTCTGCCTACATGCAGGTCAGAAGAAGGCATGAGATTACATTATATATGGTTGTGAGCTACCATGTGGTTGCTGGGAATTGAACTCAGAACCTCTGGAAGAGCAGTCAGCGCCCTTAACTGCTGAGCCACCTCTCCAGTCCCCAGCCTGCATTTTCTTTCACCCCTTTCTCATCTTCACTGCGATAAGTTTTTCCTTATTATGTTAGTGTTTGTGGTCCTGCCTCTGCAGTCTCTCACTTGTAATGGGAATAGCCACCTGACGATTCAGCGGCCACAAAGCCCAGTAGGCCACTGTCTGCTAAGACTTTGAGTGGGTTGGATTTGGATGGGCCTTTGCTGCCCCCTTCTGGCTTTTAGCAGTTGTAATTGAAAGTTGCTGCTAACTAAGCTTTCCTGAGGGCAAGTGGGGAAATTGCATGTGTGGATTGTTCTGCAATGGATCCAGTGTGGCCTGCTTGTAGATGCACTAGGCTGTTCTGTCCAGCTATTACCAGTTTCCATCCTACCAGCTTCACCTTGTTTTTAGCGGAAAAAATATTTTCAGGGAGAAGAGCGAGCAAAACAAGCTTTAAAAAATTTTTTGAACTGGGAGGTGGTAACGCACACCTTTAATCTCAGCACTCGGGAGGCAGAGGCAGGCGGATCGCTGTGAGTTTGAGGCCAGCCTGGTCTACATAGTGAGTCTAGGACAGCCAAGGCTACACAGAGAAACCCTGTATTGAAAGAAAGAAAAAGGAAGAAAAAAGAAAGAAGTTTTCTTTTGGTGGTGGTGGGTCTTCTCCCATTTCCTTTTCCCCTTTCCTTAATTTTCATGCCCTATTTCTCTTTAGGAGCTTGCCTATTGAGAAAAAGTGCAATTGTCATTTGAGATATTTACTTACCAATTAAACTATTAACTATACATGTGGCATGTAGTTCTTGCAATCTTGACAGATTTCATTCAGATTCAGCGTTGGCTGTAGGAAGTTTGCTGTGTAGGCAGAAGAACCAGGCAAATAGACATGACTGCTGATGTGACCAAAGGGAAGGCCACCAACTCAGGAGTCAGGCCGGGCTCTTTGGAATGGGGTTGCCATCAGGCTATTTGGCAGTAGATGTGAAGATGAACAGCTCAGTGTAGGACAGTCTTAAACATTAGAATTCAAGGCTTCCAGTAAGCACTCATTATCTTGGCTATCTACTTGAGAATTTCCCACACATGTATGTTTCTTCAGGATTAGAACAATTTGTTTTTTCTAACTTTGAGACAGGGAGCTGGGCGGTGGTGGCACACGCCTTTAATCCCAACATTTGGGAGGCAGAGGCAGCAGATCTCTGAGTTTACAGAGTGAGTCCAGGACAGCCAGGGCTACACAGAGAAACCCTGTCTCCAAAAACAAAACAATACAAAAGACAAACAGACAGACACTTAAGGAATCAACTTGTTTAGCCAGAAATGATGTCCACACATTTTTAGTCCCATTTCTTAGGAGGCAAAGACAGGTAGATCTACACAGTGAATTTCAGACAAGCCAGGGTTGCATATTGAGACCCTGTCTCAAAAATAAATATTTTTTGTTGTTGTGTTTTTTGTTTTACGCTTTTCAAGACGGAGTTTCTCTGTGTAGCCCTGGCTGTCCTGGAACTCACTCTGTAGACCAAACTGGCCTTGAACTCAGAGTGCCACCTGCCCCTGCCTCCCAAGTGCTGGGGATTAAAGTGAGTCACCACCATCCCTCCCAAATGTATTTCTTTTTCTTTATTATTATTTTTTTAAAGATTTATTTATACAGCATTCTGCCTGCTTGTATGCCTGCATGCCAGAAGAGAGCACCAGATCTCATTATAGATGGTTATGAGCCAACATGTGGTTGCTGGGAATTGAACTCAGGACCTTTAGAAGAACGGCCAGTGCTCTTAACCTCTGAGCCATCTCTCCAGCCCACATGTGTATTTCTTAATCATGTTGTTCATGCCTTAAAATAAGAAATGACCTTTTTCATCATTGAACCTTTTTGCCCTCCAGCACCTCTCTAACATAGGCACCTGTGATGAACAAGTAGAAATATGAACTGTCTTCAAGGAGCTTACAGTTCAGTGAGAGAAATAGTAATTTAGTAAATAGTGTGTTATTTTATGATAGTATTCAAACAGAGAAGGAGTCTCTAGCCAGTCTTCCTTTTTATAGAATAGTCCTTCAGATAACCATTACCTTGATAACCTTCAGTATGTAGTAAAGCAAATTGATCTGAAAAACAGATTTTACTTTTACCATTTGACAGCATTAAGTAGCACTTCTCTAGGCTTATAATTATTATTTATGTACTGTGCTTGAAAATATATTTATAATGTTTTCTAAATTCACATGATTAGGATGTAGTTTTCCAAAAGTAGATTGTGAGGTCTTTGTGTGTATGTACATAAATCTGTCCTAATATTACAGCTATTTCCCTTTTAGTTAGAAATAACAGCTAAGAATCTAAAACATTTAATTCCATGTACAGGTTGGCAGCCAATGAATTTTCCCACATGTTTAAAAACCATATAACACCGACCCTGCAGTCCTTCATTCATTTCTAGAGGTTGGAGGGACAGAGTAGGCACACGGACAAGGGCCGTAGAGACAGAGAGACTGACTGACTCTGATATTTTCTAAGGCTAACAAAAATATTTGTAATAAAACTAGATGTGGGCATTAAAAATGGGAAATTACAGCTGTGCACAACTACACAAAGTAAAAGTCCTAAAGAATTTAAGGAGACCAAACCCACCAGTATTTTAAAAGGACAATAATAAGGCTAAAATAGATTTGTTAGTAATATAAGGTTAGTTTAATAGCCAAAGTCCAGCCAATGTAATTTATACATTAACCAAAAAAGAAAAAAATCATGATATGCAAAGAAAACTTTAGCAAAAATGGAGTTGAAGAGATGGCTCCGTGGTTAGAAGCACTGGCTGTTCTTCTAGAGGACCCAAATTTGATTCCCAGCACCTACATGGCAGCTCACAACTGTCTGTAACTCCTGTTCCCTCACACAGACATACATGCAGGCAAAACACATCAATGTACATAAAACTAATAAATAATTTTTTAAAAAGAATTTTACCAAAATTAAATTACCATTTACATACGTTTTCAGCAAGTTAGAAATAGAAGAGCCTCCTTAAGTTATTAAACCCTAGAAACTTCATATTCAAGTGTGCACAGTGGAGATTTGACAGGAGAGGCAAGGTCTTCCCTCTGACCAGAGTGTACTCACCAGCTGGTGCAGAAGGCTCTTGGGTGATATATGATGGCAAGAAAAAGATGAGTTCTATTATTTTTAGCTCAATCTACAGAATTTAAACACAATTGTATATTTTTATAAGCCTCAAGGGTTGATATTAACTACTGTAATAACTGAATTAGAGAAAACAATTAGAATAAACCCAAGAACTGAGATGTAAGATAATTACAGAGTATTATAGAAGCATAACTGAAAACACTTCTGAGCAGATAGAAGACCTCACCTTGCTCAGGTGTTGGATGATGTGGCATTACCACGGCCTCTCCTCTAGATTCAGTGAAGTCCTAAATTCTACTTGTTCTTTCCCTCTGTTTTTTTCTTTAGAATTACTAAATTTTGGGGCCTGGAAAGATGGCTCAGAGGTTAAGGGCTCTGACTGCTCTTCCAGAGGTCCTGAGTTCAGTTCCCAGCAACCCCATATAATGTGATTTGGTGCCCTCTTCTGGTGTGCAGGTGTACAGACAGAGCACTATATACATAATAAGTTTTTTTAAAAAAGAATTACTAAATTTTTTGAGATTCAAAAGGTAAAGTACTTTTGGAGAGAAAAAATGATCTCCTCAGCAGATAAACAGTGGGATGAGACTCCCTAGCCCAGAAACACAATCCATGAGGGTGATAACTTTTTTGAGACTGTCTTGTTACACAACCCAGGCTGGACCAGAATTTTTTTTTTTTATATATAGATTTATTTATTTATGTATACAGTGTTTTGCCTACACGCACACTTGCATGCCAGAAGAGGGCACCAGATCTCTTTATAGGTGGTTGTGAGCCACCATGTGGTTGCTGGGAATTGAAGTCAGGACCTTTGGAATAGCAGCCCTGCTCTTAACCTCTGAGTCATCTCTCCAGCCCTGAACCAGAATTCTTAATCTTCTGCCCTTTGCCTCTCTTAGCTGGGATCAGAGGCATATGCCTTCTACACCCGGCCGAAGAAAGCCAACTTGATTACCACCTCACCAAATCACATTCGAAATCATATGTATATCTAAGCATGAGAAAGGAAATAGAGATCTCTTAGAAAATTTCTTAATTATCTAAGTGCAAAGAGAGCAGTAGATAGGCAGGTGTGTATGTGTTGTTGGGGAGCCACCTCAAGGCCCCAAACATGTCAGACACTACCTTATCACTGAGTGACACCTCCAGCCAGGAGTAGTTTTTAAATAATGTAACAATAGATGAACACCAAACTGTTAGCTACAGTTAAAAACGTAAAGGTGGAGAAAATTAATGACTAGTGTGCTTGTGATGTTCCAATAAAGGTAGAAAACGATGATGGCATAAGAGGTTAGAGTCAAATCCAGTTGAAATGAGACGATTCAGAATTAGAGTGGTATGAATTACTTTGATCAAATCTAAAATCCTTTATGATCCTGTTTGAGGGTGGATGCCCACCTAGGTAAGGTTTTTGATCCCTGCTGTTAGTTTGTATTAGAATGTAGGGCATCTGGGCTGATTCAGGAGTAACTACCAGATACATTTGAAGTCACTTCCGCATCCCCATTTCATAGGCAGTGCTGTGATGCATTTTTTAGAAACTTAAGTGTCTTACACACTTCAAGAAGTTTTGTATTCACTCACAATTTCCCGTGGCAAGAAAACCAGTTGTAAAGGGCAGCCCTTGGTGTCAGTTCCCTTAAAAGCTCTTGACATGGCAACAACTTTCCCTTCAGATTCTGCATATGCAGATTTAAAATGTTAGCTCACTAGTATGTACTAATTACATACATTCCAAGTATGTGGAGTTAGCTGTGCCACATGGAGTTAGCTGATGCCTTCTGGGCTGTGCAGATGGAGAAAATTCCCATTACAGAAAGTTGTGTTGTTTTTAAGCACTACAACAGAGCTTTCTGCCGTTGTGGAAAAAGACAGCAAGCAAAGCTTTATGTTGAATAATTATTCATAATTTCAGCTCCACTGCATTAGGCTGCCCTCTTACTGTGTTTTTATCAGTATCAGATTTAGGGTTAAGAAGGCATTTAGAAGCCAGGCGTGGTAGTGGATACCTTCAATCGCCTTTAATCCCAGCACTTGGGAGACAGAGGCAGAGGCAGAGGCAGATGGGTCTCTGTGATTTTGAGATCGGCCTGGAAAAGTGAGTCCCAGGACAGCCAGGGCTACACAGAGAAACGCTGTCAGAGGAGAGAGGGGAGGAGAGAAGAGAGCAGGGAGGGGGACACAGGAGGAGGGACGGAGGGAGGGGGAGGAGGCAAGAGGGCAAGAGAGGAGAGGAGAGGAGAATTGGGACTTAACAGTTTACAATGTTTTCTCCAAAATGGTTGCTTTAGAAAACTAGAAGAGGACTTCGGAAGGAGAGGAATTGGTTACATATGGGAGTGTAGCGCTGAGTGTGAGGGATACTTAACAGGGGCCTACTGTCTCACTCCAGCCTCCCTTTGTGCTAGAGTTAACTGCTAGAATTTTGATTCAGTGGTTGCTAAGCACCTGAAATTGTGAGACTTGCAGTTAGGGTCACAATAGAGCACTGGTGCGGAGTCTGATGCTGGTTGACAAATGTACACAGTTACATGTGTTATTCATGAACAGAATGCATATGGTACAAACAGATCCTAAAACATTTTATTGTTGCTTATTTTACCCGAGGCCACTGAGAAGGAAGGGTTAAGTGGTCTAAAGTATTTTGGGCTTGGTTGCTTTCTTCTCTGCCCTCTTCTCACCTCTCCTACTCTAGGTTTTTAGAACGCATTTTAATACAGTCGACCAGTCGGACATCAAGCTCCCAGAAGTTCTCGCTTTCAGCCTTCCCAGTGTGTGAGCCCACCATTCCCTGACCGTTCCCTGCTTAGTCTGGGTTTTCTGCTCATTGATCGTTTTACTACCTTTTAAACATGAACTTTTAATTAATTTTTATCTGCTTAAAAAGCCCACCCTTCCATAATTCCCAATGACGTTCAACAATCTTTTCCGAGTATTTTGAGACAATATATGGTTTGTCCTCTCTGTTCCATCTTGAACGCAATCGTTAGCCAAGAGGCTTCAGCTTTCGAACGTATTTCCCGTCTCGGAGAAGTTGGAGAATCTGTCAGACTCGTCCTGAGGGTTGGACAAATTAGATACGAGGCAGCCTGTTCAGTCGTGAGACCCTACTCTTCCGTCATGTATAGACATATTATATTGTGAGGTTTACTGTTCTACTGCTGAGTACTGGAGTTGGTGGCGGCAGCAGAAGCTTCCGCAGCACTAAGCACGGCCAGCGCTGAAAGATGCTCCCCTAACTCCCCACCCCTGCTGCCAGCGCGGACCAAACTGGGCAGGGCGGGGCTGCGCAGAGGAGTTGTGCTCCGGCTCTGTTGCCGGAACCGGCCCGAGCGGCCTGGACGCGCGCGGCCCCGCCCCCGCGGGTGGAAACAAAGTGGGCTCTGCGCAGGGAAGAGGCGGAGCTTTCCGGCGGCCCTGCGCTTGGCTGCCAGGTTTGTGTGGGCGAGGGGAGGGCCGGGCGTCCGGAACCTGGAGCGGCTAGCGGCCTGGCGCTTGGGGCGCCGCCTGCGCGCGCAGCGCTAGCCACTGCGCGGGCGCAGCCCCGTGCGGGCCTGCGAGTGCCGAGGCAGGGTGCAGCGGGGCGGGGTCCCCTCGTGAGGCTGGCGGGCGGACCTCCGGAGGGCCGGGCGGTTGGGACGCCGGGCTGAAAAGATGGGGGATCCTAGGCACTAGCCGGCTCCTTCTGCGCTGGGCGTGGAGCTGTGGTTTCCTGGAGAGGCTCGTGTGATGGTGCCAGGAGGAAGGAAGTGCCGTGACAGCGCCTCAGTCGGAACCCGGGTTCCGGGGAGGAGGAGGCCGGGGGACGGCGGCCTCGGCGAGCTGGCCGCCGGCGGGGCGAGCGGTCACAATAGGAGGCGGCGGCCCGGCCCGGAGCGGCGGGAGCAGCCCCGCAGGGCGGAGCCTCCCCTCGCAGGTACTGGCGGCCGCAGCCGTTGGCGCGAGGGCGGTACTGGCCGCGGGAGGTTGGAGCCGAGCTTGGCGGATGTTTCCCTGCAGCCCAGCGCTCTTTGTTCCCGCGGCTGCTGGGAGCCAGTCCCCCTTGCCTGACTAAGACGCAGGTGAAATGATGTCACCTGGGAGAACTCAGAACCCAGTTGGAGGGGGTCTTCTCTCGCGGCCTTCCAACTCCGCGGGTTTCTGGATGGGATCCGATTTGTTCTCAGTGGATGGAAGTTCTTCCTTTCAGGGTTGAAGAATGAGAGAGGTTGGTTTTTGAAACGGGAGTTTTTCGGATTACTGAAGGCCAAAGAGAACTAAGGTTTTTGTTTTGTTTTTTCCCTGTGTATGATCCAGCATGGACAGATCCAGATCTTTGTGTTGTGGAAATGGTGTGTGCTGTTCAGTAAAATTGAACATGCTAATTCTTCTACCTTAATGTTGAATACTTAAATATAGTAATTGCTAGCATGTGTTGCGATTATTTTTCTTCCTAAGCGGTGGACTTGAAACGAATTAGACGCTTATACATAATACTTTATTAGAAATCTTAAGTCTGTCGAGTACTGCCTGTTTTACAGATACAAACTGTTACCGCAGTTTCTGTAAAAAAAAAAAAAAAAAAACACAAACAGCTTTGTAACTAGACTTCCAATCACATTTGAGTCATAGTGAATCTAAAAGTAAGATTTTGTTCATTTTGGGAAACACTGTCTAATGGAGAAATCCAGCTTATGAGAAAAATAACACAAAATCAAACGTTTCAGATCTGGCGCAGAAATGTGGAAAACTTTTTAAAAAAAGTAATTTTGAGCGAGAATTTTATCACTGGTGGTGCGCTTGCCATAGTATCTTCTAGTTTTATTAATGTACTAGTTTTTTTTTTTTTTTTCCTTTTGAAAACCTGCTCATCCTATCCTGTTAATTATAGGGATCTACTTTAAAGCCAATTCCCAAATTTTTTTCTGTAGGCGTACGTATGACTTAGCTTGCAAGAACTGGAGGACTTTGAGGTTAGTGTCATGTTTTGCACCCAGCAGGTCTTGATGGCCTTACATCCCCTGTAAATTATGAAGAAAACTGTATTTAAATATTCCTGATTCTTCCACCAGTGGTGTCTTACATTATTTTATCTTGATTTAGAAAACACTTTTTAAAAAAAACAGTATGTGTGGACAACTTGCCCTGGTTGGTTCTGTGCCTCTGCCTGGTGTGTTCTGGAGGTTGATAGGTCTTGGGGTTCACAGCAAGTGCTTTCATGTGCTAAGCTACTTCACCAGGCTCTATCCTACACTAAGCTGGCAGGTGTTAATCTGCGTAGGTGTAGACTTTTCTTTTCTAGAGCAGTCTGATTTTCGTCAAAGACTGAAACAGTGCTTGAAGGCATCTGCAGGCACCATAATGGAGAGTACAGCTCTGCCGGCTCTTTGCCCCGCATGGGATAAGGCATTTCCTTCACTTGTGGTTTAACCTTGCCAGGCTGCGCTTATATTTTGTTTAAGTTAATGTGGCTAAGAAATGTTTAAAATAAAAATATCCAAAATGGTTAGGTGCTTGAGCACACTGGTCAGGCTGTTTACCCTCAGCGTGCTCCCTCTGCCTTTAGTTCTGTTCTGGGAGGGTAGTTCTTGATTAGTCTTGATTATTGCATGGTGTCTGAGGCTGCTTACAAATTCCCTGAGGGTTTTTCGATGTAGTTTTAACTTCTTTTCTACTTTGCTTCATTAATAGCTTGGTCTCATCTTCTCATCAGAGAACATAAGCATTGCAAATATTCATTCGCACCGTATAGCTATGGTTCTGTTCCATCTATCAGTGGATGCTAAATACCTATTATGATATTGTCTGTGGGAAATGATTGAATTCTTCACAGTAAGTTCAAGAGAAATTTAAACAGATGAAGTGCAGGAGTGATAAACACCGTCTCATTGCCTCCCAGCTTGTCTCTCAATATTACTTAGTGGTATATGCCTCACTTCTCTCTTACCATTGCGCTATGAAACTCTGGACTCGGGAAAGGAAAAGGAGCAGCCTTTCGTTGTTTTTACCAACCTTGGTTTATTTTTGTTTTACTTAAAGATCGATTTATTTATTTATTATGTATACAGTGTTCGGCCTGCTTCTAGCTTCTACAGGCCAGAAGAGGGCATCAGATCTCATTAGAGATGGCTGGAGCCACCATCTGGTCGCTGGGAATTGAACTCAGGATCTTTGGAGGAGCAGTTAGTGCTCTGAGCCATCTTCCCTAGTCCCCGACCTTGGTTTTGAATGCTTAACCAAAAGACATAGATTCACTTAGTTTGTCTTAACTCAAGACTAGGACTTAACAGAGTCCCAGTGCTGAACAACAGTGCTCACTCTCCCTGATGTGGATACTAGCTTGTACCCAATTAGTGCCTGTAGGATTTTCAAAAGTGGTACACACAGGCACGGCCAGACGCCAGAGGCCATCCTCAGGTCTTTGTTCTTACCTTCCATCTTGAGGCAGGGCCTCTTGCACACTGTTGCATATGCCAGGCTATCTGGCTGATGAGTGTTATGGATTCTTCTGACTATGCTGCTCATTTCACCACAGGAGTGCTACAGTATTTTGCATGTATATGTATATGTAAACTAGAACCCCTGACAAGAAAATTCAAGGTCTGATAAAAGAGATAGGGCTACTGAAGACTTAGAAAACCCAATTAATGGAGATAATAATGCCCCTAGAGAGAAAATAAAAGGTAATGAAGATACCAAAAAACAAATATTTTGGCAAACTACAGTTAATGGTAAGAGAAAAAGGTTTTTTGATGGCTGGAGGAGGACCTGCCCAGGGGTCGGTCATAGTGGCAAGTGTTTGGAATATATGTATGTTATAAGGTTTAGAGTAGTTTGTTTAGTTTACGAGTAGATTAGAATCAGTTCAGACTCGGCCCTGCGAAGTGCTGGCAGCTTTAAAGTACATTTCAGTTTCCATGTGTCAAGACAAGGTCTACAGACCAGACTGGCTTCATTTACTGTGTAGCTGAGGTTGACTTTGAGCTGCTAGTTCTTCGAAGTGCCAGAACTGTAGTTATGTGCTACCATACTATAGTTGCAATGTAACATTTATAAATTTACATGGCTTTGACCCCCTTTGTTTCATAGCACATAGTTTAGTTTTGGTTTTTTTCTGCTTTTTATTCCACAATTCATTAATTTATTAATTTCTAGGAAAGTAGGTTGAACGGGGGAGGGGGGGGAGAGCATTGTGGTAAGCAAACCAGGTTGGAGAAACAAATATGACCTGCTCTTCTGAAGGGAGACCATTAAGGAAAAGACAGCAGAGTGGGGACATGCCAGGCAGCGTAGAGAGAAGGCAGGCATTAGGCATAATCAGCCCTTGTATAGAAACATGTCACACATTCAATGTGTACAATTTATACATCAATGATTAGGGTAAAAATATTGATTGAAAGGATTTCAGTTGATAAAATCCACCAAGGAATTAAAAGTAATAAGGAAAAAATTACTGATAAAAATTACACAATTTTTAAAAAACAAACTATATTTGCTTATTTTACATGTGTGCCTCAGCTGTATCAGGGTGGATCCTGGGTGCATTGAAGTCAGGTTTCCAGCAATGTAATTTGTAAAAAGTGCATTATTTAGTACTATCCTGGAACTTTTGGTATACGCCCTTAATCCCAAAACTTAACCAGTCTGAGGCAGGATGATAGTGAGTTTCAGGCCATCCCCTGTCTTAAAAACAAACAAACAGAGACAGCCACAGAAGACTGCTAAATCTCTCCTCTTCATTCCTTTTTATGGAGTGGAAAACTAACTGAATATAGTAGAAAGCTACCATTAGAAACAATTTAAAAAGGAGCAGTGTCTCCTTAAATTGTAGCATAATAGCTTTTAACTGTGCTAATCTCCAAGACAAGGATTACATGGTTGATTATTGAGGCTATTAGCTACCCAAACAGAAGGGTCAAATTAAACAGAATATTTCATAACCTACTAATGCACAGATGCTTTAAAAGTATATGTAAACATTACTTCCCAGTTACACTGGGTGAATTGGTCATATAGTTACATGTAAACAAACATAAAACAAGAAGTTCTGAGGTTATAGATTACTCCCCTCTCCAGTGTGGTTCTGCGGCAGATACAAGCTGCATCCTGAGCGTGGGCTGCAGCTGCTCAGCGTTTGCAGGCTAGAGACTGACAGTATTATATCAGTTTAGGAGTGTGGTGAACCTTTAGAGTTGACCATAGAAGAGTAAGTGAAACTATGCCTAAAACAGTTTTTACAAGGTAACAAGTATATTTTTATTTATTTTTTGTTTCTTTGTTTTGAGACAGGGTTTCTCTGTGTAGCCTTGGCTGTCCTGGACTCACTTTGTAGACCAGGCTGGTGTTGAACTCACAGCGATCCTCCTGCCTCTGCCTCCCGAGGGCTGGGATTAAAGGTGTGCGCCACCACACCTGGCCAACAAGTTTATTTTTAATTAACTGAAAGTAGCCATAAAATTTGACTTTTTAAAGTTATTTAAACTACAAGATAAGGGTTAGTGAATTAATAGATTATAAGGTTGAAGGTCCTATGTAGTCTTTCTGAGGTGCATGGCTTTAGTTCAGATAAACAAGGTAACAAGTACATATATATTTTTTGTTTGTTTGTTTGTTTGTGTAAAGATCAGAGAGCCTGTCCTAATTTGCTTCTTATTGCAGTGGTAAACACTGTTAACAAAAGTAACTTGTAGCCCAGTGTGGTAGCCCACTCCTTTAATCCCAGCACTGGGGAGGCAGAGTCAGGTGGATCGCTGTGCGTTCGAGGCCAGCCTGGTCTACAAAGCAAGTCCAAGACAGCCAACGCTACACAGAGAAACCCTGTCTCGAAAAACCCAAAAAAAAAAAAAAAACTTGGAAGAAAAGTTAATTTTGCTTATATAAGCTTATAGTCCATCACAAAGGGAGTTAGTGCAGGAACCTGGAGGCAGGAACTGCCCTGCTCAGCAGGCTTTCTAATACAATCCAGTACACTTGCCCAGAGATGGTACTGCTTGCACATAGTGGCCCTGGCCCTTCCACATCAATCATTAATCAAGAAAATGCCTTTAAAAATATATTTATTTTATTTATTTGAGATAGGGTCTCACTTTGCAGCTCTGACAAGCCTGGAACTATGTAGATCATGCTGGTCTTGAACACAAAGAGCTCTTCCTACTGGGGTTAAAGGTGCATGCCATATGCGCTGCCTATAGGCCAGTTTGATGGCCTCTGTTTTCTCTGTTGAGGTTCCCTCTCCTAGATGAGACTATCTTGTGTCTAGTTGACAAAAACTAATCAGCACAGGGCCCAATTCATCTCCTGACATGAAGTTAGGTATTATCAGACTGCGTTTTTGTTTTTAATTTTTAATTTTATTTTTACTAATTTATTCAGATTACAACTCAATTGTTACCCTATCACTTGTATCCTCTGGTTCCTCCCTCCCTCCCTCCCACTTTCACCCTATTCCCCTCCCCTAGGTCTATGACTGAGGGGTACCTGACCTCCTCCCCTACTATAAACACACAGGCTATCAAGTCTCATCGTGGTAGCCTGCTTATTCTTTCTTTGAGTGCCACCAGGCTTCCCCACCAAGGGGAGGTGGCCAAATATGGGGCACCAGAGTTCATGTCAAAGTCAGTCCCCACTCTCCACATAACTGTGGAGAACGTCCTGTCCATTGTGTAGATCAGAGTTGGGGTTCAATGTTTACTACTTGTATTGTCCTTGGTTGGTACAGTAGCTTAAGCAGAACCACCCCCCCACCCCCCCGGCCCTGATCCACCCATCAGGATGCTGTTCTTGTAGGTTTCTCGGACCCTCTGTGTCCTTCTGTTTCCCCATCTCCTGTATTTCTCTTCAGGCTGAGTTTTTAATTGCTATATTGTTTAAATAAAAATGTCCATGGAGTGGGGAGGGACTCTGTGAAATAAAATGCAAGCTCCTGTGTATGATAGGCAAGCACCCTACCATTGAATAATATCCTAGCCTTATAAAAGTGTCTTAGTTTATCCTTTCATAAGGAAAGTTTGAGTTCCATACATTTCATTTTAGTGTGTTTACTCAGATGTATTATGTGTGTTAGCTTTTTGTTGTGTTTATCAGATTACCTGGAATTGAAGTTACAGAACCTGTTATCTTAAAATTTACTTGTATCAAAGCCAGGCATAGTGGCGCCCACCTTTAATCCCAGCTTTGAGAGGCAGAGGCAAGCAGAATTTTTGAGTTTGAGGCCAGCCTGAGCTACTTAGTGAGACTCTGTCTCAAGAAAACCAAACAAACAAAAACCTTGGATGAGAAGTCTTGGAATGAGTTAGCTATTAGGTCCTTGCTCATGATTTTACCTGGTGGGGTTCAACTTGCTTACTCATGTTTTGTTGCTTTAAGTCACTGGTTAGCAGAAAGCATCACTCCCCTTTACCTCGCTGTTAGCTGGTAGCTGCTCCAGTGCCCGTGGTTCCTTCCTCTCATCTCACAGCAGGTGCTGCAGTTTGGTGTGAAAGGCTGGTAGAGAGCCTCTCAAGAATGGTCCAGTTCCATTTTTAAGCACTTCCTCTGATTAAGTCAGGCCCTCTCAGGATGATCTCGTCCTCTTGATTATCTTAAAACCAACCTTTAGAATCTTGATTGCCCTGAAAAGCTTTCCCAATTTGCCCCACCCCCACCCCCCATTGGTATAATCTGCTCCATCAAGTGGAATGGGGGAGGATTATACATAAGTGGTGAGAATTTATGCTAATGTCTTTCATAGGAAGTCTGCTTACTATATACTACTACACAAAAATAAAATGTCTGAACTTACTGTGTGAGGATCTGGGTTGGTTTTGATCAAGCCCAGCAGTGGCTTTATCATAGATACTGTGGGACTTGAATATAATTCTTCTACCACATTGTCTTGTTACACTGAACACATGGAGTTTCTGGCAGAAGAAAACTGTTGTGGACAGGAAAAGATAGACTTGAGAGCTGCTAATATTACAGCCGGAGCCAAGGGCGCCAGGGTTTTGGTGGTTGTTTTTACTTATGATGATGGAAATCTTAAATTTTCTAAAGGACCAAAAAATAAACAATAAAGCTGACTCTGTTCTAACAGCCAGGTACTTGTACTTGTGATTTGTAAAACTGAGCGTGATTGTTGATGGTAAATGACCTAATTAAAACACACTACAGGGCTGGAGAGATAGCTTAGCAGTTAAGAGCCGTGGCTGCTTTTTCAGGGCACTTGAGTTTGACTCCCAACACCCACATTGCAGCACAAAACTGTATATAATTCCTCCAGTTCAGGGGAGCCAGCCCCCTCTTTTGGCCTACAAGAACACCTGGCATGCACAGACACAGACAACATCTATTTACTTTTTAAAGGTGGGGGGCACTACAGATTTACTTACTGTGACCATAAAAAACCTGAGGGAGTTGCAGATAGAGTGCTAAACTTGCAGAAGGACCAGCTCATTCGGGGAGAGTTTGTGATGTTCCGTATTGAGTGAAGATCAAAAATGGCAAATATACCTCTAATCTATTTTGGATTTGTTTTGTTGTTGGCTGGCCTGGAGTTTGAAACAGAACTCTCTCCGCCTCTGAAGTGCTCTGCTGTGAGTAGAGGCGTAAGCTACTTGCAGGGCCCTATGAATTTTTTTCTTTTGTTACGCTGGGAATCAAATCCACTTTTTATGTTTATATCCTTACTGTTTCCTTACCACACTACTCTCTGCCAGTTACCAGAACTTAGCACTTGGTGTCTCTTGTTTTCGTAATACTTGCTATACAGTGATTTACTTTTTTCTTTCTTTTCCTTTTCTTTTCCCATTTCCGTTTTCTTTTTATAGCATATACTTCTTGAAGGTAGGAAACCATGCATTTCCTTTTGTTAGTGCCTGTCACCAAGGAGACTCTCAGATCTAAGACTGAAGGATGCAGTGAAACAGAAGCTGTAAAGCAGTGTTGTTAATCAGCACGGCCTTTACTTTTAGTGTGAGGACAAGCAAGTCTTTAAACTTGGAGCTCCCAAGGAGAATTTCATTGTCACAACATAGTGAAGAGTGATGTTCATGGCTTTAAAATACTACAGATTAAGTATATTCACACAATTTAAGGAGAGTTAATCCGCACAGTCTAGTGTTTTTAAGCTGCACAGTTGTTTAACTTTCAGGCTTATGAGTTTGTCCTGGTTCCTTAGCAGGGCCTGTGGATGTCTGTTGTTTGGCCTTTTGTTACTGTCTCAGGATTTTCACTCACTTTTTTATCTTGAGACAGGATCATGATTTCTATCCCAGGCTGGCCTAGAACTTGGCATGTTCTTGCCTCAGCCTCCCTAGTTAGTGCTGAAGGAATGTAGCTAAAGTTTGCTGACTAGAGTGAAGATGCCATTCCCAGTTAAACATAAGATTTTTGCTTATTATATGTTGTACAGTCTTACAGCTGATTTTATAGAAATTTTACCATAAATATTGTCAAATCTTACCTTTCTTACCCTGGTGGTCACTTGTAAGATCAACTAAAGTTGTGAAAGTACGTTGAGAGAAAATACAGTGTAGACAGACATTTATCACTCTGTAGTTAGGTGATTTTGCCTCAGGTCTTAACATGAAGTCTGATCTTTAGGGTTTTAGAGTTAACAAACAAAAGAAATTATTAGTAGGTATTTGGGGAACAAGAAGAGTTAAATTTCCCGAATTGTAATGTTTTTATCTGAAGCCTTTTTGTGTGGGAAGCTCCATTGCTAGAGGAATCTCTGCCTCCTGTATGTTTAGATGCTTAAAGTTACTCCCCTTCCCCCCATCTCTCGGCTGACAGAATTACCAAATACTAGAAAACCCAAACTGTCTTTCATAGGCGTGATTCTCCATATTGGTATGGCTAGCCATGAACTATCCTTTTCTTCTCCCTCTTTTTCCCAGATATCTCCCGGGGCCAATTCAGCACCTCTACCTGGCCATCCTAACAAGGTGATTTGTGAAAGGGTGAGACTTCAGAGCCTGTTCCCTCTCCTCCCAAGTGATCAGAACACTACCGTTCAAGAGGATGCTCACTTCAAAGCTTTCTTCCAGGTTCTTATATGTTTTCCCTTTCCCTACACAGGCCTGACAGTCATAGATACAGTCCAGCTTGCTCGTAGGCAGGCTTAAACACTTCTCAGTGTCCTCTATATTTCTGTTGTATGTGGGAATAAATAAATACTTAGAGGGCTTCTTCAGTATAGCTTTCAGCCAGCTCTTCTGAAAAATGTCTTCTCTTGAGCAACTACTGTTCATTATTTGACCACTTAATACTCTGTTTTTAAAAATCTTTTTTTGTCTTAATCATCTGTCCTAATCATGCAGTTTCTGTAGGAAAATAGAAGATACTAAACTACATAAGGTATGTAGGAAAGGAAAAATGAAAGCATATGTTTTTATCACTGTGTATTTGCTTAGTGCCCAGAATATTTCTGAGAGGATACATAAGGTATTTGCTTTCTGTACCTCTTAGGACCTGTAGATAAAAGTAAGCCACATGTATAGAATCACTTTTGCATGGTAGGCATGTGTGTGCCTGTATAAAACCTGCCTCAAGTATTGACATAGTTGATGGATGACCAAGACTAAATGTTTTCAGCAGAAGCCACTCATTTTTTGTTTGTTCGTTTGTTTGTTTGGAAGTGATAGGTTGGCACGTGGAACTGGATAAAGAGAAATACTTAGGATGTATTAAATTTGGCACGTATTATTTCTATAGATAATCCAGGGCTCTTTAGTCTGGTATTTCTTTTAGAATTTGGGATCATCTGTTATGTGTGTATTATGTCTATTGTTTTTAAATCTCAGAAAAAACTATGTATCTTGTTCTAGATAAGAAAACAGGCTTTAAAAAGTTCAAAGTGCACAATTCCATCCTATTATTTGTACAGCGAGTATTTAACACATAACTTGTTTTAGGAGACATAACTGTCTGTGACTTGAGTGACGTATTGACTACCATTTTGATTACAGCATTATCTGTACACAGAAGTTCAACGTAATTAGTAGATGGCTGGTACTTAAAAGTAAAGCCGGGGCTGGAGAAATGGCTCAGCGGTTAAGAGCATTGACTGGTCTTTCAGAGGTTCTGAGTTCAATTCCCAACAACCACGTGGTGGCTCTCAACCATCTGTAATGTGATCTGATGCCCTCTTCTGGCCTGTAGGTGTACATGCAGGCAGATCACTGTGTATATAATAATAAATTAATAAAAAGAAAGAGAAGTCAGGTTTGGTAGCAGGTGCCTTTGATCTCAGCACTCCTGAGGTGGAAGGAGGCAAGTTCAAGATGAGCTGGGACAGCCAAGGCTATAGAGCCCTAATCTCAAACAGCAAACCAAACCCGAAGGAAAAAGACTGACTTAAGGTTGGACGTGATGGCACATGCCTTTCATCCCATATCTTTTGAGTTAAAGGCCAATCTGGTCTACATTGTGAGTTTTGGGCCAGCTGGGGCTATCCTGTATCTATCCCCACCCCAAACAATACACTTAATTTAAGCCATTAATGAATATTTTTCATTTTCTGGGTTCTTTATATTCTGTTGGAGGTTTCAGTAGTGAATATAAACCTTAAACTTGGTAAAACTCACATTTTAAAAATGAAACAAAGTTAAAAGTTGGAGTCACCTGTGCTTGGTATTTTTGTTTTGTTTTTTGTTTTCGCTGTTGGAATTGAACGGAGAGCTTTCCCATGTTGGTCATGTGCTACACCCTCTCTGAGTATGTTTCTCTGTCTAACTAGTCATATGGTATACTAACTAAATCCTGGGGTCTGTTGAAAAGTATTACAGTTTTGTTTGTAGTACTAGTTTAGTCCTTGTTTGACCCTTAGACAAAGCCTTCACTGTATTCTCTAGGGGAGACCAGAGAGCTTCTCTACTCAGTTACTGCCGTGGATGAGAAATTAGATTGATCTTAGGAAGTCCTGAGAAATCCTGATACATCGGTTAGTTCTCATGTCAACTGAGTGTCTTTAGTTAGTTCCAGCTGTACTTCTCGTAAGACCCTGGCTTGCTGCACACTTACTTAACACAGCCCAGTGCTTCAGACGCTTCCTGTTCTCACCATCAAGAGTAGAGTTTGGATCCCAGCACCCACTTTAGACAGCTTGTAAGGGTTCTGAAATCTGTCCTGGCTTTCTAGGGTACCTGCATACTCTCAACACATACACACGCAATAAATAAAAATAAACCCTGGTTAACACATGAAAGCAAATGCTTAGAAAGTCATTCCCTTGCTATTTTCTCTGTTTTTGTCTTTGTCTCTCTCTCTTCCCTCCGCCCCCCAGATACCGTCTTTGTAACTCCCCCCACCCCCCAAGGCAGGGTTTCTCTGTGTAACAGCTCTGGCTGTCCTGGGACTCGCTCTGTAGACAAGGCTGGCCTCAAACTCACAGAGACCTGCCTGGCTCTGCCCCCCAAGCGCTGGGATTAAAGACGTGCACTACCGTCCAGCCCTTCAGAGAGGGGGTGGGGCAGGGCGAGAGAGAAAATACACACAAGTACATATGTACGTACGTACACATACACACATATATAGGTCCTGGAGCTATGACAGAGTTGTGAGTCACCTGTGTGGCTAATGGGAACCAAGGGCAGGTATGTGCTGTTAAATGCCATGTCTCCATCCCTGCCACTTTTTTTGTTCTTTAATATTTTGTTAAAATTTCGAGCCGGGTGTGGTGATACATGTCTTTAATTCCAGTACTTGGGAGGCAGAGGCAGGTGGATCACTGTGAGTTCAAAGCCAGCCTGGTCTACAAAGCGAGTTCAGGACAGCCAAGGCTACACAGAGAAACCCTGTCTCAAAAAACAAAAACAAAAAAATTTTTTTAGTTTTAGCCAAGCACTTGCTGTGTTCAGGATGACCCTTGGACTTGTAATCCTCCTGCTTCAGGTGGCATCAGTCTCTGCTGCCATGGTCAATCTTTTTTTTTTTCCTCTCTTCCCTCTCACAACACCCTTTCCGTGTTCTGTTTCCTAGGTGAAGTTCCCATTTTCCAAGAACTCAACTCCCCTGAAGTTTTTTTAGGCATAAATAATTATTTTATTGTAAGCATGGAGTTGGACATATGGCTCATTATTAGGACAGTCATAGTAGAAGCTATTACTCTTTATCCTTACTCTTGTTTCTGACAATTTTCTCTAGCCTTGAGACAAGGAGGTTAGGCTAGGTCGGCAGGAAACCCCAAAGGCCCCGGGTCTTGGCTTTCTTAGCACTGCTACCTGCATTCATTTGCTACTAGACCAGGGCCCTAATGCTTATAAGGCAGACACTCTTACCAATAGGGCTGTCTCAGTGGTTCTCAGCCTTCCTGATGCTGTGACCTCTTAATACAGTTTCTTATGGTGTGGTGACCCCAACCATAACATTCCATTACTACTTAAATAACTTTAATTTTGTTACTGTTATGAACCGTAATGAAGATATCTGATACACAGCAACTCCTGTGAAAGGCTCTGTCAACCCCCAGCCTGGGCTCCCCGGGTTGCGAACCCACAGCCCTAGCCTAGCACCAGTGTCAGTGAACAAAAAGCCTGTGTCGTTTATGACCGTTGTTTACTCCCTGTTAACTTTCTGTTCCTTGATCTTGTTTCCCCTGAGTTGATGCAGAGGTCAGCTTTGTTGTACCTTGTCTTTTGAGATAGGCTCTCACGGGCCTAGAATCCACCACAGTAGGTTACACTGGCTGGCCAGTGACTGCCGGGGACCCTCCAGTTGTAAAAGTTTCCAGTTGTAAAAGTGCTTGGGATTAGCCTTGCTTTTTATGCAGATTTTGTGGATATAGAGCCCAGGCCCTTAAGCTTGCACGGCAGATGCTTAATTTACTGAGCCATCTCCCTAGCCTGGTTCCTGTTTCATTTCCTTGTTTTATACTACAACTTTTATTTCCATAAATACATGATTAAATAAATAAAATAAAACCACAAAATAAAACAAACCTCATGCTTCAGAATTTTTGTGCATTGTTGATTTTTTTGTAATTAGGAGATACTATCTGTTTGAGAAATAGGTCCAAATAATGAAATCTTTTTTCATTCAAGAGTATCAAAACTGTACATCAGTATAAAACCTGTCGTATCAAGATAATAACCCACCATGTATAAATAAGGGATAGTTGTCTATCAGTTAGCCTCACTAAGATAAACACATTTAATTATATCAGAACATAATTTGACGCCAGCTCATAGAGCATTAAGTGAGATAATGTATGGCAGTCCTTTTGTAAGCTGTATTCTGATCTGAATATGAAATTTCCTACTTTACCATGCTTGTGTTTTCATCCATCTCAAAAATGTAAAACAGAAACCAAAAGTTACCCTCTACTGCCAAGTTACTTACAAAAAATGTAACTTTTCTGCATGCTTTCATGTTTATGTAAGGTGGACAAAATTAAGTGAATTTGTTGTTCCTGGAGCATGTTCAGTTGACTTTGTTGTAAAATGCAATGCCTAGAGAATTGGAAACTAGATTTTGCTGTGCTTGACCTAAGATGAGGTTCTGAGTAAGACTGTTTATTTCTTTCTTTCTTTTCTTTTTTTTTTTTTTTTTTTATATTGAGGCAGGGTTTCTCTGTGTAATAGTCATGGCTCTCCTGGAATCTCTCTGTAAACCAGGTTGGCCTCGAACTCACAGAAATCCACCTGCCTCTGCCTCCCAAGTGCTAGAAACTAAGTCAGATAGAAAAGCTGACTGTAGCTGACAGTTTAAGGCTGATGCATCATGGCAGTGGGGATGTGAAGCAGTGGGCTCTGTGCCCAGCATTCAAGAAGCACAGTTCAGCTTCCTTTTCAGTCTGAGTCCCCAGCCATTGTATTCAGAATGGATCTTCTCACCTTAGTTAATCTTATCTAGAAGTTTCTCAGACATGGTCACAAGCTTGACTCCATGGTGAATTTTTTTTTTTTTTTAATCCTATTATGTTGTCAGTCAAGATGAGCCTCTCCCAACATGAGTCAATTCCTTCTTCTTTTGGGAATGAAATCCTCAAAAAGTACAATGGTTGTTGGAGTCAGGCACGTTTTAGTTGTCAAGTAGAACCTAGAACCTGCTTCTGCTTCTGTTTGATACTCACTGTAAAACCTCATGTGTACCCTCCTCCCTTCTTCCCTCCCTTGGCTCCTCATCTGTAGCAGTGTTCTATACCACAGAGAGAGTAACTGTGATTTAACATCTTATACATTTAAATTGCCAACATTTGGTACATTGACAAATCTAGATAAGTTATATAAAAGAATTCTCTCCCTGAGAATTCAGAACGAAGTTTCTTTAAAATAGACAGTCCCTTCTATCTTAATTCCACCTACTTCTTGGAGTTTGGTTCCAGCAGCACCAAGTGTCCCTGAGAATCATATATCTGAAGTAGCAATTCTTGATGGGTAGGTGGGTTACACCTTTTTAATCCCAGCATTCTGAAGGCAGAAGCAATGGATCAAAGCCAGCTTGGGCTACTTAGACGCTGTCTTCAAAAACAAAAACAACAGAAGTATGTAATGGAGTACCACATAAACTGAGCCTGTAGCCCAGCACTCAGGACACGGTGGGAGGGCCGTTCCTATCTGTAGAAGAAGATGGAGGCCTGTCTGGGGAGCTAGTGCCTGTGAGTCTATTTAAATAAGCCATTAAGAGAATATAGGTTTGGTGATACATATAGGTAAATAATTTTGAAAGATCAAATGTAACCTTGTACTTTTTTTTTTTTTTTTTAAGAGACAGGGACTCAGAGTGGCACAGTGGCACCCATTGGTAATCCTAGCACCCTGGGAGGCAGACGCAGGCTAATTGCTGTGAATTCAACGTCAGCCTGGTCTGAAAGCAAGTCTAGGACAGCCAAGGCTAGAGAGAGACAGGGTCTCATGGAGCATAAGCTGCCCTTGAATTTAATATGTAACCAAGAATGACCTCAAATTACCTATCTTCTGGCTTTTGTCAAGCACTGTAATTGTATTGTAGACCAGGCTCTATTTATTAATTTGCTTTGTCCCTAAAATCAGTTGTTTTCTTTGCTTATCTCTTTAAAAATCTGACATTTGGGGGGTTAGAAAGCATTCTTACTGGTTGAAAGCATTTGTTGCTCTTGCATTAGCCTGAGTTAAGTTTCAACCCTCCCCCAACCCCAAGCTGCTAGCCATCTGTAACTCTAGTTCCAGAGGATCTGCTGTCCTTTTATGGCCTTCATGGGCATGCGATGCATAGTGCACAGACACTCAGGCATGATACTCATTTGCGTAAGATAAAAAACGTAAATTATAGTATGTATCCCTGTATATTTTGCTAATGTTTTGATGTATTTGTGTTCACTACAAATACCAACTTTTGTAAACCAACTAAACGTACTCTAATATGTAATAATTAGAACTTGGAGATGTAGATTAGAAATAGGAACAGTCTTTCTAAAAAACATAGCCTGTCAGAGTTTCAGTTCATTAGGAATGTTGGCAGTTTTGGTTACTTAAATGGAAAATTTAATTGACTGTGGAATCCTGGAGTTAATAGCAGTTACATGATTATATACATTTTACCGTGACCTTTGAACAGTGAGTGATGCTCCCAAAGTGCTATGGCATTCTAAAAAGAATTGTTGATCTTAGTCAGTTGACGCTACTTCATATAAATTTTATTTTGCCCATGTAACTATCACTGAAAACGTAACTATATTAGCGCAGACAACAAGAATGGTCGAGGTGTGTGATTTAGCATCTGAGTTTGGGGCCTACTCAGGAAAAGGGGAGGGCCTCTTCCTAACGAAACTTGACATCACTACCTAAAGGATGAACTGAGTGCTTATAGCACAGTGACATTTCTCAGGTGGGTTAGGATTTCTAGAAGGTGGAGTACTACATAAGAGTGAGCTAGGCTGTTGTAAACTTTATATGTTTAGTTATTTGACATGGTGGCTTTTTTTAAAAACAGTTCATTTTTCACACATATATATTTACTGTGCAACCCTATTCTCTCTATCCCTGCCCCTACATTTCTTAATTTAGGATTTTTAATTTGGATTGGTAGTGCAATGTATATACCTTGTTTTTAATGGGAATTATGTTTTAAGTGCCTGTTGCAAATGTAGAAATGTGAACTCCTTATGGTTTTATTCAGTCGACTGTTTCTGTTGCACTGGCAGAGTGAAGATAGTCCAAGTCCTAAGAGACAGCGCCTCTCTCACTCGGTCTTTGATTACACGTCAGCATCACCAGCTCCCTCCCCGCCAATGCGACCATGGGAGATGACATCAAATAGGCAGCCCCCTTCAGTTCGACCAAACCAACATCACTTCTCAGGGGAACGATGCAACACACCTGCACGCAACAGAAGAAGGTTAGTTAATTACTGCTTCTCTCTTTACTTTCCTTCCACCAGTAGATTGGTCAATAGTTTGTAATGTCAGAAAGCATATTTTTGTAGATATTTCATAATTCATGCATAAGATTATTAAAAGGCTTCGATTTCTATCTTAGGTTATAGGGGGAGTTCATTAAGCTTTTTACTAATAAGAGACTGAAAAAGACTAAAGTGATTTACCTAAAGTCAGTCTAGGACACTACATATAAATTAAACTACCTTATGACTAATTATGGAGCCGGGCTATAGCTTACAGGGTAGACTATTTGTCTAGTACCCACAAAACCCTGCAGTCACACCTCTTTTTATGGGCTACTCTACAATTCTGGTAACTGAAAAGTGTGTTCTGTACCCCATTACTATCAGAATGTATTAGAGCTCAGAGATGGATGGCCCACTCCTTTCTGCCCTCCCTTCCGGTAGTCTCCTGTCTTTGAAGAGCTGTATTTCTTAGAAAACTGGTGTGAAGTCAGGGTGAAAACTAGTTTGTTTTTTCAGTAGAGCTTGGACCTTGCCTTTCCTTCTCAGAGGAGTTAAGTTCTTCCTCAGCTCCTTGTCCTTTGGTTGCCAGAGGTTACTTTTCCCCCCTTTTTTTGGTTTTCTGAGACAAGGTTTCTCTGTGTAGTCCTGGCTGTCCTGGATTCACTCTGTAGACTAGGCTGGCCTTGAACTCACAGTGATCCTCCTGCCTCTGCTATCCTCCTGAGTGCTGGGATTAAAAGCATCGCCACCACTGCCCAGTGGTTATAGTATTTTGTTACATCATTCTTAGAAGATTGAGTAGATACGATCTTAAAAACCACCATTGATATCTCAAAGCAGCCAAAATTAATTTATGTCAGAGTTATACTCTAAGCAGATACTTTCTTTTTCTTTCTGGTTTACAGAAGTATATTTATTTGTTTGTTTATTTTAATATTTACGTATTAATTATAAATACAATGCTCTGCCTGCAAGTATACCTGCAGGCCAGAAGAAGGCATCAGATCACATTATAGATGGTTGTGAGCCACCATGTGGTTGCTGGGAACAGAACTCAGGGCCTTTGGAGGAGCAGTCAGTGCCCTTACCCTCTGAGCCATCTCTCCAGCCTCAAGTGTATTTATTTTTAAAAAATTAAAAGGATGGCAAAGTTGTCATTTTAATAACTGATTCAGGCAAGGACGATCCATTGCCAGCGTGAATGCTGGGACACAGTAATAATATAGTATGAAGTTCTTATCTAAGCAGACACTTAATACTTTATAAGTACCCAATACTATATTAGGCAACTGTATGGAAATATTTGAGTAATTTATGGCTTCTAAGCAAATTAGTTTTATATCTATTAGCTATAAGTATGCAGAAATAAGATTGTTTATAAAGGTTACAGTTTAACACCTGTCTGTATGTAGTCTTCCCTATTTTATGGTGAACTGTTTGTTGTATATATATTCAGCACATGTGAAAGGATAATATGTACACACACCACACAGCCATGTCGTCTTCCAAGTGAGTAAACTTGTAGTTTATGGATCCCCTACTCACTGTGGTTTTGAGTGCCTATATATATTTTTAAACAGTACAGTTTGGGATTTTTGTTTTCATTTAAATACATTCTTCGACTTTATTAAGTATTCTGTGTTTAATGTTGATGGAAATAGATAATTTTATTTTATGTACATTGATGCTTTGCCTGCATGTATGTCTGTGTGAGGGTGTCGGGTCCCCTGGAACTGGAGTTAGAGACACTTGTGAGCTGCCATGTGGGTTCTGGGAATTGAACCCAGGTCCTCTGGAAGAATAGTCAGTGCTTTTAATTGCTGAGCCATCTTTCCAGCCCAGCACTTATTTTTACTGTGGTTTAATCTTACATTAAAGTGACAGTTTATCTACCTACTATTGGCTAATAGTCATGTCCAGGGTATTACTACTGTAAAGCATACTATTAGGAACATACGTACACAAACATCATTTAAATGTACAGAAGTTGCACTAGATATAAGCCATGTTTGCAGATGAGATAGTAACTACCTTTTGTTCCTAAGTCTGCAAAAAGAATCATGTTCTTCACTCATGTCAATACAAAGGAGAAGCAGAGGATACCTAGCACCCACAAAACACTAGTATGAATCACAACCCAGCGAATAAATAACCATGATCCCATACCAATAATAAGCAACTAAGTAAATAGATGAGAAGAAAGTGCTAATTTGGGCTGGCAAAATAGTTCGGAGCATAAGAGTGCTTGTTACCTAGTCAGACAACCTGAATTTAATCCCCAGGACTCGCATAGTAAAAGGGGAAAGAATGAACTTCTGCAGGTTGCCCTCTAATCTGGACAAATACACTGTGGCTGTGTCACCACCCACCTTCAAATTAAAAAAAAAAAAAAAAAAGAGGAGTGGTAACTGTTCCTTATGGAACAGCTCCATTAATAAGTGAGAAACGAGGGTAATAGAAAATCCCTGTCAGAATAACAGTTCCTGCAGATCCATGCTTGTTAAAAATTATTGGTGAGTCTTATATTTAGTCGGTTTTTAAAATTGATTTGGAACTGTAGAAATTTTTTATTACTTCAGTTTATCTTAGCATATATTGTTTACAGATAATAAAGAATCCTGATGGATCATACTAGTAAGCATTGTCATAATGATCCTCTTTTTGGCATTTACCCTGTTATAGTCCTCCTGTTAGGCGTCAGCGAGGACGAAGGGACCGTCTGTCTCGACACAATTCCATTAGTCAAGATGAAAACTATCACCATCTCCCTTATGGACAGCAGCAAGCAATAGAGGAACCTCGAGCCTTCCACCCTCCGAATGTGTCTCCCCGTCTGTTACATCCTGCTGCTCACCCACCCCAGCAGAACGCAGTCATGGTTGACATACACGATCAGGTACAGTAGCCAAATGTGTTGGAAAAACAAATGGTAAAGTTAGTGGCTGTGTATTAGGATCCATTGATTTTGTTGTTGTAGATTTATCTAATTGCTGATATGTAGCTATTTTAAGTTCTCCGTTCCTTTTAATAATGGAAATTTAACCAGGTGTTGTGGCACATACCTTCAATCCCAGCAGATTTCTGAGTTTGAGGCCAACTAGGGCTACAGTGAGACCTTGTTCCAAGGAAAGAAAGAGAAAGAAAATTTAAATATTTAATTCTACTCAGGATAAAAACTAAAAGGAAAAAATAAAATAATGTGAAAGAGAGTTAGGTTCTTTAAAGATTTATTATGTATACAATGCTGTGCTTGCATGTATGCCTGCAAATCAGAAGAGGGCACCAGATCTCATTATAGATGGTCATAAGCCACCATATGGTTGCTGGGAATTGAACTCAGGACTTCTGGAAGAGCAGCCAGCGCTCTTAACCTCTTAACCTCTGAGCCATCTCTCCAGCCCAAGAAGAATCAGTTTCAACAAGTGCCTCAAAGAATTGTATAAAGAAAATTATAAAACGTTGTTGAGGAAATTTAAAGTAAAAGATGAGCAGTTGGCTTGAAAGGCCCAGTTTTGTAAAAACCTGTCAGTTCTCATTTAAAGTATAGAATATGTAGGATCAGTGTAGTCCCAAAAATAAAATTACAGTAGATTTTTAGTATAACTTGAAAAGTTGATCCCGATTTCTGGCAATATTTCTTAAATCTATAATTGGTAGCAGAAAAAAGCAAGCTGTTGCTAGTAGTTTTTGTGAAGTTTTATTCTTCCTTGGCCCCACATGCCTGTTTATCACCTACAGCTGTGTGCAGTCCCAGGCAGCTACAAACCTAAAGCATTACTTTTTACTTTGCCTTTTAAGAAAAAAAAAAATCAAGGACTTACCCCTTGGCATAAAGCCTCAAGCAAATGGCTTTCTCATAGGATTTTTCATTTTTTAATCTATGGGTGTTTTTCCTGCATGTATGTCTGTATACTGTGTGCATGTCTGGTGTCCATGGAGGCCAAAAAAAAAAAAGGTGTCAGATCCCCTGGAACTGAAGTTACAGATGGTTGTCAGCTACCATGTGGGTGCTGGGAATCAAACCTGGGTTCTCTGCAGTAGCTCTTAACCACTGAGCCATGTCTCTGGCTCCTGAAAACAATTTTTAATTGGATGAGTAGAAACAGCAACACCTAGACATCCATTTTAGAAATGCCAGTTCAGAGCTGCTGAGATGAACCGGTAGGTAAAAGTGCTTGCTACCAAGCCTAGAACAGGTCAGTCCCTAGGACCTGCACAGCAGGAGAGAATCCACTGCCACAGGGTGTCTTTTTATCTACACACAAATACAAACTGTTTATTTTTAAATGCCAAATCACAAAGTGTGTAGTAGACTTACTTATGCAGACCCAGCAATATAGGTTAGTAGACTTTCTGGGTGTTGAAGTCTATACTTCACTTAGCCACTGTTGCATAATCCTGAAGGGGGAAAAAAAACCAACGTAATCAAGAATAGCAATTCAACTCCCCCCAGGACTGGGGACTGAACTCCATGTCTTGCATAAAACCAAGGGTTTTTTACATCTAAGTCAAGCATGTTATCTCTGAGCTCATATCCTCAGCAGCGTTTTGTGTTTTACCTCCAAATTTTAGGACTTAATGAAGGGATCTATGGCATGGTCAATTATGCTTATTAAAACAGATTATAAAGTCTAGAAATAAGATGGCACATCTGTGGATAATTTGTATTTAACATATGGCGATGGTTGAATTTGGAAGACAATGGTCTTTAATTCATGATATAAAACAATTAGGTATCTAAAGGGGGTAGCTTATAAACAGCTTCATCCTTCAGGAGGAAGGGCTTTCTTAAATAAGAACAGACAAAAAGTAAACAAAACTAGTGATGTGTGGTCTATAATTAAATAATTAAAAGTTTTCAGTTTTATTGTTCGTTGTCAGACATAAATATATATTGGCTATCCGTTTGGATGAGTTTGAACTTTAGCTCGTCCTTTGAATCATACACAGAAGTTAGTTCCAGCAGGGATGGAGGTGTATCTCAGTTGGTACAGTGCTGCCCAGCATACAAAAGGCGGTAGGGCGTCATCTTCCACGCTGTGCTGATGGGCCTGCAATTCTGCTGCTCAGGAAGTAGAGGCTGGTGTATCAACAGTTCCAGTCATTTCCTGTTTCATAGTAAGCTCAGGGCTAGCCTGAACTAGAGACTCAAAACAAACAAAAAGTTCAAGTTAGAGTCTAGATCTGTATTAGAAAATTAATATTATTTGTGAAAGTAATTGTTTTTATGAAGTAGGAAAATGTTTTTTGTTTGTTTTTTTAATTTTTAATTTTTTGCCTTTTTTGAGACAGTTTCTCTGTGTAAGAAGCCCTGGCTGTCCTGGACTCACTTTGTAGACCAGGCTGTCTTGAACTCACAAAGGTCCACCTGCCTCTGCCTCTTGAGTGCTGGGATTTAAAGGCATGTACCACCACACCTGGTGGAAAAAAAATTTTTTTTAATTTTAATTTAAAAAATATTTAGACTTATTTTTCTGTGTGTGAATGTTTTTGCCTGTGTATATGTACAGTACATGTATGCCTGGTGCCTGCCAAGGCCAGAAGAGGGTGACTGATCGTCTGGAACTACAGTTGTGGGTGGTTGAACCATATGGATGGTGGGAACTGAACTGGCTCTCTCCAGCCCCAGCAGATATTTATTAATCCCAGTGTATTAAGTTGCCACGATTGACAAAAGTCATGTGGACTTTATTAAGATAAAAATTGCAGTAGCAGCTGGCATGGTGGTGCACACCTTTAATCTCAGCACTTATGGAGACAAAGGCAGGCGGATCTCTGAGTTCCAGGCCAGCCTGATCTACAGAGCGAGTTCTAGGTCAGCCAGGGCTACACAGAGAAACCCTAACTCTTATTTTAAAAAAAGAAAGAAAAGAAAATTTGAAAAATTGCAGTGTCTTTCAAGATGGCTCAGTAGGTAAAGGTCCATGATACCAAGCCTGACCACGTGAGTTCAGTCCCCAGAGCCCACATGGTACAAAGAGAAAACCAGTTCCTGCAAGCTGTCCTCTTGATTTCTGAGTGCGCCTGAGCGTGTGTGCGTCCAAATATAGACACACATAAATGTAGTAATAAAAATGGGGATAAGGCGATGGCTCAGTAGATACTGGGCCTGCCCTGCAATTTTGATGAATAGAATTAAGATGCACATAAAAATCCGTTGAGCAGAGTGGACTGCCTTTAATCCCAGAGGTGGGGATAGGCGGCTGGGACAATCTGAATCACGAGAGCTCCAGGTCTGTGAACATGGTTTTAACAACAGTGGAGGCTATGAAAAAGAAAGTCTAAATGGTTAATAACCTATGCCAAAAAAAAGTTTAACCTCTATAGTTAGAGAAATGCAAATTTAAAGCAAAAGTGCTATACCATTTCTCTCCGATTGCAAGCATGTTAGTGATGCACATCTTTGAGGAGAGATGCTAGGAATTGGGTCCTAGCATTACTGTTGGGGTTGTGAGGTGATAGCTTTACATTTTTTCCACATGGGGCTGGAGTTATGAGTGCTTTCTGCCCTTATGGAGGACTTGGGTTTGGCTCTTAAGCTCCTGCTTTAGAAGGTTCAAAACTGCCTGTGAACCCCTACTGCAGGGGTTCTGACAACCTCTGTCCTCCACAGGCACGTACATATCTATACATGCATTCAAGTGATAAATGAGTCTCTTTTGAAAATCTGAACTGTATGTCCATTGTCTACCTAGTATGCTTTGAGATAAGTAATACTACTACTAATAGAAAACAGATTTTTTTTTTTTGCTTTGTTTTGTTGTAGTTGCAAAAGAGTAATGGCAGTTTGTGTACCTATATCCTAAGGACTTGTTAGCAAACAAGTATGCTTGAAATACCTGCTTAGCCTCAGAAATGACGGGAAGGCATAGGTGTGGTTTAGATGGAAAAGAGGGTTAGGCATTACCTGCGTATTTATGGTAGGTGCTAACAGAACCCAGGCTTTGAGCAAGCACACTTACACTTAAGCTCTGCATCCTCAACCCAAATGTTTTGTTTTTTTGAGACAGGATCTCTCTGTATAACAGCCCTGCTGTCCTGTCCTCCCTAGTGCTGGGATTAAAGGTGTACACCACCACACATGGCCCCCCCCACATTTTTTTTAATACCACTTTGATTGTTTCACCAGTTATAGCTAAATGAAAGTCTTCTTATGTTGAGTATGAATAAGCACACATGCTTTGGCCTGGAGAGGGCTCAACAACTAAGAGCCCTGGCTGTTATTGGAGAGGACTCAGATTCAGTTCCCAGCCATCTGTAACCAGTTCCAGGGGATCTGTTGCCCTCTTCTGGCTTGAGTGGGCACTGCACTTACTGGTCCACAGACCATGCAGGCAAAACACCATACACATAAAAAAAATCAGAATAAATCTTTTTAAAGTTCACAAGCCTTAATTTTTTGACACATAGATTTGTTTTTAGGAATTTTGTTCTACAAGGCAGGCTGAAAGAGTTAACATAGTATTAAGGCCTTTTCAGCTCATTGTTTCATTGTGAATTTTACAACATTCACTCTAATTCCACTTATCCCCGGGTCCCTCCATATCCATCCTCTGCTCTTGCAACCTTCCTCCCATTCCCATGAGAAGAAAAAAAAAAAACTTCCCATGGAAGCTCAGATGTGTCTGGTATGCACTGTCACATAGTTCATACCCTTATGCCAAAATAGCATCACTTACAAATGTTGATTGCAATGAGCAGTTGGTTTGGCTTTAAAGGCCGCTGGCTTCTGCCATACTTTTCAATACTGGATCTTCACTGGGGCTTCTCTCAGATTTTCATTGGTTCTGCAGGACTGGCCGCTTTCACAAGTTCATAGATAATAAGGTAGATGTTGGGGTGGGCTAAGTCAAATTCGGTACCTGAGTTGGTCTGCCCGCCAGTTTTTCCACAGCAGAACCACAGGGGCAGGCTCTCTCTCTTTGCCCAGGCAGGGCGCGGGGCAGGCTCTCCAGTGCTCACACTGTCAGGACCTGTTCTATTGTGCCGCCCAGATGAGGCCTTAGACATCAGTATGGCAGATGCAGCCCAGACCAGGGATATCCACATAGTCTTTGTGGTTACGTGGGCTATAGACATTGCCAGAAACCCGTGCTGTTGCAGGGCCATGAACCCAGACATAGCCCTTGGTGGCAGCATGGGCAGAGACATTGCCATGGCCTTAGGCGGCTGCATAGGCTATTCACATTAGACTGTTCCTCACTGCTTGGCTTCTCTCCCTCTCCCAGCTTCTTGCCACATACATGCCTGGTGCCTGCAGAGGGCAGAAAGAAGGTGTTGGGTCCCTTGGAGCTAGAGTTGGGAATAGTTGTAAGCCACCATGTGGGTGTTAGGAGCTGACTCAAGTCCTCTGCAAGAGCAGCAAGTGCTCTTAACCGTTTAGCCATCTCCAGCCCCTCTTTTTCAGTCTTTTAGCTCTAGTTTTGTGAGGATAATAAATAATCTTCATACTTATCTTTCCTATCTAAGACAGAAAATAGCCCAATTGAAACTACTAGAGGGAGCAAGGAATGGTGTCACAGACCTGTAATTCCAGTGCTTGGGAGTGCAAGCAAGGGGATCAGGAATTCAAGGCCAAATTTGGCTACATAGTGAGTTAAAGGCTTACTTGAACTAGGCTCTTGCTTTAAAAAGAAAAAATATATATATAGGGAGGAAGTACATTGTGAAATTTTGTATAGCAGATAGGGGAAGCAATACATTTTTCTTGGGCAGGGTCTCATCTAGCCCAAGCTGTCTTAAAATGACCTTGAATTTCTGATCCTCTTGGCTCCACTTCCCAGAGCCAAGGATACATGTTTGAGCCCCTATGCCTGGTTTATGTGTTGCTGAGGTCAAACCCAGGACCACGTGTATTTAAACAACTATCTTACCAGCCAGGCGGTGGTGCACACCTTTAATCCCAGCACTTGGGAGGCAGAGGCAGGTGGATCTCTGGCCTACAGAGTTCAGGACACCCAAGGCTACACAGAGAAACCCTGTCTCAGGAGGGGAGGAGGGGAAGGTACCTTACCAACTGAGCTACCCTCCCCAGGCCCTCAAATGTTAAGTTTTAAAATAGGTAACACTTTATCAAAAGTTCTTCTCTTTTTCCCTAAAAGCTACATCAAGGAACAGTTCCTGTTTCCTACACGGTAACCACAGTGGCACCCCATGGGATTCCACTCTGCACAGGCCAGCACATCCCTGCTTGCAGTACACAGCAAGTCCCAGGATGCTCTGTGGTTTTCAGTGGACAGCATCTCCCTGTCTGTAGTGTGCCTCCTCCGGTAAGTCTGTGTCTTCTCATTGGATCTTAACTATTTAAAATAGCATGCTGACTGACAGTGAGTTTCTTTAAGACTTGAAGTTCAGCAGTCCCCACTTAGGATAGCTACCAAAGTGTAAGAACCATCTTCGTAGCTTCATTTTCAAGTAAAAACATTAATTTTACTATTATAAAAATCTCATCATAATTATAGTGACCATTAAATAAACTTAGCTTTAAAGTATGATGTGTTTTATTTATAGTGATTAAAATATATGCACTTAAATGTCTTAAACCATATTTATGCCTATAAAAAGTATATAATTAAACCTTAGTAAATGTTTGCTTTTAAGCTTAGTAATGTAATATTCATCAATTAGCCACCTTGCCCCTACTGAGGCTTCACTGGGCACTCGAGTGCCAGTCTCGTTTTTCACAGTGAGATACAGTGATGATCCCCAGTATCTACAACCTTGATCTGGAAGGGGAAATTATTCCTTATGCCATAGAGACCTTGAGATTTAGACTACTTATTTTTCCCTCTAAAGCTTGTATTTTATCTTGAGATACTGACCCGTAGTCCAACTATCTTACTTAACAATAAATCAGGTGGCTGAAGTCCAGAGGGTCTCAGTCACTCGTCTTCACTTGGAAAAACCTGAGTATAAGGTTAGCCCCTGGTCCACCTGTGAGGTTACTAGTTTAACAATGAAATGACCCAAGCTGGTGTCTGAGAAAAAGTTAGACTACTTTTATGAGTTGGGCAATTCAAGAAATTGCATATTCTGACATTTTTAATCTAAAAGTAATTTTTTTCCCTTACAGATGCTTCAGGCATGTTCAGTTCAGCACTTACCAGTTCCATATGCTGCGTTCCCACCCCTTATTTCTAGTGACCCATTTCTTATACATCCTCCTCATCTGTCTCCCCATCATCCTCCTCACTTGCCACCACCAGGCCAATTTGTTCCTTTTCAAACACAACAGTCGAGATCGGTAGGTATTTATTTCTCTTCGTGTTTCTAGTTTTTTCAGACTATTAAGATTAGGCCAATTAAGCCAGGCGGTGGTGGCGCACGCCTTTAATCCCAGCACTCGGGAGGCAGAGGCAGGTGGATCGCTGTGAGTTCGAAGCCAGCCTGGTCTACAGAGTGAGTCCAGGACAGCCAAGGCTACACAGAGAAACCCTGTCTCGAAAAAACAAAAAAAAGATTAGGCCAATTAGTTTAGTAATGTAATTGCCACTTAAGCACTATAGTGTTGGTACTCTTGCAGCTCTTAGAAGAATAAAAGGAACTTACAGATACACAAATTAGTTTGAACATAGTTTAGAGTGAGCTTATCTAAAAACTTTTCCCCTAGTTATTCTAGTCCTACTGACCTGAAGTGGGTTGTCGTTGTTTCTTCATAGCTGCAGTCTTTCCAGAAGTTAAAGCAAAGAACAACTCTTACTGGGATTTTTTTCTGTTTTATGTACATTCAAGAACTCAGATTGCCAGGATTGCTCAGCAAGCCCCATCTGAGCCATCTCACTGGCCTCTTATATATTTCTAAATTGAGAAATGGAAACTGTGTAATTGTCAATACTTAATCTTTGAGAGAGAGGGGAGGCGGGAGAGAGGGAGGAGAGAGCACACCATGTGTGCAGGCCCTTACAGAGATGTGATGAGGGCGTCCAAGCCTCCTGAGGCTACACTTTCAGCCTGGTTTGAGCCACCCAGTATGGGTGCTGGGAACTGAATTCTACCTGTGACAGCAACAGCCTCTTTCTTAGCTGTCTTTGCAACCCTAAAGAACTTCTCCCTCCTCTTCCTTTCTTCTTTTATTGGCTTTTATTTATTTTTTTTCTTTAACAGAGTCTCCTTTAACCCAGGTTCATGAGACACAGTATATTATACAAAAGAAACTTGGAATGAGCTACCTAGTACTATGTGCTTTATAATTATTGTTCACTTGGTGCTCATGATACATTGAGTTGGAGTCTCCCTGTGTGTCCCAGGCTGTTCTCAAACAGTTCTCCTGCCTTCATCCCAAGATAGATGCTAACATGCCCAGCCATAGTACACTTCTGAAGTATGCTAAAAATGTCAGCTTTGTAAGAAAGAATACTGACACAGAACTTATCTGAAAGTCACATGCTGATTGACACCAAAGCTCATGGTTTTTGTACTGGAGCGCAACTTGCACTGTCCCATACTCCATCCTTCTGCTTCTGACCTACACACGGTGGGAGGCTCAGGGTCCGAAAATTCTGTTGATTGGAGTTTTATGATAACTCAAACTTTAACTTCCCAACTGACTTATATATGACTTTTCGTCTTCCGTTTTAAGAGAGAGTTTGATTAGTAAAAGACATGTATACTATACTGGATAACAGAAATGCTTAATGTGTATTTAAGACCAACTGTAATGAAAGGCAGGAAATCTTGTGCTCACCTGTATTTTGGTTTGATGTATCAACCATGATCTTGAAAATATTTGTTTTATATTTTTTAAAAATGTAAGCACTGAGAATATGTTGATTTCTTTTTTCCCTCTATAGCCTCTGCAGAGGATAGAAAATGAAGTGGAGCTCTTAGGAGAACATCTTCAAGTAGGCAGTTTTACTTATCCTCCTTCAGCCCATCCCCCAACATTACCTCCGTCAGCTCCTTTGCAGTTCCTGACACATGACCCTTTGCATCAGGAGGTGTCCTTTGGAGTAGTAAGTCTTCATGTATTGTTATATTGACTTATTTGTTTGACAACTTATTTTGAGTTGTTTTCAGTATAGCTCTGAAAATATTGAGGATTCATGTGTTCTTAAAATCATTTGCATATATGTTTTATCCTGGATGTTGTATCAATATTAACGTTAAAGAACTAGTTAATGACCCTTGAACAGTACATTTTTTAAAAAAAACAAGTGGCAGCTGGACATGGTGGCATAGGCCTATAATCCCTTTGGTCTACAAAGCAAGTTTCTTGCCAGTCTGGGCTAGATATCAGGACCCTGTCTTAAAAAAAACAAGCTGGGAAGCTGATGTGGTGATGCAGAGGCAGGTGGGTCTCCAGCCTGATCTACATAGCAAGGTTCATCCAGCGCAGCTAGGGATATGCAGAAAGGCCTGTAACCCCAGCACTCAGGAGACAGAGGCAAGTGGATTGCTCTAAGTTCAAGGCCAGCCTGGTCTACAAAGTGAGTCCAGGACAGCCAAGGCTACACAGAGAAACCTTGTCTGGAAAAAAACAAGCAAACAAGCAAATGCAAACCCAAAAAACATGAACAACAGCAACAAAAATTCAAGTTGGAGCCAGCAAGGTAGCTCAGAAGGTAAGGGCTCTTACCATGTAAGCCTGGCAACTTGAGTTACGTTGTGGACCTCACAGTGATATGAGGAGGAAACCAACTCCATAGACTTCTCCTTGACCTTCACATACATGCATGCTATGACATGTGCTCCTACACACATCATGCACACACCATAATAAAAAAGAGCTGTTTATCATTGTTTATAAGCAAAGAATGATCATTTTTAACCTTTCCCTCTTACAGCCTTATCCTCCATTTATGCCTCGGAGACTCACAGGACGTAGTAGATACCGATCCCAGCAGCCCATACCACCTCCCCCTTATCATCCCAGCTTACTGCCATACGTGTTGTAAGTTCCTTTACTGAATTCTCTTGAGAGTCGTTGCTTTACGAATGCCTTCTCTGTGGTCTTAGTGTGTGCTGAGTGACTGCTTTTGCTTGATGTTAAGTGGTTGTGGAACTAGAGAGCCATCCTAAAGGAAGAAATGGGGAGATAAAAACTCTGACACAGACTATCTAACAAACTGCAAGATGGACAATCTTAAAGTGTTTGCCACTTACCCAGTTGAATCACTGTTTTGTTTTGGTTCTTTTAGATTTTATTTTGTGTGTGAGTCTTTCCTGGCAAGTATATGTATCCGTGCCATGTGCATACATGCCTGCAGAGGCTAGAGAGGGCATCGGATCCCAGGAACTCGAGTTACAAATGATTGTGAGCTGTTATATGCGTGGATGCTGGGGATTGAACCTAGGTTCTCTGTAAGAACAGGAGGTGCTGAGCAAGAGTTTTTAACTGCTGAGCCATTTCTTCAGCCCTTAGAGTCACAAAACAACTTTTATCTGTCATGCATGGGGTTGGGGAGTACATGTGTGCCACAGCTTGTATGTGAAGGTCCGAGAACACCTTGGGGAGGTCAGTTCTCTCTTTGATGTGAGTCAGGGATCATCCGCCTTGCTGGGAAAAACTTTACTGAGTTATCTCTTAGGCCTTAGAATTGCTTTTGATTATCCAGCTTTTGATGGTGTTTTCTTGAAAAAGATAGCTATTTCAGCATCTTAGAACTAGTCTGTTAGGATTAAGTTCATCTGTACTGAACATTGTGGCTTAAACATGGCAGGTTTTGGGGGGGGGGGGGTTGTTTTTTGTTTCCTTACACAGTGAAATATAGAAGTAGACCACATCCAGGGTGGTCTGCTAGCCTTGTGTCTGTGGGGATGGGTTAGGGTGTGCTTGTGATCCTCCAGCCATCGTGTTGGGAGACTAGCTAGTAGAGGTAGGAAGCTGCGTTTGTTGGTACACTGTAATACCAGGAGTCGGGGAGCCGAGGCAGGGAAACTGTCTGTAAATTCAAAGCCAGCCTGTTGCACAGAAAAAAGTACCAAACCAGGGAACATAGCAAGACCCCAGGTCAAAGAAATGAAGGGTTTAAAAAATAAGAAAATAGCCAGGCGTTGGTGCGCACGCCTTCATTCCCAGCACTTGGGAGGCAGAGGCAGGTGCATCGCTGTGAGTTCAAGGCCAGCCTGGTCTACAGAGTGAGTTCCAGGGCAACCAAGGCTGTTACACAGAGAAACCCTCTCTCTAAAAAACTCCCCAGCGTCCCCCAAAAAAAGAAAGTAAAAGGGCTCTCTGTTTACCTGCTTCTCTTGACGTTTCCCAGAATGGAACATGATACTGTTGTTGATACTGATACTTCATTGACTGGGACTTACTCACATGTTTGAGACAAGTATGAAATGTAATCTTTAAACTACAAGTTATTGTTCTGATCATTTTAGTGCACTCTCTTCCCCTTCACCACACACCTCACTCTCTCTTCTCTGTCTTAAAATAAGGTAATATAACTCCTAACTTAGAGCTTAATAATGTTTCTATTTAATCTTCTGCATTTCCATGTAAAATTTAAAATAAGCGTTTTGTACTAAAAGACATTTTTTTTTTTTTTTTTTTTTGGTTAAACCTATAGATCAATATGGAGGAATGGTAATAACAAGGAGTTTTTCTAGTCTACTTAAGCATTACTATTTATTTTAGCTGTTTTTGTTTTGTTGGTTTTGGTCTTTTTTTTTTTTTTTTTTAAGATTTATTTATTTATTTATTTATTTATTTATTTATTTATTGTGTGTACAGTGCTGTGCCTGTGTGTACATCTACAGGCCAGAAGACGGCATCAGATCACATTATAGATGGCTATGAGCCACCATGTGGTTGCTGGGAATTCAACTCAGGTCCTTTGGAAGAGCAGTCAGTGCTCTTAATCACTGAGCCATCTCTCTAGCCCCCTGGTTTTGGTTGTTCAAGACAGAGTTTCTCTGTGTAACAGCCCTGGCTGTTTTGAACTCGATCTGTTAGACCAGGCTGGCGTTGAACACACAGAGATCCACCTGCCTCTGCCTCATGAGTGCTGGGATTTAAGGCCTGCACTACCATGCTCCCTGCCTAGTAGTTTTTATTATATAGGTCTTACATACATGTTTTACTAATTCTATCCTACATTTAAATTTTTTGTTACATTTCATTTATTAAATGTGACTGTGTCTACACGTGCCTGTGTGCATGTGCATACTGTGGCCCATTTGTGGGAATTGGGCGCTCTTCTTCCATCACGTGGGTTCTGGATCAAGTTGAAATGATAAGGTTTAGCAGAGTTCTTTACCTGCTGAGCCGTCCCTGCCTCCACCGTTGTCTTGCTATGCTATTGCATGTGGTGTGCTTTTACTCTCAGGGTTAGTCTGTTCCTAGTAAAGCCAGTGCCTTTAGTGAGTTCCCACTAATTAACACTGACCATTCTTCGTCTGTGTAGTTTGTCCTTCTGCCATATATTTGTGTTAATATACCTACGTGTTAACGCTTCCTCGGTGATTTTCTTTGTAGATCAATGCTTCCAGTACCACCTGCAGTGGGCCCAACTTTCAGCTTTGAATTGGATGTGGAAGATGGAGAAGTTGAAAATTATGAGGTTAGTAGATGAAGTATGAATTACTTTGGGGAGGATTGTATGTAATCATCCTATATTTTCACTTAAACATTTATTAGGTTACAAAAAAGTCATGAAAGTGTTTAGGATCTCTGGGATATTTGAACATTTGCCACACAGCTGTCTATCACAGTAGGTAGACCTTTTCTGTTTACAGTCGCCATTTCAGGGAGAGAATGTGGTGAGTTATGAATAGGTGTTTAGAAAAGATGTGTGGAAACAAAGATGTCTGAGCTGAGTCTTGAAGAAAGGGATTTTACCTATGTACTTACTGCATAAGGTTGAGGGAGGAGTGTTACCACATCATGGAATATAGCATGTGGTCCCTGGCTAAAGTGAAAGGAACAAAGTGGACCTGGTGTGGTGAAACATGCCTGCAATGCCAGCACTTAAGAGTTGGAAACAGAAGTGTAGAAAATTTGAGGCCAGCCTGGGCTATGTAGTAAGAGTTTGTCTTAAAAATGGAAATTTGAGGCATGATATTGGGATTGGTGCTTAAGAGTCTTGAGTCAGGAGGATCTTGAGTTCAATATCAACTTGAGCTGTATAACATGATACTTGTCTTTGTTTAAAAAAAAAAAGATTAAAGCAGATCAATAATGAACCATTAAAAATTCAGGAAGAATGAAGTACTAATGTAAAAATCAATAAATATAATAATCATATTAAATACATCCGGTATTTTAAAATACGAGTTTATGGTGAATGCTTTTTAAAAACCCAATTCATTGTTGTTCTTTTTTAAATCCTGCCTTTTCTTTATATACTCCTCGGTAAAATTTTGTGTGGGGAAGTTACTCACTATAAGATATTTCTTTCACTAATGCTGATATTAGTATCATTTTGCCAGCCTTGATGAATAGAACCTGGTGACTTAACAGCCAGAATGTGCTCAGCCAAATAGGTCAGAAGTGGAGAGTCATTGGCATCACATGGGAATGTGTGTGGTGGTTGGTTGTTTTGAGATAGGGTCCCCAAGCTTACCCTGAACTTGTGATTATTCCTGCCTCCATCTTTTAAGTACTGTTCTCAACAGCTCTGCCGTGCTGTCCTGAGGCTGCAGTGCAGAGTTTTGAGCGTGCTAAGCAAGCACTCCAGTTGGGCTACGTTCACAGCCACCCATTGGCAATTTCTACGGGTCATTGACCTGGTTTCTTCAACAAATATAAGGATAAAAAGAGACATGAAGGGCTAGAGAGATGTCATAACCATTAAAAGTAGTTAGTGCTTTATCAAAGGGCCAGAGTTAAGATCCCAGCGTCACTGTCCTGGTTTCTGTCCTAATGCATCTCTCTGCTAGTTTGTGCCCATTCCTCTCCTGAAAAGCACCACGTACAGCCGACAGTAGAGAGTCCTGTCAAGACAAGATGTGGCTAGAAAGACTTGATGAGAGCAAATGTAAAAAATCTTAACAAGTTAGGGTGCAGCCTCAGAGAAGTACGCAAAGGGGTCGGGTTAAGGTTGTTATCCTGGGAACTCCACTTAATTCTAGGCCAGATAAAGTTTCCTGTGTAAAATAAAAAGGTGTAATGCTGGCTGTGCTGGCTCTCACCAGGAACCCTGTCACATGAGAGACTGAAGCAGGAGGATTGCCATGTACTTGAACCTAGCTTGGGCTACACAGAGTTCCAAGACAGCCTAGTCCACAAAGTGATACTTGTCTTAAAAAAAAAAAAAAGTAGTAGTTTCTCTCTGCCATGGATGGCTGAAAGCTCTTGCTGCCAAGCATTGATGACCCTTACTCAGTCCTTGGACTCATTTGGTGTAAAAAGAGTTAATCCCCCTCACTGTCCTCTGACCTCTACATGTGTTTAATGGCGCCATGTGTTGCATAAAGGTTCATATTCACAAATAATTATACTATTTACAATAATACTCCAATAAAAAATATACAGAAAGATGACAATCTGTTTCCTCCCCCTCTGTAGGCCCTGTTAAACCTTGCAGAGCGACTGGGAGAGGCCAAGCCTAGGGGACTGAGTAAGGCGGACATTGAACAGCTTCCTTCTTACAGGTTCAACCCCAGCAACCACCAGTCAGAACAGACTTTGTAAGTATGTTTCTGTGACGCTCCTGCTACCTTTATGAAGTAGGAGTTGGAGTGCCAGAGATAATGTGATAAAAGCAAGTGGCCAGCACAGAGCTTTTCTAAGTCTGTGCTGACCAGTAAGGACTGTTTAAATGTCTTAGTCACAGTAGCAAGTGACTGCTATTATGAGATTTCATAATAGCATAGGTTTGAATCCAGTATGAATTGAATTTCCTGTCCCATAAAGTTCACCATTTAAGTGTTTTTAGAGTGTTCATAAAGTTGTGTGACATCACCACAGATTTAGACAAATTCATCACTCAAAAAAATCACTCTCTTTTCTATCTTTCTTTATTCTTTTATTTATTTATTTATTTATTTATTTATTTATTTATTTATTTATTTTTCTTTCTTCTTTCTGAGACAGGGTTTCTCTGTGTAGCTCTGGCTGTCTTGGAACTTGCTCTATAGTTGGGGCTGACCTGGAACTCACAGAGATCCACTGGTGCCTGCCTCCCAAGTGCTGGGATTAAAGGCGTGCACCACACCACAGCCTGCCTGCCTCTCATCCTCTTCGTGCCTGGCTCCTCTGTCCCTGGATAGCACATATCTGGGACCCTGTAACACAGTACTTCTCAGCCTTCCTAATGCTGTGGCCTTGTGTTTTGGTGGACCCCAACCATAAAGTTGTTTCGTTGCTAATTCATAACTATAATTTTGGTACTCTTTGGTTTTTTTTTGAGACAGGGTTTCTCTGTAGCCTTGGCTGTCCTGGACTCACTTTGTAGACCAGGCTGGCCTCGAACTCAGAGCAGTCTGCCTGCCTCTGCATGCAATTGCAAAGGGGCTTATATGCGAGGGTTTGGAGAGAGAAAAAGGAAGAGAGAAATGATGTCGTAATCTTAAAAAGCAAAAATGCAAGGTTTGGCTGGGAGATAGCTCAGGGTGAAACTGCTTGGGTGAAGACCTAAGTTCAAACCGAGAGCCCCTTTTAATTGGGGTGGGGAGGGCACATTCCTCCAATACCAGCACTGGGGAAGGAGCAAGCTCCAGTTTCAGTAAGAGGCCCTGTCAGGAGGTGATGATGTGCTTGTGCTGCAAGGCCAGCAATCTGAGCTCCATTCCATGAACCCATCGAAAGAAAGGTGCCTGAGCAACCAAAATAAGTGGAGGAAAGGTGGAGGGCAATTGAGGGAGACTCTGATATAGATCTCTGACCTCCATGTGCATGTACACACGCACACACACACACACTCACTCTCTCCCTCCCTCCTCTCCTTCCCCTCCCTCCTCCCCAGATTTCTCCCATTCTGTGGGTTGTCTTAGTAGATTTTGGTTTAATAATGAACCATATTCACTATTAAATAGAGAACCAAAACCATATCTTCACACATGCCAGTGAAGCGCTCTGAACTATATTATACCCTTTACAGTTTCTTGATGGCATCCTTTAAAAAACAAATTTCTTAAATTACTGATGCAATTTATTTTGTGATATTGAGAATTAAAACTGGGCCTTTGTACATGCCAATCAAGCACTACCCCCAAGCTATATCCCCACCTAGTTTTGATTAATTTTGTTTTAGTTCATTTTTATTGTTTGCTTTTCTGTTGATATTTTCCTCAGTCAGAAAATCTTATTATTACTCCAGATCACAAAAATTTACTGTTTCCCCCTTAATCTAGAATTTTGTTCCATTGCTTTTTAAAGGTAAATTTTTTTTTTGCATACATATGTGTTGGTCATGTATATGCAGGTGCATATGCATGTGTGTGCACACAGATCAGAAGTTGATATGTGGTGTCTTTTCAATCATTTTCCAGTTCTCTTAAGTCAGGGTCTCACTGAACCTTGCTGATTGACTAGCCAGCTTATCCCAGGGATCCCAGCTTTTTTTATGTGAGCCCTTTGAGTCTGAACCCTGGTCCTTATGTTTATGCAACAAACTCCCACCCGCCCTAATTAATTTTTATATTGTATAAAATTTGGAGGTCTACCTTTGCTCTTTTTCATGTTACTACCCTACTATTTCAATACCCCCTTTTTTAAACTTTTTTTTTTTTTTGGAAGGGAGAGGGCACAGGGTCTTAACTATGTATCCCTGGCTGTCCTGGAACTCACTAGACCATGCTGGCCTGAAAGTCACAGAGCTCCTCCTGCCTCTGTCTCAGGTACTAAGACTAAAGGTGTGCATCACCATGCTCAACCTTATTCTAGTACTTCTAAAAATAATCCAATATCAATACTGTAGTATCTTTAGTTTTCAGACTAGCTTGGATGTTGCTTTTGTTACTTGTTATTTCTGGGGTGTGTGTGTGTGTGTGTGTGTGTTATATGTTTGGGTGTAGTCTGTGTGTGGTGCCCATGTGCATGAACATGAGCATGCACAGGACATTGGGTGTCTCCCTCTGTTGCTCTCTCCCTTTATTGTCTTGAAATAGGGTCTTTTCTCTCACTCAGCTAGTATGCTTTTGCTTCTACACAGCCATCCAGGAACTCTCTCTCAGACTTCCCTGTCTCTGCCTCCCACTACTCAGGTTACACACACACACAGCCATGCCTAACTTTGTACATGGATGCTAGGGCTTCAGACTTGGGTCTTCATGTTTTCAAGTGCTGTTATCCACTGAGCCATGTTTTCTGCTCCTTAACCAGAAATTTTTGATAATCTGTCAATAAATAAAGAACCCTCAGGAAATCCCTTAGCATTGTCATTTATAGGATAGTGGTAATTTTAAAAAGTGATATTTTGATAACTTAGAATGGCTTTGCAGACATAATAGTCATAACAAAATAGAAAACCAAAAATGATTTTTTTTTTGCTCTTTTCCAGGTGTGTAGTGTGCATGTGTGATTTTGAGTCCAGGCAGCTTCTTAGAGTCTTACCCTGTAACCACGAGTTCCATGCCAAGTGTGTTGATAAATGGCTGAAGGTAAAGTGGTGCCAAGTGTGAGGAGAATAACCAGGTTCTGTGTTCTTGTTGATGTAGGTTCATCTGGGTAAGCCCGTGCATGGCTGGGGGGCAGGCATGTAGGAAATAAGACACGATAGAAGCTTAGCTTTTTTAGCAGAAGCGCTCCGGGAAATGTGCAGTGAAGAGTAGCGGCAGAGACTGGGGATAGAGGAACTGCGTGTGCTTAACATGAGTGACTCGGGTTCAGTTTCCAGCATTGTTCTTAAAGACAAAAACAAAGAAAACTGTGGCCACCTTCGTGGTGGCAGTTAGGCAGGAGCAGGGAGCAAGCCGGCTGTCGGCCTGTCACCTGTGTGCTGTCCTTTCATCCTTGGGCTCCTTAGGGCTTATCTAGTGGGGCTTGGTTTAGTTTTTGTTTTTGAAATCAGAGTTTGTATGTGACCTCACTGGGTTTTTCCCCCCAGAGATTTTTACTTTTTTTTTTTTTTTTTTTAACTTGCTTCTGGCCGGTCCTTCACTTGTGCATTTAGAGAAGCTTAGAAACTAAGGACAGCAGTGGCTTGTCTGAGTGACCTCGGAGGCTTCTTGTCTTCCTTGTTAAGCATTTCTTTACATATTTTTTTTAAAGATTTATTTATTTATTATGTATACAGTGCTCTGCCTGCGTGTACACCTGCAGGCCAGAAGAGGGCACCGGATCTCATTATAGATGGCTGTGAGCCACCATGTGGTTATTGGGAATTGGACTCGAGTAGGACCATTTGGAAGAGCAGCCAAACAGCTGGTGCTCTTAACCTCTGAGCCATTTCTCCAACCCTCTTTGCATAATCTTACTAATGTGAATAACATATAAATAAAATGATATACTAAAACAATTTAAAATAGTCAACTTTGAGTTTTTTAGTAGAATAGCCTAATAAAGAAAATAGGTACGGTAGAAAGAACTGCTATGCTGGTGTGCACCTGCATGACAGCTGCACACCAGCACTGGAGGACACACTAAGCCACGACCATCTGCCCTCAAGGTTATTCCAGACTACATAGTGAGACCTGTCTACTAAGTAAGGGAAGGAACAAGCAAACTAAATTCTGAAAATGAAGAGTCTGAACTTCTTTAGAAGAATGTGGCTGTGCAAAGTCCTAATGTGTGAATGAAGAATGGTCAGGAAACCAAAAGTTCATGCAGCTAATAGCTAGAGGAGAGAGTGTGGGAGGGGGTGGTACACAAAGGAAGGGATTCAGGGATATAACTGATTGTGGCAAAGTCATTCTGAAGTATGTGGGAGTTTATACTTGATTCTGAAAGCAAGGGGTGGGGGAGTGCAGCTACAGTTGTGTTTTTAAAACCTCATTGGCCATTGTTTAAAGAATGAGAAAGGAAAAGTAGCCTCTCACGAAGGAAGATGGAGTAGGATAGGTTGAACCAATTATAAAGTCATGACAGTCAGATGAAAAGACTGATTGCTCCTGAGAGCCATCAGTCATAATGTGGGAATCTGAGTGTTTGGTGAGTAGTGGGTTGTAGCAGGTAAGACAGTAAGTGATGCCTTTGTGTTTCCCATCTATGGAAAGGGAGAAGGAGAGAGGGAGGGAGAGAAACAGGGAGACAGAGGGGGACGAGGGAGGGAGGGAGAAAGAGAGAGAAGGAAGAGAACACTTCAGGAGTCAGGGGAGGAATAAGTAGAACCATATGTGTATGATATGAGCTTACTCTGTTAATTCCAGTGAAACTTAATCCTAGCACTCAGGAAGCAGAGGCAGGTGGATCTGCTTGAGTTTGAGGTTAGCCTGATCTACATAATAGACTTTGCCTTATTTTTTTTTTTAAGATAGTGAAAGCTGGAGCCAGGCTCTTGGCACAACCTACAGTCCTAGCATTCAAGAGATGAGGACAGAGTGAGAAATTCCATTCCCCAAACTCTGAAGAGCTAGTAGTGTGTGACATTCTGGATTTAGTCCCCAGTCCCCACCTGTGCTGTCCTCCCCTAAACAACAACAAAACAGCAGCCCAGGTTTTGATTTTAAGGTTTTTCCAAACTAGTGATAGCTAGATGATAGCATGTTAATAAGTTTAAACAAAGCCATTAAAAGTCACTTGTGGCCTTGTAATATCTTGGAGATTTGAGTAGGTCATCTTGCTTTAGTTTGTTTTTGTTGTTTTGTTTTAAAACAGGGTCTCACATAGAGGAGGTTTGAAAGACTTGATTTTCCTGCCTCCCAAGATTTAGGTTTACCCCCACTATCCTGTTTAGCATTTGTTTTTAAAGGAACAGAATATAAAGACCATATGGGACTAACAGTAGAGCTGGGTGCTTGCCTGTCAGAGACATACCTTCAGTGGCTCTTCTTGTTTTCCAGGGAAATCGTACTTGCCCAATTTGCCGAGCTGATGCTTCAGAAGTGCATCGGGATTCAGAGTGACCAGCCTAAGAGCACAAATTTAGTTTGGGTGTTCCTCATCACATGTATATATGGACTATCCGTTGAACTTAACCTGTGTGGCTTCCAGCCCTCCCTTTACCAAAAGGGTCAATGGACCTTTCTTTGCACTGTGTGACTTAATCAACTATAAAAGCTTACAATTAGTCTTCACAATTATGGGATTGTTATACTAACTGTGTGATTGGAACTCCAAAGACCTTTTCTTTAGCTTAATTTTGTGTGTGCACTAACATTCCCTGGTTTTTGTGTGATCATTCCGAGTGTTGCTGCAAGATTACAGTGGACGTGATCTTTTAGCATGTGCTTTTATAAAAAGTGGTAGCTCCAGATGATATAGCAATCTACCTTATATAGAGCCTTTCAGAGAAACTGTGAGTGGAAATGAGTGCAGCGTATGACTGTTGGTGATAAGTGAATCTGTGTGAGAGAGTGTGCAACTACATGTGTGGGGGCATGGTAGCTACTGTGTGTGTGAGATCCTATGTACCAGCATGTACCAAGAATGTGTGTGTAGTTTTAATTATGCTGCAATGTATAATCTGGTGTGTTATTTAAACAGCACTAGTACTGTACACTGGTTTTCCCCTTGTGTTTGCTGTTGCACACTGATTGCTAAGGGTGCATCAATTCTAAGCATTGAATACTCCATCCGCTTCCTTCCCAGTGAACGGAATGAGAAAAGCCTTCTTCCTTTGCTTCAGGCAGCTGTCCCCTTCTCTTCCTTGGTGATCCTAAGTGGGTCGCTTAAGAAAAAAGTGTCAGATTCTCACTCCATGACCTGAATTTTTTTTTTTCAATTCAATTGTAAAAGAAGCTTAAGTCTCCAACTTGCTATTTCCAAAAAGAAGGTGCAATATCATACATCATCATCAGCAATATTAGCATTTCAGTCAGTGACCTGAGCGTTGATACTTGTTTTTCCTTTACATTTCCAGTAGCTTCTTACAGAAAGGACCTGTGTTTTTGTTAATGTGTAGATTTGTAGTCTGTTCTGAAGATGTTTGAGTAATATATTTATAAGAACACCACTGGTCCTGTAAGACTCACCTCCTTGACTTCCGCTAGGACAAAATCTGTTACCTAACTCAGCCTTATTTCTGGTTTGTGTTCTTCACTCAGGCCTCCATGGGCAACTAAATTGTTTTAAGAAAAGTATTTCTGTTGGTGTTAATTGAGTTCCCATCCGCAGTCCTGACATTGTCTAGTTCTTCCTCCCGTTCTCATCTGAACCTTTGTTTCCGGATGGATCAAGCACTGAGACAGCTCAGCTCTTAGGCCTGGTCTGCTCTGGTGTCTGAGTCTTTTCATTTATGTTAGAACAAGAAAAGCTTAATACAGCAGTGTCCAGAATACTTGCAGTATAAATGAAGATTGAATTTTTGCATAAAAAGATAATGCTGTCAAACAGGAATTGGCCTTTAATCTGAAATGATACCTAGCTATGTGTGTGTGTTTTTTTTAAATAGGTTCATTGAACATAAATCAGATTGTTTGAAGTCATTTTTCAACAACATTGGATTCCTTTCTCCTTCTCTGTGTGCTCAGCCTTCTCTGCCTCTGTGAGTTATTGGCATCTGTGCATCCACACGTGCTGTGGCCTTCCTGTCGCAGGTGTGACAGCTTGCTGCCAACCTCACTGAACTCATTTGGCAGTGGGCCTGTTTCCTCACTGGAACAGGGACAGTGTTCAACTACTAGATACTGCCATGTTCCTTACCCTCCCTTGAAGTCTCTCTAAGCTTACCACAGCCTAGAGTTCAGGAAAGTCAGTTCACACAGAAGCACAATTTTGTCTTCTTCCAGACACTGTTGCCTCTATCTAGTTAGACAAATAGGATTTGACCTAGGTTCTGTTTGCCCTAGATTTGTGTTAGTGTGTCAGAAATACTTAAATAGTGGTGAAATGCACACATTACTTTTAAATCATTAGGATAATGCCCCTCCTGTTCCTAATGAATAAAAGGTGTGTTAAAGACCAAAATTATTGGCATATATAATAATCAACTCCAAATCACATACAGTTTAATCTTTATTTTTTAATTTAAAGAAATCATGTTTAAAATGGTAAAAGTCCATTTTATATATAGACTTTTATATAGCTTCAAAACTTTATACCTGTACAGCACTAATGTAACACTGCTTCCCTCAGCACTCATCTTACTGACGCACACAAGTGAAGCACTTTCCTAACTAATGCAGCGAAACTAACTACCAAGGCACACTGTGCTAACAACTGGAAAGTAGCCTGTCTTCTATCAATGTTTCCATAAAGTCCCTTTTCCAGTAGCTTTTTTTTTGTTGTTGTTTTAAAGAGGTGGTTGGCAATTTAGGAGGCATCAGGGTCTGTTTCCTTGGGAATGTCTTGTCTTAGCACAGAGCTCTTAGAGACCCAGAGTTCAGAGTTGTGTTCACTGAGTGGTTAGTGTATCTTAGGTGCACACTTAATGTGTGACCTCCGACTGGCCACAGTGGGCATCTTTGTGGCTAGCAAATGAGAAAGTGCAGTTGATCCCTGCCCAGCCATTACCAGTTTAGGAGATCCCCAGGTGGCAGAGGATGTTGGAGCCTTCATCCTCTTTGCTCCTAGAATATTATTGGCTTTACCCTCTTAACCAGCTGTGGGGTTGTTTGTTTTGTTATTTTGGTTTATGTGGGTTTGTTTTGTTGTTGCTGCTGTTGTGGGTTGGTTTTTGGTTTTGGTTTTGTGTGAATCACCATATTTTGTATTTTTTTTTCAACTCCAACTTCCACAAAACAACTCAAGGCCTCCAAGTATTAGAATGTCACATTGAGATTTTTCTGTCCTAAATTTTTTTTAGCAGAACCTGAAATTGTAAAAGCATATTAGATTTTATATATTCCCTGAAATGTAATGTGCTAAAATTCTTAAATTTGGGCCTCTTGTGATAATTTCAAATACAATCTGCCTGTCTGCTTCTGAGAATATTTTTTCACAGTATCTCCAGGCCTTCTTTAGGAATCTGTTCCCCATAGTGCATCTGGTTACCTCATGTTGCTGTTTGTTTCAGATTATGAAAGCTCACAGGGGTGTTTGTTGGAATCATTTCCCCAAATCATATTCCACTGTATCAGTTAACATAGTTTTAAATGTATGTATTATAAATATCTGTAACCAAAATCATTTGAAGGCTTGATAAATTTTTAACAAAGTTTGTACATTTTTTATGAAAGTTACTAGTAATGCTTTACTAAGTAGTGCAATGAATTTTTATTTTTAATCCCTGTGCCCAATTTTGGAGTTGAGAGGGTTGTTGGTAATAAATGTATGATGTACACTTAAAACGTCTGTTGTGTTTCATGTTAGGTGTTTTTAGAAATGATTTGCTAAGGGGTGGAGGGGTGATGGGATCCAGCAACCTCATAGAGCTGAGGTGAGGTGCTGAGGCCAGGCTTAGTCTTTGATAGTGTATTCTTTGGCATTAGTATAAACAGCCTAGAGTCCCAGAATGAGCATTGTAACAGGGTACTTGCTTGTTTCCTTAAAATGAAGACAAGTAGACAGCAGAAAATGTAGCCACACATAGGTACCAACTGGCATACCTAACAGAACCTCAGGTGTAAGAAGCTAAGCATCTGTCATCACTGCGCCACCCTCTCCATGAACCATAAGACATAGAAAACATCCCAGGTAACTGGGAAGGCAAGTGTGCATTAGGGACCACTGACATCCAGGTCACTGTCAGCATAACAAGAGGAAAGGACCCTTTTGCTTATTGTCCTGCATGATTGCATCATAGGTCTCCTTTAACGCAAAATGTCAGCAGTAACTGCGTGTGGTATCCCACTAGCAGAAGCATTCAAAAATCCTGATTACCAGCCGTCACTTGGAAAAGAGCCCTCCTAAGAAGCCATTGCATCCTCAGCAGGAGTTCCAGCAGGAAGTAGAAGTTGACTGTAAGGGCTTCCTACTTGCAGTTCATTCCCCTTTGACGGTTCTCTCGTAGGTTTCGAGAGTACCATACGCACCTCAACTGTGCCAGCAGACAGCACTGGCACAGCGTTCAGCAGAGCAGAAGTCCCTGTTTACACCAGTGAATCCAACTATGTGGTCTAATAGAAGTGTAAATTAGTAGCCACGTTTCAAAGTAGAAGAATTGGTCAGGTAGAGTACTTCCACAGTCCTGCTGCTTCGATCCCCAGCTGGAAGAACAAAAAGTTAGTTCAATCCAGTACTCTCAATCTGTAAGAGTGAGATACCTTGTTTTCCCTCAAATCCAAAGGTAGCTACATCTGGATGCGGCTGTCGTGGTGGATGCCTCAGGTCCAGACAGTTGGGCGGCATTCTCTGGTTTCTAAGGAGCTGCACTAAGGATGGGTAGTGGTCTACACCTGTAGTTCTGACCTCATGGCTGACTCAGGCCAGCCTGGGCCATATTTAGGGAGACCCTCTTGAAGTGGACCTTACTCTCTACCCCTCAACCTTTTGCGTGTCAACTTTGGATGTTACTCAGGAGTTCCTCTTGTTCTTTTGAGACAGGGTCTCTCAGTGGCGGGGGACTCACCAAGCAGGCAAGGCTGGCTGGCCACTGAGTCCCAGAGATTGTTTGGTCTCCATCTCCCCAGCACTTACACTAGAAGCATGGCCATCACCTCCAGGCCTTGTTCTGTTTTAATGTGGGCTATGTGTTGGCTCTGTTTCTTAACAATTAAACTTTATTATACAACCCAACTAGCTTACACAAGAAGGAAAAAAGGTTAAAGGGACAAAAGAGTGAACCTTCCAGTATCCTTTCCACGGGATGAGTCCTTAGGTGTCTCTCTGGCCCGCGTGATAGTCCAGCCAGTTCGCTTTCTCCACACGCTCTTAAAAAGCCCTGGCTGAATCTGTTGTTTTTCTCTTCCCCACCTGCCTGAGTCACATGGGAAGGGCGGTCTCCTTCTCCCATTGAGGGTCCATTAGGAAAACAATAGCCCAGGTGGGGTTCCCAAGTCTGCTTCCTGAATTCCAGGTCCAGGATGGCTCCTCTCAGTCTATCACAAGGTATTCATGGGGTGCCCCAAGGGTAAAGCCCGCCATGCTTCCACCTGTGACAAAGCTTAATCTTTCCCACAGCTATGGGAACCCAACTTTGGGTCCTTGTGCTGGTAAGGTAAGTACTTAACGGACTGGATATCTCCCCTGAACCAACTTGCTTTTACTAGAATAATTTATATTCTTGGACAGTTTTATACATTTAAACAATGTGTATTGGTCATATGTGTACTCAGTTTGCCCCTCCCACTTCCAACATGTCTCCATCCCCTCTTCCTCTTGCCCCCCTCCCCCTCACCACCACTGCCTTGTAATCCCCTGTGATAGCTGTTCTTAGTTGTCACCTTGACTGCATCTGAAATTAACAAACCCAAGCAACTGTGTATACCTGTGTGGGATTTCTCTCTTTATTAAATCACTTGAAGTGGGAAGAGCTATTTATAATACATATCTTTTGAAGTCCTTTAATCTGGACCACACCTATTGATGACAGTCTGTGTAAAGGACATAGGAGGAGGAAGCTTGCTCTTGATCTCCATGGTAAGGCCATTCTTTCACTAGCATTAAAGCCTACTTCAGGATTCTAGCTTATCCTGAAGACCAGCTGAACAAAGTAATGGATTCCCTGGCCTTCCGCTGTAGACCATTGTTGGACTACCTAAACCACAGCCTGTGAACCATTCGCTCTGTAAGTTCTTTCCTTTAGAGACCCTGACTAACGGACTCACTGGTTCCAACTAGTTGCTGCCTGTTGGAATGTTGACTGCTGTTGCCTTGATTGTGTATGGATAACCATAGCTGCGGTGAGTTCTGGCATGTCCTGTCCAGAAGACAGCATTTCACGGCACTCCTGTGATCCCTTTCCCTCCTTTTTCACACGTCCTAAGCCTTTGGGGGAGAGGTGTGCAGATTCAAATCTTTTAAATCTTACTGTGCCTTAAATTATAGATAGATGACAAAGCCCTTCACTGTGAACAGCTAATGTGACCTGTTAGGGTGTAAAGACTCACTTGGTCCTGTGCCCTGCACAGTTCAGGAACTGAGTTGTTCCTGGGGCTGGGGACACAGTGCTTGCCTGGTAAAACCCTGGGTTCATCACCAACATCATAGGCTGGATGTTGTGGCATCTTACCTGCAATTCCAGCACTTGGGAGGCAAGACAGTCTTGACTGCTACACACTGAGTTAGAGAAAGGCTCTATGAGATCCTGCGTGAAAAATCAGTGTCCATTGTTTGTCAGTAAATTCCCAAGTCGTGTTTGTTTAGTACCTTTAAAACCCCCAGCTATTTAAGTAAATATGTACGATAAATAAATGACAATTGGGCTGGAGAGATTGCTGTACAATGCATGTGCCTCCCCAAGTAGGAAATGCAGGAATGAAAGTCTAGAGTCTCCATGCTTGGGCACTTGCCAAGCCTATTTGGTCCCCAGCACCATCAAAATATAAAATCACATCAAGCGCTTGGTTCTTGTTCTGTACATGAAACAAGGTAAAGTGAGGTAAGTGGTGGTTGGACCATATTCTATAGCCCCATTCCTAGCAGGTCACCAATAGTCACCAGTATAAGAAAACACTGACAAGCTGCCTCCTTGGCCATTCTCCTTAGGAGTAAACATTGGGAATGTGGTAGCCTCCATCTTCCCATTGCCCTAGGCCTCCTGTGTGCCAAGTCTTTTACGGATGGGAGATTGCGCTCAGGAGGTGGATTGCTTGTCTGCTGTGCATGAATCCTGGATTTGATCGTCGTAGCACAAGGTGGATGGAACAGGAGGATCAGAAAGAAATCTGAAGTCAACCTTAGCTACAAAAGGAATTTGAGATCAGCCTGGGTTATATGAGACCTACCATGAAATCTTCTAATAGTGTAATCTAGTAAGCATTCAATAGTATAGAGTAAGTGATGGGTGTGAACCATGCCACAACTAAGTGTTTTCTATAGTAAGTGGAAATAGGACTCACATTGTAGTTGTTTCTGCCACTTGAATACAGTGATAATAAGATTGCTGCTACATCAGAACAACTGGCCTGCCAAAATTAAGCTAGCTAACCAAGGAGAATGTACTATATGTCTCACGACTCAGCCTTAAAAAGCCCTGGTGTGGACCCTGGTGGGGAAGGAAGTAGATTGGCCATGCTGGACCCAGAAGCCATGGCTAGGTCCAAGCCACCAGATTTTTGTTGGTGAGACAAGCCAGAAAGGAAAAAGGGTCCCTGAGCCTAGGCCTTTGGAGGCCACCTAGGCAGTATAGCAAGATACACATGTCCCAAAAGAGTGGGAAGGCATTGAGATAGCTCAGCAGGTTGTAAGGTGCTTGCTATGCAGCCCTGTGACCTGAGTGATACCAGAACCCACCTGCAAATTAAGAAGGGAATCAACTCCACAAAGTTGTTCTCTAACCACTTATGCACCCTGGTATCCATACACGTGTACACACGCGAGTGCACACACACACAGAGTATACATGCATAATACAAGTTTTTAAAAGAATTAAAAATAAAGGGTAGCTTAGGTGTACCTATAATTCCAGCACTAATTTCAGTAGGGGCAGCCTGGCCTATCTAGGTAGACCCTATGTAAAAACAAATCAGTAGGTGCCAGTCTAGGTATGGTAGCAAAAAAAAGCCTTTATTCCCAGCACTCAAGCCAGCCTGGTCTACATAGTGAGTTTTGGCCAACCAGGACTTCAAATAGGTACTATTCACCCACAAGCACTGCTAGACAATGAGCAAGATGAAGGCAAGTGCACTTTGCTGTCTTCTATCATAACATGTGCATTGTACAAAACCTCAAGCCGTCCCACAGGCTGGAAAGAGCTCTGTGGCTAACAGCATGGACTGCTCCTACAAAGGGCACGGGTTTGAATGCCACGTGGGACTCATTGTGACCTATAACTCTATTTCCCAGGAATCTAACACCCTGTTCTTGCCTCCGTGGGCACCACTCACACATGGTGCACAGATATGTAAGAAATGCACTACTACATTTTTTTTTCGGTTCTTCAAGACAGGGTTTCTCTGTGTAGCCTTGGCTGTCCTAGATTTGCTTTGTAGACCAGGCTGGCCTCAAACTCACAGCAATCCACCTGCCTCTGCCTCCCAAGTGCTGGGATTAAAGGCAAAACCTTTAATAACAAATAATTTTCCCTCTCATTCCAAGGCATCTGTGCTTCAGTTAAAGAGCACAAGAACACACTCCAGTTGGGAAAGCAGGTTGGCTAACTGCAGATCTTCACCTTTTCCCAATCTCATCCCTATCTCTAGCAGACTGTAACAGGGCCCCAGACCTTAGCACAATTGACTCCATGAAGGAAGTACCATTCAGGCCATGAAACTCAATATGTACACAGCACCACCTAAGAAGACTGAAACAAAGAACTAAATCAAAATCCACAGTTTGGAAAAAGTCTGTAAATGTACTAACCTTGCTTTTCTGCTTCTGTGGTTCTGATTCTGGCTAACCCACCGTTCTTGTTAACTGAAGAATGTCAACCCAGAAGACGGATTTAGTGCTTCAAAGCTCACCCTGAGAAAGGCTTGGGATCCCAAACACCCAGAGTAGTCACTGGCCAGCTAATAAAGACTCTATTGGCTTAAATCCATGTCCAAGCAGTCTTCTCTGAATACCCCACAATATTTCTGGAGACCCCAGTGAGATCCCAGAGATCAGACCCAGAGACATGCAACTTGAGATGTTCCAGGTCTCCCTTTCATCAATTGAACCTAATGTTTCCGAGGAGTCTGATATCCACCCTAGAAGAAAATAAGCCAGAAAGTTGCCTGGTCTGTCACCTCTGGGTACCAAAGTCTGCACCTTCTGTTTGGACACATAAGAGAGGTCAGTCTCTGAGATCCATGTGAGCTGTCACTAGATTCCTCCTGTCTAAGGCATAGAAGTGTGTGGTGGCCACCCTTGGTTATCTTACTGTGTGTCTGTGTCTGTTTCTGTCAGTTCTTTTCCCTGTATTGACAATGGTTTTCTCTGGTGTGAGACTCCACTTCCTGGCTTAAGACTTGACTTCCCTCCTGTTGGAGCACCGACCAAATCCTTTTGACTCAGACAAGATGCTCCAAGATACACACACACACACACACACACACACACACACACACACACACACGGGGGGGGGGGGCAGAAACCCCTCTGCCTGTCCCACTCCTGGACCACACTCACTTATCTCATTACTTGATTCCTGCTCAGTTAGGCCCAAGTCAGTCGCAGTGTTGAGGTGGGGAAGGATGGGCCTCTTAGCCAGGCCCTTTCATCTAAGTATCCCTCAGCTCCCCAACCTGTGCTAAGCAACATTCCCCAAGGCCGTGCCCAGGAAGGAAAGTTTTATTTCATTTCTTTCATGAGTTATGCCTTCTTTCCCACCAGTGATCAGAAAAAAAACACCATCCTTTAAAGGAGAGAGAGAGGGAGGGGGAGAAGGAGGGAGGGAGGGAGGGAGGACAATGGAAGAAAAAAGTCTGCCTTAGGGCTGGACAAGGGGATTGCTGCTGGACACTGCAACTAGAGCAGATTTTCCCTTCCATCCAACACTGACCAAGGAGACTTTAAACAATTTTCACTAGGTTCTTTTTTAGAAGGCCTAGGCACAACAGCAAAGAAGATTTCTTTTGTCACTCAGTTGGTCCTGGATATTAGAAAAAAGTTATAAAAGATAATTTTAAAGGTATAAATAGGTCTCAGTTGCTGGAGGTAGCTTAAAAGGTGCTTAACAACAGAGTGGGAAGAAAGTGTTTGCACAAACTGAAAGCCACTGTCACCTTCTCGGATGATGAGACATAGTTAGACTTAAAGATTTCCAGCAAAACGTTGGTGTCTAACCCTCTGTCAGAAGAAAACCTCCTAGCTGAAAGTTCTGCCTTCAATCAAAAGATACAGTTGGACTATGTCTCAGATTGACAACAAAGATTCTGGGGGTTTGGGCAGAAACCAACCCCCAGGACTGGCCCAACACCAAGTTTCTATAATTGTTCAATTAATCAGTTGCTCTCATCTATCTTAAGCAGTACGTAATGACCCTTGAAACAAAAGGGAAAATTGCAGTTCATACTACCTGGCTTAGACAGGCATCCTGGTACCCTGCCAGTCACCCTGGGATACACCTCCTGCCCATAAAGAAACTGGGGACCCAGCCAGGCATGGTGGCACACACCTTTAATCCCAGCACTGCGAAGGCAGAGGCAGGGGATCACTGAGTTGAGGCTAGCCTGGTCTACAAAGCAAATTCCAGGACAACCAGGCCTACACCGAGAAACCCTGTCTCGAAAAAAACAAAGAAAGAAACTGGAGACCTCTCATTCTCATGAGTTGGATTCTTCAGAGAAACAGGCGTCCACTGTATTGGACCTGAAGGATGCACTCTCCAGCCTCCCGTTGGCAGAGGAGTCAACCATCTTTGCTTTTAAGTGGGCAGACCCAGAGGGAGGTTGCCCCAGAGATATAAAGTTCTCCAACCCTGTTTGATGAGACTGTAAATTCTGACCTCTTGCCCTGGAAAATAGGTTATAAAAGACCACTGAAGGATTGAGGCAAGAGTTATAGATCTTGGGCTACAGCATGTTGGCTAGAAAAGCCCAACTTTGTAAGTCAGAGGCTGCCTGTCTTGGCCATCGGCTGAGCAGAGGTAAAAGGAGCCTGTGTCAGAGTAGGACTGCTGCTGCCCTTCAGATCCCAGCTCCAAAAACTGAGCGACAGTTCCAGAGTTCCTAGGTGTGGCTAGGTATTGCTGCCTCTGGACACCAGCATTTGTGGAAATAGCAAGGCCTCTATACACCAGCACAAGGGTAGGGTAGTCACTGAGCCCCTAATCTGGACTGACTAAACAAAAGGCATTTGAGGCTTTAAAAACAGTTTTGGGGGCCTGGAGAGATGGCTCAGAGGTTAAGAGCGCTGTCAGCTCTTCTAGAAGTCCTGAGTTCAATTCCCAGCAACTACATGGTGGCTCACAACCATCTATAATGTGATCTAATGCCCTCTTCTGGCCTGCAGGTGTACATGCCATAGAATATTGTACATAATAAATAATTTTTTAAAAAAAGTTTTGGTTTCTGCTCTAGCCCTAGTCCAGGTGCTTCAATGCCACAAAAGCAGTTTCAACCCAAACTTTGGGGCCATAGAAATGCCCTTTGACACACCTACGCAAATGATTGGACCAGTAGCCACAGAATGGCTTAAGATGTCTAAGAGCTGTGGTAGCGACTGCTAGTCTAATGAAAACAAGTTAACTCTGGTCAAGACCTTAAACTCACAGCATCCCATGCCATGGAGGCCCTCCTCTGAGGAACGCCAGAATGCTGGCTGTGTAAGGGCCAGTATCAGGCCCTACTCCTTGACTACCCTCGTGCCTGATGATGCAAGTGCTTATCCATATTGTTACAAGATGAAAGATGAAATCAGGTAGTTACATTAATGATTTGGACCTAAGGATGTAAGCCCAGGAAGCAGAACTGATGGAGTTGAGCCAGGCTCTCAGGTGGGGGCAAAGAAAGCCCACTACCACATACATAGGCAGGGGATATGCTTTTACTACAACATGCATCCATGGTATGACCTAAAGAGAAGGAAGTCTCCTCACCTGAAGGAAAAGAGGGAAAGGATATTAAAAACAAAGAAAAAACCTTGGTACACCTAGAGATTATTTGGCTTCTTCTTCGAATGGTTGTCCTCCACTGTGGGGTGCTGACCTGGCTGCCCAACAAAGGGCCCTAAGACCAGTGGGGCCTGTTGATATTCTGATGACATACCTGACTGCTCCTGCCTAAGACCTTGTAGCAAAGAAGAATGGACAGCTCACATCCACAGGGTGATGGAAGAGCACTCAAGGAGGCAGAGGGAGATGGATTGCTGTGAGTTCAAGGCCAGGTGGTCCACAAAGTGAGTCCAGGACCACCAAGGCTACACAGAGAAACTCTGTCTTGAAAAAAAACAAAAAACAAAAAAACAAAACAAACAAACAAACAAAAACAAAAAGAAGAAAGAAAAAGAGAAGAATATATATGAAAACACAAATAGTGGAATGAAATGAATAAAACAGTTCAAGAGCTGGAAATGGAAATAGAATCAATAATACCAAAACTGAGAGATGATCTGGAAATGAAATTTTAGGGACTAGGACAGGAACACGTCTTGTTTTGTGGAATTGACCATGCTTAGTGAAATCAACAATTTCCCCAATTTTTTTTTAAAGAAAAGCAAGCTTAGATTTAGAGAGAGAAGCTGACCAACTCAGCTACCACCTACACCATCAATATTGGTCCCTCCCTGAGACTCTTCCTTTTGCCAAGGGTCATGGAGATCCTGCACCTATGGTTACCCGGGGCTAGCCCCTTCATGAGCTCCAGGAGTTAATAGATGTTGGGTTGGTCAACTCAAGGCCCTGCTCTGGGCCTAGGTGGTAGCTGAGTTGGTCAGCCAAGGCCCCCATATGTTATCTGGCTGTGGCAGGGGTGGGTGCTCTGTGCCTTTCCCCTGGCTTTCGTCTCCTTCCTCTATTCTTTGTTTGAAGATGTCCTGTTTTCATAGTTTCCCAAATTTCCTGGGTGTTTTGTGCCAGGGCTGTTTATAGAGTCAGCATTATCCTTGACAGAGATACCTATCTCCCTTGCTCTTGTATTCTGTGCCTGAGATCCGCTTCCATCTCTTGCATTCTGCTGGGGGGACTTGCCTCTGACGCTCCTGTCCTAGTCCCTAAATGTTCATTTCCAGATCATATCTCGGTTTTCGTTTCTTTGTTGATTCTATTTCCACTTTCAGCTCTTGAATACACTAAACAAACACATGTGTAGGCTCCTCTCTCTAATTTTAAGCTTGCCTTTCCTAGAAAAGTCTGAGAAACATTGATTTCCTGAAGCACAGTCTATAACATAGAACTTTTACAAGTGTGTTTGTTGGCAAAAGCTGTGCATTCTAAGAATTGATTCCTTAGGGGGGAAAACCCGTTTCTAACTAAATTGAACACATGCAACATTTACTTTAGTAAAGTGATTCTCTACTTTCCTTTAGTTTGAAAACTTGTAGAAACATTCATTTCTGCAAGCACAGTACTTGTACAAACGTTGTTTGTCTCAGAATGAAACACATTGTAATGCATCTTTCTTAAAGCAGAAAAAGCATTTCTAAAGAAAATTGAGTACACTAAACACACAGTTGTGTTAGCTTCGCTTTCTAAGTCTACGCTTGCTTTTCTCAGAAAAGTGTGGGAAAGGTTGACTTCACTAAGCACAGTCAAGTACACAGACCTTGTTCAAGTGCGTGTGTTGGCAAAAGTTGTGCACTCTAAGACTTGAGTCCTTAGGGGGAACACCCGTGTCTAACAAAAGTGAACACATGCTACACTCATGTTAGAAAGGTACTGCTGTACTTCCCTGTAGTTTGAAAATTGTAGAAACACTCAGTTCTGCAACACAGTACTTGCACAAATGTGTTTGTTTCAGAAACAAGCACATTGTAACGCATCTTTCTTAAAGCAGAGAAAGCATTTCTAAGGAAAACTGAATACACTAAACAAACAAGTGGGTAAGCTTCTCTCTTTAAATCTAAAATTTCTTTTATCACAAAAGTATGAGAATTGTTGATTTCACTAAGTACAATCAATAACACAGAACTTTTACATGTGTGTTTATTGGCAAAAGCTGTGCACTCTAAGATCTCATGCCTTAGGGGGAAAACACTGTTTCTAATGAAATTGAAAACATGCAACATTCACATTAGTAAGGTGTTTCTCTACTTCCCTTTATTTTGAGAACTTTTAGAAACACTCACTTCTGCAAGCACAGTACTTGTACAAATGTGTTTCTTTCAGAAGGAAACACTGTAATGCTTGTTTCTTAAAGCAGAGAAAGCGACATTAGAGTACATTAATTTTGCCTTTAAACATAGTGGTACAGGTTCTGAAAAAGTGACTGTCCTTAGAGAAATCCACATTTCTCTCACATTTCAGGGAGCATAGACCTTAGTTTTAGTGACACAATCTCACATATGTGTTTAGTCAGAATGTTCAGTTTTCCATAGAAACAGTGACTTTGCTTTCAGAAACAAGTGTTACAGTGTTGTTTCTTCCTGACACAAACACATGTATAGGAGTACTGTGCTTTCAAAAACGACTATTTTTCCATGTTTTCTAACCAAAGAAACTAGTTACAGACCTACGAGATGCATTTGTTCAATTTCATTAGAACGGGTTTTTTTGCCAAAGGAGTGCTACATTAGATTACACTACTTTTGCCTTACAATGCAGTTGTATAGGTTCTGAATAAGTAACTGTGCTTAGAGAAATCAGCATTTCTCTCACTTTTCAGGATGCAGGGACCTTAGTTTTAGTGACAGAATCTCACACATATGTTTGGTCAGTGTGTTCAGTTTTCTATAGAAACAGTGACTTTGCTTTCAGAAACATGCATTACAGCATTGTTTCTTCCTGAAACAAACACATGTGTAGAAGTGCTATGCTTTCAAAAATGACTGTTTTTCCACGTTTTCTAACCAAAGAAACAAGTTACAGACCTAGGAGATGCATTTCTTCATTTTCCTTAGGAACACATTTTTTCCCTAAAAGTGATGCACTATTTCACCGATCAGCGAAAGAGTACATGATCTGAGTACATGACTGTGCTCATAGAAATCAGCATCTCTCTCACTTTTCAGGGAGGGTGGGCCTTTTACCTTTCAATGCAGTTGTACAGGTTCTGAATAAGTGACTGTGCTTAGAGAAATTAGCATTTCTCTCATTTGTCAGGGAGCAGGGACCTTAATTTTAGTCACAGAACCTCACACAAGTGTTTGTTCAGTGTGTTCAGTTTTCCTTAGAAACAGTGACTTTGCTTTCAGAAACATGCGTTACCATGCTGTTTCTTCCTGTAACAAACACATGTGTAGAAGTACAGATGTTGGTGGATTGCTGTAAGGTAGAGGCCAGCCTGGTCTGCAAAGTGGGTCCAAGGCAGAAAGAGGAGAAAAAAGTACTTAACACTATATATGTAACATAATTCAAAAGAGCCACAAAAAGAAATTCAAGAGCCATAAATAAAAAGCCTAGAAATGAGAGATCACCTTCACCGGTTTAAGAAGCTTTGACTCTTGCTTTGTTGTCAGCATTTTTGAAAGCCTGTGTAATTGTATGTGTCTGTCTGTAGGTGATTTGCACGGGAGTGCAGGTGCCTGAGGTGGCCAGAGATAGCCAATTCCCTGGGCCTGAATTTTGGGCCTGAACTGCCTGACATGGGTAATGGGATCCGAACTCAAACACAGGCCTGCAAGAGCAGACATACTCTTAACCCGGAGCCATCTGTTCAGGCTGGTGTTCTTCCTGAGAGAATATCACTATGTAATCTTGGCTGGCCCGCTACTGCTACTGGCTTTACAACCTCCACCTGATGGTAATCCTCCTGCCTCTGCCTCTGCCTCTCAAGTACTGGCATTACAGTTATGCACCACCATACCCAGCAGTCAATGAGGGTGTGTGTGTGTGTGTGTGTATGTGTGTGTTGGTGATTGTTGGTGATTTTTTGTTTGCTTGGTTGGCTGTTTGTTTGGGTATGATGAGATCTGGTGCCCTCTTCTGGCCTGCAGGCATTATATGCAAATAAATAAATCTTTTTAAAAAGTAAAAGTAAAAAAGGGTGTGCCACCATGCCCAACCAAAACATTTCTTATTTATTTTATACATTTTTTTTTGAGACAAGGTCTCTCTGTGTAGCCTTGGCTATCCTAGACTCCCTTTGTAGACCAGGCTGGCCTCGAACTCACAGAGATCCACCTGCCTCTGCCTCCTGAGTGCACCTACCTCTGCCTCCCGAGAGCTGGGATTAAAAGCATGTGCCACCACTGCCCAGTATACATTTGGTTTTTGTTTTGGTTTCTTGAGACAGGGTCTCTCTGTGTAGCCTTGGCTGTCCTGGACTTGCTTTGCCAACCACAGGCATGCTTGATGCCTGGAGAAGTTAGAAGAGGGCAGGGCCTCAGATCCTCTGGTACTGGAGCTAGGGATGGTGGTGACCCAATATGTAGGTGCTGGGAATTGAACCCATATCCTCTATAAGACTAACAAGTGGCCGGGCGTGGTGCCGCATGCCTTTAGTCCCAGCACTCGGGAGGCAGAGGCAGGTGGATCTCTGTGGGTTCGAGGCCAGCTTGGTCTACAAAGAGAGTTCAGGACAGTCAAGGCTACACAGAGAAACCCTGTCTCGGGGGAAAAAAAAAAAAACAAGGTCTCACTATATACCCTTGGCTGTCCTAGAACTCTCTATGTAGACCAGGCTGGCCTTGAACTTACAGAGATAGCCTGCCTCTGCCTCTGCCTCCCAAGTGCTGGGTTCTCTACCACACCTGGCAGTGGCAGAAAAAGAAAAAGAAAGAAAAAAAAGCGAGGATCTGAATGGACATTTCTCCAACAAGCACAGGAAGACTACTCCACAGGCCTTGAGAAGATGCAGAACCAAAGCACTTTGTGCCCTAGGATGGCTGATGTCAGAGACCGTGTTACAAGTGTTACACAGATGCAGGGAAACTCTAACCTACCAGGGGCTGGGGAGCCGAGCCCATCCGCTCAGGAAGTGCGAGTCGGTGTTGTATTGTAGGCCTGCAACCCTCACACTTAAGCAGGACAAAGGATCAGAAGGTCAGGGCCAGCTTTGGCTATACACAAAATAAGGTAGGGGCCTGCCTGGGCTACAGCAGACCCTGTTGCAGCAAAGGAACCACAGAAACAACAGCATACAGTGCTGGGGCGGTACATGCTTCTGGGGCAGGTATTAAGGTGAATAATCAGGAGCAACCGCAAGCTGTGCCCATTGTCCAAAATCACACAGGTACTGGGTTTCCACATTTATAAGAGGGGCCACTGCTGAGATATCAAAGGCCTTGCCCCTAAAATGGATTTCAAATAGCCCTGTGTGGCAAGAGCAGTGGCCCTTAGTGAAAGAAAAATTGCAGGCGCTTCATCATTTAGTACAAGAGCAGCTGGAGACTCAGCATATAGAAGGGTCTACTAGCCCTTGGAATTCCCCTGTTTGCCCCTGTTTGTGGAAAAAAAAAAAAAGGTCAGGCAACTGGAGGATGATAACAGATTTGAGAGCAGTTAATAAGGTAATCCAACAAATGGCTCATTTACAGCCTGTAATTCTTTACCTGTTACCTGTTACCTAAGTCTTGGCCTATAATAGTAATTGATTTAAAAGATTGGTTTGTTTGTTTGTTTTTTTAACAATACCTTTGCATGAGAAGGATAGGGAAAGATTTGCTTTTCAGCACCTACACTGAACAGCAGTGGTCAGTGTAGAGATACCATTGGAAGGTACTTCCACAGGGAATGTTGAATAGCCCCACTTTGGGCGCCACCTATAGGCTCAATTTTCTTAACAACTATATTTTATTATGAACTTATTTGTTGGGGGATGGTCTCATGTATTTTTTATGTTAATTACTGTTTGTGGTCTCTGACCCACCTTTTGTTTAATAAAAAGCCATACCACTTGGGCAGGGCAAATGAGATAGGCGTGGCTAAGGTTCCTGGGCTTAGACAGAGAGAATCCTGGGAAGAAAAAAAAGGAGGAGGAGAGGAGCGAGAAAAAGGCTACCATAGGTTAGAGGGAAGAGAAGCACGTGGCTGGTGTGGATGGGGATTTGGCCCAGACGAAGAACATTAACAAATATTTGGGATTATGGATGGGAGGTAACTTGATAAGTTATTAGAAACAGATGGTATGGGATAGAGGCAGGGATCCCATGCCTGCCCTAGTATGGGAGGTAGTTTAGAGGATTGATATCTGCCCTGCCCCAGGTTAACTAAGACTATTTTAAAATATAATAAAAATTTAAAAATAAATTAAATAAAAATAAAACATAACAAGTGTCTATGTCTTGATTGATTGCTAGCTGGGCCTGTAGATAATACATGTAATTTAAAAACAATACTTACTAAACGAGCCTACCTCCCTTACAACCTGACTAACCCAAACAAAAAGAAAAGGAGATTAAAGAACACAATAATGAAACCTTAAGGATATTAATTCCGAGGAACGATTCTCCTGGTGTAGTCAGCAGGACCTCAGCAGACCAGCAATCCCACCAAAGTTGCTGCCGGAACCTGGAGCAACCTGAACCTGAAGCCTCAGCTGGAGTCCAAAGCCTTGAAGCTTTCCCTGGAGCAGTTCTCTCTAGGAGCGTCTCTAGAAGTGCTGATGAACAGCCAAAACAATCCCAAGTCCTCTCTCTCTTTTTCTCCAAGCTTCTTGTTTTGGGCTCATATATAATATCTCCTCTCAGAGTGTCTACAAGGATGTTTTCAGCTGGCAACATCCAAGCTTCCCACGGAGTGGATCGACTTCTAAGGGGGATAAACATCCTGCTCTCTCACTAGTCTGTTCTCCATCCCACACTTGGGATCAACATAAAAACACATTTATCTCTCCCACACTGGGGAGAAGGCAAAACGGTGGGTAACCTTACAAGACAGGCCAGCAGCTCTTCGGCTTATGCGTGGTTTCTGGGACAAGGGCCCCATGAACTCATGATGAACCAACCCACCACAACCTCCCAGCAGCTGGGATCACAAGCATGCCCCACCATGCCAAGCTCCTGTGGCAATCTTTTTTTTTTCTTTTTTTCTTTTCTTTTGCTTTGAATAATTATGTACTTCCTTAAAATTTCTATTGGTTTCACTCAGTGTGCACGGTACTGTCATCCATAGGACATCTTCATACAGTAATAGATGATACTTTGAGCATATAATTCCACCCCATACTCCCAAATCTCCCTTCTTACTTCCATTTGTTTCTTTACTAAGCAAATTGTTCTGGCCTGAGGGCCACATGTGCTCCAGGATAGCTATATGTGTGTCCCAAGACAAAATTACAAACATGTATTTTGAATTTTTTGTAACTTGATTATATGGTTCTTTGTTTGTTTCTTTGTTTTTCAAGACATGGTTTCTCTGTAGCCTTGGCTGTCCTACACTCGCTTTATAACCAGGCTGACCTCAAACTCAGCGATCCACCTGCCTCTGCCTCCCAAGTGCTGGGATTAAAGGCGTGTGCCACCACGCTTGGACTGATTATATGGTTCTGAAGCATAAACTTATTGCAATATCAAAAGATTGGACACGTCTGATGCTTTTCAGTCCTATTTTTTAAAAATTATTTTCATGGGCCAGGCATGGTGACGCACACACACCTTTGATCCCAGTATTCCATAGGCAGTGGCAGATTTATCATTAAGAATTCACTAATAGCCAGGCGTGGTGGGCATGCCTTTAATCCCAGCACCCAGGAGGCAGAGGCAGGCGGATCGCTGTGAGTTCAAGGCCAGCCTGGTCTACAAAGGGAGTCCAGGACAGCCAAGGCTACACAGAGAAACCCTGTCTCGAGAAAAAAAAAAAAAGAATTCATTACTAGCTTGGCCTACATAGCAAGTTCCAGGCCAGCCAGGAGCAAGATCCTGCCCAGGAGTTTATGTGTGCTCACATGTATGTATTTGCAGGCCCAAGAAGGGAATTTATCTCTCTGCCTTATGCCTTTAGAACAATGGCTCTCAACCTGTGGTCTGAACCCTTCCTGTAGGTTAAGTGACCTTTTCACAGGGGTCGCCTAAGACCATCGGAAATACAGATATTTACACTATGATTCATAACAGTAGCAAACTTACAGCTATGAGATAGCAACAAAAAGAATTTTATGCTTGTGGGGGGTCACTGCAATATGAGGAACTGGATTAGTAGGTGCAGCCTTGGGAAGGTGAGAACCACTGCCTTACACCATCTCTCCCTGATCATGAGCCAGCTGTTTTGGGTAGACTGCTGTGGGTAGGTACAGAGTGAGTACTTATCAGGCAGTTTCTTTGAGAGGGGGAACTGTTCCGGAATTGATAGTTGTGATCCTTGCATGTTAGAGACTTGTGACCACTGAACTGCACACTTCTGGTCTTTTGACACAGTTGTCTTACTCTGCAGCCCCAGGTTTGGTTTTGTTTGTTTGTTTTGTTTTTTGAGACAGGGTTTCTAACAGTCCTGGCTGTTCTGGGCTCACTTTGGAGACCAGGCTGGCCTCGAACTTACTACTGAGATCCACGTGCTTCTGCATCCCGAGTGCTGGGATTAAAGGTGTGCGCCACCCTGCTGCTGACCCAGTGGGCTTTTGTTTTGTTTTTGTTTTTGGAGACAGGGTCTCTCTGTGTAGCCCTGGCTGTCCTTGACTCACTCTGTAGACCAGGCTGGCCTTGAATCTCTGCCTCCTAAGTGCTGGGATTAAAGGCCTGTGCCATCATGCCCAGCTATGATTGTTTCTTTAGTGACAGTCTCATTATATAGGCCTGGTTGGCCTGGATCTCACCATGTAGACCAGGCTAGCCTGGAATTCAGAGAGATACTCCTGTATTCTGGGTGCTAGGATTAAAGGTGTATATCACTATACCTGGCTTTATCTCGTTTTGTTTTGTTTTGTTTTCCAGACTGTTCCTGTAAATTCACAAGCCTGCCTCTAGGTTGCTTAGCAACCAACCTGACATCACCACCTGCTTCTGCCACATAAAAGACAGGCCAGAATCTGCTGTCAATTCCTCAGCTTCCCTCTCCGTCTCCCTGGGGGCACCCCCTCCTCCTCCCCTCCTCTTCTACAATAAATCTTGTATCATACATGTCATGTGACATCTGTATTTTTAAATATTACAACAGTTTCTCTGTGTAGCTTTGGCTGTACTGGACTCACTTTGTGGATCAGACTAGCCTTGAACTCACAGAAATCCACCTGCCTCTGCCTTCCCCAGTGCTGGGATTATCGGAGTATGCCACTACACCAGCTCTAGCTGCTGAGATGTTGGAGGAGGATCTTGTACACTGTGTTTTCAGATGCTTTCAGTGCCCTGAGATCTGGCTACCACCCTGCCACTGGCATTGCTGTGTGTTGAACCATCTCCTGTATCCATGTGATGTCAAGAATGCTCCCCAATTATCCCTGATTGGCTAATAAAGATGCTGATAGCCTGGGCTGAAGAAAGACAGGCGGAGCAAAGGTTCCTGTGTTTGGGGGCCTCAGCTGGACCATAAGAGGAAGAGGACTGAGAAGGGAAGGAGACCGGAGACATCTCTCCAGCTGCAGTTGTTCAATTTTCCTTTTCTAAGACAGCATTTAGCCCAGGCTGGCTTCCAGCTAAATATGTAGCTGAGGACATTCTTGAGCTCTTTATCTTCTTGCTTACACCTTCCAAGTACTGGGACCCAGGTGTGGGACCCAGGTGTGTGATCCAGGTGTGGGACCCAGGTGTGGGACCGAGGTGTGTGCCACTGTGCCGAGCTGTCTCAGTCTTAACATCTGTCCATCTCCTCCTGACCTGACCTCAAATGCACCCAGCCCTACTTTTCAGACCCTCTTCCCAAGTCTGCTGATGGACATTTTCAGGACAATCTCACACGTTAAATTTGACGTGTGAGTGTTCAGATAGACAAGAGGCACAGGAAAGACATACAAGAAAACCATTAGCCAGGGGTAGTGACATGCATCTTTAGTCTCAACACTGAGAGGCAGGTGGACCTCTGTGAGTTCAAGGCCAGCCTAGTATATACATTGAGTTCCAGGCTAGAGCTATATAATGAGATCTTTTTGTTGTTGTTCTTGTTATTGGGGAGGTGGGGGTGGGGGTGGGCGAGTTGGTTTTTCCAGACAGGGTTTCCCTGTGTAGCCTTGGCTGTGCTGGACTCGCTTTGTACACCTGGACTGGATTCTCTAGTACAGCAAGCCTTGCCTAAGACGACCTACGTATTCGTGCTTGGTGAGAGGAGAGACTGACGTGGCAAGCACCTCCACATTTTCGACACACACCTTTACACTGATTTTATTCCGCTTTTGTGGCTGCCCCTGTTGTCCATCAGACACATCTGAATCAGGAGCGAGGGCTCAGGCTCAGGCTCAGGTGATGACGTCCCAGAGTAAGCTGGTGCTGACACTTGGTGGAAAGAGGCGTGTCTGAGTCTCTTGCAGAAGATCTAGCACCGGCACAGGTTAGGCCGAATTAGTCTGCAGCTCTCTGTGGCCAGGCGCCAACACGCAGAGCCTGGGCTACCTCTGCTGGGCCAGGACTAGTTTCCTGAACCAGGAACTCACAGCACAGTCCACTCGCATCACCAGAGCGATGCCCAGGAGAAGTCCCACACTGCTCACGATGAAACCCATGGCTTCAAAGATGAACCTGTGGGGGGGGGAATGGAATGTCTCAGAGCAGACAACGGGTCTGTTGCCTTTCCCTAGAGAGGCAAACCTCTGTCGACTGTGACCACCACAGGTTCCTCAGTCTGGCCCTCCATGCCACTTCCTCTCAAGCAAGCCCACTTACCTGGGGGCAAACACCTTCCACACCATGAGATGCCTGCGGAGGACGGCAGCTGCCAAGGCACAGGCTAGAATCTGAGGGAAGGGAGGCGGGGAAGAAGGCGATGAGAGGCTGCTGTAGAGCCCCGTGACAGGCGAGGAGAGGGCGAAGGCAGTGTATGCCACTGGGAAAACCCTGGGCTAGGAGTTAGGAAACCCAGTTCTTGTCCTGGTCCAACTGCTGACTCATCCATCTGTAATGCTGACACTCAGGCCCTGTCCCCCAGCACAGGAAGATGTCAGTAACACATCTTCCGCCTCCGGACCACAGTCTGGAAAATGATCCTGGCCTCAGCTTTTCTAGTAGCTGAAAATGATCCCCTCAGCTTTTCTAGTAGCTGAAATGCAACTAACAGGGCCCGGATCTACACTGCAGAGAAGAAATGACCCAAGCCAGGTGTCAGATCTGCCGCTTGACATCTGAATTTGAGCAATCATGACGCTGAGCTGAACCTCCGTTAAGGATCTTTCCCAAGGTACTTGAAACCAGGCAAGAGTGTAAAGTGCACACTTGGGGGAAGGTCATTAGCTGTGTCACCTCTCCTGGACCCACCTGGACTCCCAGGACAAAGAGGTACTTGAGGCCCAGCTGCAACAGGGCTGCGCTGAAGTGATGCGGAGCGTCCCGGAGGCGCATCTCCATCAGTGGCTCCTCACTCTCGTCCTCAGGCCTGACTGTGGCCTCAGCTTCACTCCCTGGGAGCTGCTGCCTCTTCCTTGGCCCTTGACTCTCACACAGGAAGGGCCAGAGCAGGAGCAGTGGGCAACCTACTGCCTCCGGGGAGGACATGGCTGGCGTCACAGGAGGACCCTGGGACCAGTCTACCCCAGTTCCCAACCACCCTAGTTGGCTCGGGCTGCCAAGGGCTTAAGGCAAGAAGCCAACGAGTCTTCCCACCCTGCTCTAGCAGATGCTGGGGTAAACAGACGTTAGGGAGGGAGGCAAAGAGCTACCTGCAAAGAGAAGGTGGGAGGCGAAGGTGTTAGCGCCCACCAGTAAAGCGGGCAGCCAAGTGCAGGAGCCGTGGCCTTCTGGGAATCCCACGAAGGCTGCAGGCCAATGGATGGCTGAGAAGACAGGCTGGTGGCCCGTGGAATAGAAGGTCTGGGTGGCCAAAAGGGTCCAAGCTGAGACTGCCTGCCACAGCACAGTAAAAGGACCTGGGAGAAAAGATACACGTGTCTGTCCTGTTCTCTGACCTACAGCCTGCTGTTGTGGGGGCAGCCACTCATCTTATCTGAGCGGTTTCGCAGTCACATCTGCCCTGCTCTTCCTTCCGCTCAGCATTGCTACTCTAATCCCTCGGTGCTGCAGATCCTATCACAGCCTTCAACGTCTTTCTTTCTCACAAAGCGTTCACTGTGCCTTGATATATTCATAATGTATCACTTTTATAACTGAGAAATCAGGGAATACGCTCAAACGGGTGGCAGCATTTCTCTGTGAAATGGGTCCTGAAGTCCGTCCGTATCGTCCCTCTCCTAGGGGTGGGGGTTAGCACAGCAACGGGGATAAGGGAGGAAGCAGGGCTTGAGACCCTCTGCAGAGTAGGAAACAACTCCCTAGGGCCAGATGCGGCAGGGCTGAGGTCTGTATTGCTCACCGGGGGTGGCGACCGGTGGTGTCCCCACAGCTAGCAGGTGCAGGAGGAGGAAGCTCTGCAGGAAGAGGAGCAGGAACACCAGGCTGACTCGCTCCACGTGCAACAGCAGGAATGGGAAGGCCAAGAGGGTGAGGGCCGTGACCACCGCAGCTGAGTAGACACTGCCCAACTGATAGGCAGCCACAGTCACAGGACCCCGAGCTTTGGTCCTCTCCAGGCGGCCCTGGAACTCCTCCTGCATGTGGCGGTAGATTTGTGGGACCACGTAATCTAGATCAGCCCGAGATGTAGGGGGACCTGAGAAGGGAGTGAGGATTGTCCTGGTCCTCGAAGCAGCAGCCCCAGCCTTCACCAGCACCGTCACAGGCCTCCACAGCAGAAGCAGGAGGCCAGAGGCCGCAAGCCCCACCACGGCCCGGGGCAACAAGACGGTCGCCCCGGCAACCAGGGCCTGGAGCCGTGGCGGTACTTCATCTGCCCCTGACGCCAAGGCCCAGTAGGCAGCTGTGCCCAGGACCATGAGAGGCAACCCCCAGCGCATGAAGAGCACAGGAGGCTCAGGGCTCTTGAGATTAGCATAGCGGCGAAGCCACAGGCGAACGACCACTAACAGGGCCACCAGTGCCCCCACACAAGCTCCATACCACAAGTTCTTGGCTCGACCTCCCACCAGAGATGCCAGAGGGGTCAGCCAGGGAGAGGAGTGGCAAGCAGGTGTCTCTTCAGGGCAGCGGTGAAAGAACCCAGCTAGCCTTGTACATAAAAGCAACCCAACTCCAAGCTTCAGGGTGTATGTGCCACCGTGCCGTGGGGGGCCTGTTGGGGCACAAGAGCCGGGGCGGGAAACTGTGAGCAGTTTAGGTGACAGCAGCTGGCCCTCCCAGTGAAGCTGAGCAACCAGGTACAGGACGAGAGAGCCCAGAAGGAAAGGGGTGGCCCTGGCCTCAGCAACGACAAAACTATCGGAGAAGAAGGTGGCCAAGCGAATAAGCAGGAGTAATAGGACAGGTCTAGGGGCGGGAAGGAGGGGCGCCAGGGACCTCTGGGACCCCCAGCTGGCCCAAACTTTCCACAGAAAAGGGAGGAGTGAACCTGCTGCAGCCACAGCCCCTAGAGCCACTAAATCCAGCTTTGACCCAGTAGTTACCAAGAGTCCAGCATAGAGTATGGCCCAAGTGAGGCCCCAGGCTACAGGAATTAGCAGCAGTGGTCGGAAGAGAAAGCCTGGGGACACCGCCAGCTGGGATGCGAGCAGGCAGAGGAGGCAGGCGGCAGCCAACAGGGCAGCACCCCCCGCCATTCGGACCAGAGAGAAGCGGGCCCAGGACTCGATGCATATGGCCCGAGCTCCCCGCAGGAACTGCTGCAGGTCAGCAGTCAGGGTGCTCAGCGTAGCCTCGGCCTCTTGGGGGTTCCGCAGAAGTTGCTGGTAGCTAGCCGAGGCCTTGGAGAAGACCTTCTGCAGCCGATGAAGCTCTTTAACTTGGAGGTCCTGAGTCGAGGCTGAGTAGGTCTGAAGGAATCGGGCCACCTGGCAGAAGAGGGCAGCGAGGTCAAGGAGGGCGTGCGCAGAGGTAGGGACAGGAGCTATGTAAAGAGGTACCCAGAGCCTGGGACTCAAAGCCTACCCAAGACGGGGAAAGGAAAGGCTGGCGCGATGAAGGTGAGGGGAAGGGTATTCCCCATGAGTCCTCTCACCCACCTGCTGGGCATTGATAAGGAGAGCCGAGACTTGGGCTAGAGCAGAGGCCTGAGGCTGGGAGTCACTGCCGCCTGAGAAGAGCTCGGCCATCACTTCCCCGATGTTCCCAAATGGGATGGGCAGGCCTAGCAGCAGTGCCAGCGTGGGCACCAGGCTGACCTGAGGGATAACCTCTGGCTCCTAGAAGGAAACAGACGGGTATCAGCGGGCTCCCCAGGCCTAGGTAAGGAGTAGCGGGAGGGAGTGTCTGGAGAGATGGTTCGTTGGGGAAGAGCATTTGCTGCGTCACAGAATCCTTGTAAGAAAGCTGGGTATGCCTGTGCATGCCTGTAACCTAGCGCCACGCTGAGCACCTTCAGGACGCGTCCTGGCCCATTAGGCTAGCTCCGGGTCAGCGAGAGGCCCTGTCTCAGTAGAACAAGGTGGAGAGTGATAGAGCGAACCATCCCACGTCCTCTGGCTCCTTACACACAAGCGTGTGGACTAGCACACACAGTGTGCGCACATACCATACACACACATCTCACATGCGTACGAATAAATAAAAAGAAATGAGAGTGGAGCCAGGTCATGGTTTGAGGAGTCTAATAAAGGGATCACAACACAGGGAGACCAGAAGTGGGGGATCACAACACAGGGAGACCAGAAGTGGGG
>OU015743.1:57870848-57884409 GCA_907169655.1 Acomys percivali | reverse complement strand
CAGGGAGACCAGAAGTGGGGGATCACAATGCAGGGAGACCAGAAGTGGGGGATCACAACACAGGGAGACCAGAAGTAGGGGACCACAACACAGGGAGACCAGAAGTGGGGGATCGATCACATGCAGGGAGACCAGAAGTGGGGGATCACAATGCAGGGAGACCAGAAGTGGGGCAATGCAGGACTCACCTCTGGTGGGGCACTCGGGAAGAGGGCTGTGGGGCTGTACAGGAAAAGTGCAGCTGACACCTCCAGCTCACTGTCCCCTCCATGGTCCCCATTCATGGTCATTCCGTGGTCACCAGCTACCACCAGCAGTGTGTCATTCTCCAGACGTTCCATAAGTCCCCTGGGGGTCAAGAAATGTGTCAGAGGATGGGGGGAGATAAGGGTTCTCCTCGGAGGCCCACTTGCCCCTCCCCCCATGGACTTCCATGAACAGAGAGAGTCTAAACCTCTGTCAAAAGACACCTCTACGTGCTGGAGAGATGGCTCAGAGTTAAGGGCACAGCTTGCTCTTCCAGAGGTCCTGAGTTCAATTCCCAGTGACCACATGGAGGCTCATGACCATCTATAATGGGATCAGATGCCCTCTTCTGGCATGCAGGTGTACATGCAGACAGAGCACTGTATTCATAATAATAAATCAATCTTAAAAAAAAAAAAAGACACCTACATTCCATGACCCTGTGGTCCAGAGCTACACACTTATTCAAAATGGATGATGGAAAAGGACTGTATAAGATAATTCAGAGCTGCTGGGCAGTGGTGGCACACCTTTAATCCCAACACTCAGGAGGCAGAGGCAGGCGGATCTCTGAGTTTGAGGCCAGACTGGTCTACAGAGTGACCTCCAGGACAGCCAGGGCTACCCTGTCTCAAAACAAAAACAAAAACAAAAAACAAAACAACAACAACAAAAAGAGCAGAGGCAGGAGGCTCTCTGTGAGTTTGAGTTCAGTCTGCTCATCTGGTTTATATTGCAACTTCCAGGTCAGCCAGAGCTACACAATGAGACCTTGTCTCAAAACATATACACACAGCTGGGCGTGGTGGCGCACTCCTTTAATCCCAGCACTCAGGAGGCAGAGGCAGGTGGATTGATGTGAGTTCTAGGCCAGCCTGGTCTACAAAGTGAGTCCAGGACAGCCAGGGTTACACAGAGAGACTCTGTCTCAAAAAAACAAAACAAAAACAAAAACAAAAACAACCCACAGACATACATACATAGACAGAATTCATCCATCCAGGAAAGAGTCTCCAAATAAGATTTTTCCCCCGTCGAACCCTCAAACATAAACCCACTTCCCCAGCCAATATCTTCCCCCCACTCACTGGATCACCTGGTCCATCTGGCTAAGTTTCTTGGCCATTTCAGGGTGATGAGGGCCATGCTTGTGACCGCAGTGATCCACACCCAGGAAGTGCGCAATCAGCACGTCCCATGCACCGCTGTCCACTGCGGAGGGGACAACACTGAGCACAGGGCGGTAAAACCCACACCTCGACATTCCTTTATGCCCAGGCTGCTGCACTAAACTGTGGACAGCCCTCCCACCACCCCCTCACCCGCACCCCAACTCTTCTTCTTCCCCCAGGCTCACGGGTGGGGTAGAGGTGTTCCAGGATGCCATTGTCCACTGTGTGCAGGTCTCTGACATTGAAGGAGGAGAAGAAGAAAGCTTGGGAAAAGGCTCCAGGGAAGAGGTCTTCCCACGTGTCATCTCCCATGAAGACGATCCGTCTTCCTGTAGAGACAGGAGGGGGACTCAGAGCGGATCTTGTTCCTGTGAGAACCACAGAACTCGGGGATAACCTGAAAGAAGAGTCTTCAGGAAAAAAACAAAACAGAAAAACAAAAGACAACCAAGGGAAGGACAGGTGACACAGCTCAGTGGGCAGCATGCTGCCATCAAGCCTGACAAAGTGAGCTCCGTACTTGGAACCCACGCGGTGAGGTTGTGCCACAGCGTGTGAACTCACACATACACTGTGTGCCTGCGTGTGTACATACTCAACAGAAACCCCAACCACACATCCCAGAGTACACACCTCAAATTTCCCATTAGAAGCTTTCTCTAAGCGGGGCATGGTGGCCCACGCCTTTAATCCCAGCACTCGGGAAGCAGAGGCAGGTGGATCTCTGTGCGTTCGAGGCCAGCCTGGTCTACAAAGTGAGTCCAGGACAGCCAAGGTTCAGAGAAACCCTGGCTCAGAAAAGTAGCTTTCTCTGATAGCAATGATCCCTCTAGACCCTTCCTTCCCATTGCTACAGAATGACCAACTGCGCCGACATCCCTAGGGCATCTCATAACATGTTTGTTCGTTTGTTTTGAGGTGAGTCTCCCTGTATAGACCAGGCTAATCTGGACCACAGAGATCCTCGTGCCTCTGCCTCCTGAATGCTGGGGCTGAAGGTGTGCACCATGCTCTGCCCTTGAGCCGTTTGTGACACCCCTACTCTTTCCTCCACACTTGCAAGTCCAGACTCCTGGCTTCATTTCCTCCTTACTTGGGAGCTCCCACAGGTTAAACCAACAATTTGTGCGAATCAGACGTTTCACCAAGGACAGAAATCTTTTTGTTGTTATTGTTTTGGTTTTTTTTGAGACAGGGTTTAGAAATCTCTTGAGCTCTCCACAAGCAAAGTCCCATCTATTTTTTTTTTATTTTATGTGCATTGGTATTTTGCCTGCATGTATGTCTGTATGAGGGTGTCAGATCTTGGCGTAATAAACAGTTGTGAGCTGCCATGTGGGTGCTGGGAATTGAACTCGGGTCCTTTGGAAGCGCAATGAGTGCTCTCAACCACTGAACCATCTCCCCAGCCCAGTCCCATCTCTTTCTACACCGCAGTTTCCCTACACCATAGCCAAACACATAACTGGACACCCTAAGCACAGGTTCCCAATCTACTACTTCTCCTTCTTCATTTTGTTTTTGTTGTTTTCAAGTCAGGGTCGCTGTCTTGGCTGTCCTGGACTCACTCTGTAGACCAGGCTGGCCTCGAACTCACAGCGATCCGCCTGCCTCTGCCTCCCGAGTGCTGGCATTAAAGGCGTGCGCCACCTTGCGCCCCTAACGTCTAAAAGCCCAGATACACCTGGCTTCCAAAGGGGGCACATACTGACCTGCACTGTTGAGCTGTTTAATGAGATTGTCTTCCACTATAGCGTGGCTGGCAAAGTTACTGCCAGCATCAATAAAGGTAGGCAGCGAGCCAGTGGTGAGAGCCTTCAGACGCTGCATGGTGGTCGTGGGGGGGTCCACCTGAGACCGATATAGCCGGGCATGGTGGGGTTGAGTCTCTAGAATCCTCTGCAAGGAGCCTAATTTTCCCAGGAAAGGCACGGAGACAGGGGGTTCCCCGGGCGCACGTGAGCGCTGGGGCTGGGCAAAGTCAAACCGCAGAGCGTCTATCAGCACCAACACAACTCTGGAGAAGCGAGAAGGCATCCAGCAGGCCCCTGGCTTTCCTTGGCTTCTCCACGGCAGGGAGCCAGCGCCTGGGGGCTCTTGACAGCTGCTTTGGTTGGTGAGCTCCAAACGGGTGAGAAGGAAGCCACTGGTGAAGAGTGCAATGCCAGCATAGAAAAGCAAACAGACCCAGGCTAAGAAGAGGAGCACAGAGGCCTTCTGCATCCTGGTAGAGGAGAGGGAGATGCTCACTGTGGGGCAAAGAAAGAATGGACATTTTGGTCCTCAAAACAACGCCCAGCAACCATTGCTGCTATAAACGTCGGGGACGTCAACAGCTCAGAGTCAACTGGCTGTTAACCATCCGAGGGAGCGACGCTGGGACTGCGGATCTCAGCCTGGAGCCCACTCCGCACCTACTGGCTGCGGCTCTGGAGGTGAGCACAGGCGCCCGCGCATATCCAACCAGGCGATCTCACGCTGTCAAGCCACAGCCTGGGAGGTGGGCGGACTGCTCCCTGACAGTCCACTCTAACGACTTCTCTTTCGGACTATCTCAACATTCCCAGGGGGGCAAGAGGAAGCAGCCGCGCGGATAAACCGGACTGAGTAAAAGGCGCCGCCTGGCGGGGACCGATGAGACGACGGGGAGGAGTCACGCTCCGCTTCCGGGCGCCCAGGAGCCACAGAAAACCCGAGGGACGTCGTCGTCCCCCCCAGGAACCCTGGTGGTGTGAACGCCCCACCGAGCTACGCTGGGACCCAGGCGTCCCGCCGGCTCTGTCTCCTCCGGTGGGAACCCGGCCAGCAGCTGGGTATGCTCGCCCCCGTGCTCGGCGCCCCGGCAATAGAGGACTGCCGGCTGACCCTGGCTCACCTGGATCCGCGCCCGGAAGTGCCTAGCCCGACACCACCGAGGCGTGCGCGCCGGATAGAGCGCCCTACCGGGAGCTTCGTCGCCACCTGCCGGCGCCAGAGGAGAAGTTAGACAAGGAACCTAGGGGCGGGCAAGTTTGATTGGAGGCGGGAGAGGATGCAGAAACTCAATATGTGGGGGCAAGATGCTAGTCTTAAGAGTTGGGAGGACACTAGGCGGTGGTGGCACACACCTTTAATCCAAGCACTCGGGAGGCAGAGGCAGGTGGATCACTGTGAGTTAGAGGCCAGCCTGGTCTACAAAGCGAGTCTACAAAGTGAGTCTAGGACAGCCAAGGCTACATAGAGAAACCCTGTCTCGAAAAACCAAACAAAAAACAGGGTGTGTACATGAAAGAAAAAAAGTTCAGGGAACCACTGTTCATTAAAAGCGTTTATTTTATGTGTGTCTAGCAAATGCATTTAATTATTTTAATTCAACTGCTTTTAACCACTAAACCCCCTCTCCAGATTCACTGTCCATTCTTGTCTTTTTGTTTTGTTTTGGTTTTTCTAGACAGGGTTTCTCTGTGTAGCCTTGGCTACATTGGATTCATTTTGTAAACCAGGCTGACCTCGAACTCACAGAGATAGATCCGCATGTCTCTGCCCCTCCCCCACCTGCCCACCCAGTGCTGGGTTTAAAGGCGTGTGCCAGCATACCTGGCTTTACTTTCCTTTTTTACTAGAACGAAGAGCATGGCTTCTGGAGTCAAAGTTGTCTCGAGCTGTTCATTGGTCACTGGGCATTATCATGTGTAAAATAAGGTAACACTGGGTGGGGGAGATGGTCCAGCAGTTCAAGTGCTACCCACACAATCCTTTTTTTTTTTTTTTAAGATTTATTTATTTATTTATTTATTTATTATATACTTAGTGTTTTATTTGCATGTAACTCCTGCAGGCCAGAAGAGGGCATCAGATCACGTTATAGATGGCTGTGAGCCACCATGTGGTTACTGGGAATTGAACTCAGGACCTTTGGAAGAGCAGTCAGTGCTCTTAACCTCTGAGCCATCTCTCCAGCCCTACCCACACAATCCTAAAGAGCACAGAAACCCACTTACATGCTGGGTGAGCATGTGGCCCATCTGTAGCCCAGAGCCAACAGGGTACCCTCAAAACAAGATGGCTAGCTAGAATATTCCTGTTGTCAAGCTCTGAGGCTGATTACTAGACACTATTTTGATGAGTGAGATAGAATAAAGATGGAGGACTATTCTTGACATCATCCTTGGACCTCCACATACACATATAAAAACATGGATGCTCGCATATAAGAAATGGGGAAAACTTCTTTGTGTTTAGCCGATTCCAGTTGATAAAATTCACTCCCGCTTTCAAAACAGCTGGATCTAATAAGCTAAATAAGTTAGTAAGAATCTCATAATGCAGCTGAGCACAATGGTGTACACCTGTAATCCCAGCACACGGGAGGCAGAGGCAGGTGGATCGCTGTGAGTTCAAGGCCAGCCTGGTCTACAAAGTGAGTGCAGGACAGTCAAGGCTACACAGAGAGACCCTGTTTGGGGGGAGAAAATTCAAATAATGCAATTTAAAGATGAGCAAAGGGTCTGTAGACATTACTCTAAAAAAGATACAGATAGCCAATAAACACGGCAATTCTCAGCACCATTAGCCACCTGGGAGGTGCTAGAAATAGCACTTTAAATCTGCTAGTTAGGCTGTGGATGCAGCTCAGCAAGACAGTATTTGACTGGCATGGGCAAGTCCCTAGCACCAACGAAAACAGAATAGCTGGAGCGGCAGCTCATGCTTGTAATCCCAGGACTCAGGAGACTGAGGCAGGAGGATTGCCACAAGCTCAGGGCCAGCTGGGGGTCTACACAGAGGCCCTATTTAAAAGAACCAACACAAGGAGGAAGAAAGATGATTACAAGTATTAACAGGGATGTGCAGAAACTGGAACCTTCACAACACTGATGCAATTGTAAAAAAAAAAAAAAAAAAAAAGATGGCAGGGCAGCATCAGAAAACAGCTTCTCAAATGATTTAGCAGCTGTAATACCCAGCAGTTGTGCATCTAAGTCCACAGCCAGATGTGGTACTTCATGTTAACTGTCAGCGTGACAGAATCCAAAATGACCTGGGAGATGGGCTTCTGGGTACTGCCTGCAGAGGTTATCTTGACTATGTTAACTGAGGATGGAAGACATGTCCACTGTGGGTGGCGCCATTCCCCAGGCAGGGGATTCTGAACAGAGCTGAGACACAGTGGGCTGAGCAGTAAGCAGGCTCATTGTTCTCCTCTGATGACGTAATGTGGCCAACTGCTCCGTTCTTGTTTCGTTTTTAGTTATATGTGTGTTTGTGTGTGTGTGTGTGTGAATGCAGGTGCATTATGAAGGCTGGGGTGTTGCATTGTCTGTTTGTTTTTCTTTTTGGTTGAGACAAGGTTGTAGCCTTGGCTATCCTGGACTCACTCTTGTAGGCCAGGCTGGCCTCCGTTTCCCTGAGTGCTGGGGTTACAGGTGTGCGCCACTGGGCCCGGCTGGGTGTTGGATTCTGAAGGAGCTGGAGACATATAAGGCTGTGGTTTCCCAATGTGGGTGTGCAATACATGCTCATAACCCCTGAGCCAGCTCTCCAGCCCCATGCTCCAAATTCTTATTGCTGTGACTTCCTTAGCATGAGGGGCGGTAACCTGAAATTGTTTGCATTTATCACAGTAACAGAAAGAAAAGCAAGACACCAGGATAAATTATATCTTTAAAAATACAAGCTGGGCCAGGTGGTGGTAGCACGCCTTTAATCCCAGCACTTGGGAGGCAGAGGCAGGCGGACTGCTATGAGTTCAAGGCTAGGCTGGTCTACAAAGTGAGTCCAGGATAGTCAAGGCTACACAGGGAAACCCTGTCTCGAAAAACAACAACAACAACAACAAAAAACCAAGCCGGGCATGGTGGCGCACACCTTTAATCTCAGCACTGGGGAGACAGAGGCAGATGAATCACTGAGTTCAAGGCCAGCCTGGTCTACAGAGTCTGGGACGGCCAAGGCTACACAGAGAGACCCTGTCTCAACCCCCCCCCCAAAAAATCCAAATAAAAATCTATGCCTGGTCTACAAAGCGAGTTCAGGACAGCCAGTGCTACACAGAGAAACCCTGTTATGAAAAACCAAAACAAACTGGGTGTGGTTGTGCACGCCTTTAATCCCAGCCCTTAGGAGGCAGAGGCAGAGGCAGGTGAAGTTCAAAGACAGTGTGGTCTATAAATTGAGTCCAGGACAGCCCATGCCACACAGAGAAACCTTGTCTCAAAAAAAAAAACCCGAAAAAACAAACAAACAAACAAAATACACCAAATGGGGAAGCTGGTGGGGTATGGTGGCACATAGCTGTATCAGCACTTGGGAGGTGAAGGCAGGTTATGTCACAAATACAGGATCAGCCTGGGCTACACACTGAACCTGTCAACAGAAAACAAAATGGGTCATTTGTATCACAGAAGGTGTATCTCAGTAGGAAAAACAACTTAACCTTTCTTGTGGTTTTTTAGTAAATGGGATGCCTACCTACGGGGCCCTACAAACCTACACTTAGTTCTACGCTTTTGAGTCTGGTAACTGTTCCAACCACAACAGTTCCTTTGCCTGTGTGTTTATAAGCCAGATAGACTCGGCCTGTGCGCACTTGACCCTTTCATTTCTACGTCACCAAATGGGTTGTCTCTGTCCTCTCCTTCATGTCCAGGCTCAAATATACTTTTCAGTTAGGTTTCTTGGAACTCTCAACTTACGTAAGCCCTTTTATCAGAGGACTGTGACTTAAAAATGATGTTACTCTATGTGTGTGTGTGCATGTGTGTGTGCAAGTGGAGGTTAGAGAACCATGCTGTGAAACTGGCTCTTTCCTTCCACCTTTCACGTGGTTCTCGGGGATCCAACTCAGGTCACCTGGCTGGCACAGCAAGAGGCTTTTCCCACTGAGCCGCACTACCAGCCCTGTGGCTTTCTATCAGTCTGCCTCCCTGTATTCCCTGCGTGACCTCGGGTTCTGTGAAAGCAAATCCACCTGGGGTTTAATTTTGTTGTTGCTGCTTTTTAAGACAGTCTCACTGGGCACTTCAAGCTCACAAGCCTCCTGCTGCAGCCTAAGTGCAGACATGCATCACCGTGGCCATCTCTCAGCTGCTTATTGTTAAACCCTTGTCAGTACCTCAGTACTCTGCTTGGCATGCTGCAGACACTAAATGGTTTTGAATGGACGGCACACCCTCAGCCCTTTAAGACCTCCAAAGCACCACTGTGCCAAGGCGGTGTTTTCCCCGTGTTTCCCCAAAACCTGCACCACTGAGCAGGAGGTGACAACAGCTGGTAGTTCAGTAGACACGCGCTTTAATCCCTGTGCAGTGTGGGTTTCTCTTGGAGAGAGAGGATCTCATTTCACATGGAGTTAATCCTTGTCTTAGAGAATCCGCTCCCCAGACATAATGGGGACTGAAGGCTGGGCGTGGGCATCCAAAGAAAACAAGAGCAATTTTCCTAACTTCGTTCCCAGTCAAAGAGGACAGTTTCCAATTTGCCACTGGTGAGTTTATTACATGATTATTAAGTTCAAATAAAAAAATAAAAACTAAGGTTTTGGCAGGGAGGCTGGAGGCAGAACCTGAGGGAACTGCTCCCTGCCCGCAGTCTCCCTGGCCAGGGCAGGTCCACTAACTGAGCTTGACTCTACCGAGCTCTTCAATACTTGTATCTGTAGCCTGGGCGTCTCTGCTGTTCTCGCTCGAGCTCTGGGCTCCCGGCAATGGGGCCTTGGTGAGGGCCCCATATACACCCATGGCCTGAGGAGAGGGACAGAGACAAAGAGCCTACTAAGAACACTGTACAGCAGCTTTGTCCCAAACCACCAGAAGAGGGCTAGCTACCACCACTGCCCAGCTTTTTCTTCCTCATCCTTTCTCTAACCCTTTTTCTTTTTCTTTTTTGAGACATGGTTGTATTATGTAGCCTAGATGCGCCCCTAAGTTTTTCCCCCCCCCCCCCCCCCGCACCAGACAGGGTTTCTCTGTGTAGCCTTGGCTGTCCTGACCTCACTTTGTACACCAGGCTGGCCTCAAACTCACAGCGATCCGCCTGCCTCTGCCTCCCGAGTGCTGGGATTACAGGCGTGCGCAGCCACACCTCTAAGTTCTGAACGCCCTACAGTTCCTTCTAGTTTGCTGTATCACAGGCACGCACCATCGTACCCAGCCCCTTGGCTTCTCTTGCTCCTTCAAGGTCAGTTTTTCTAAGCCTTGCAGTCAATGATAAGAATGTGACAAGCCACCAGAACAGGGCGACTCAGACACTCACCCACTGCAGAAGGGAGTGGAAACACTCCATTCTTAGCTCCCGACCCTGCTATCGTACACTTATCTTCAAAGGGCTCTAACCTGGGCCACCATACTGGTGACATCGCTGGGGTTGGAGGGCAGCAGGACCGTGTTGGAATCCTTGGCGAGCTTGGAGAATGCACTGACATACTGCTCGGCTACCGTCAGCGAGGCCGCCGCATCTCCGTTCTATGGCCACAGGGGATAAAAATCATAAATCACAGACATTGGGGGAGAAGAGAAAGGTCAGGTCTCTGGAAAAGGAGTGTCGTAACACAAAGTTCATGTGACCTGGCTTACTGGGGCCCACAATGTCAGGAACCCTTCACAGAGGCAGCAGAGAGAAGCCCATCCCCACCCATCAGCTTCTCACGTGTTGAGTCAGAGCCCCAGCCAGGATTCGAATTGCTTCAGCTTTAGCCTTGGCCTTGGCCAGAACTGCACTCGCCTCTCCTGGAAGAAAGCCGGGAAGATGCAGCTGAGGACCCAACATTCCTAGCCCACGCTCTGCTCCTCCCTCGGCCTCTATGCTACCCGGGCTCACCTGCGGCCTGGTTTATTTGTTCAGCCTTTTCTGCCTCAGAGGCTAGAATCTGAGCCTGCTTCTTCCCCTCCGCCACATTGATAGCGGACTCCCGCGTCCCCTCAGACTCCAGCACTGTGGCCCGCTTCCGCCGCTCCGCCTCTACCTGGAAGCCCCAACGACCCCCATCAAAAAGAAGCCAGGGGAACCCTAACCAGGACTTACAGACCTATCTACCACAATCGTGGACTCTAGTCCCACTGGGGTCCCCCGAGTCCACAAGTCCTTTTCCCCACCTGCATCTGCATAGACTCCTTCACTCGGGGCGGTACGTGGATATCCTTGATCTCGTAGCGCAGGCAGCGGATGCCCCAGCAGTCTGCGGCCTGGTTGATGGCATCCACGATGTTGGCGTTCAGCGACTCCCGCTCCTGAAGGGGGACAAACGCAAGCAGCACAGGTTGACGTTATCTATCAAGAGCCCAAACAGGTTAGGTCCTGGGCTAATCTTGTTCTCCGAAGGAAAGAGTTGGCAGTATGGGCCTTACTGTCAAACCTTTCCTTGGGCCCAGATCTGCGTACCCGAAAAACTTTGTCCAGAGAGAGTTTGCCGAGCTCTGATCTCATGGTTGTCTGAGCTAACTGGGTGACAGCATACTCGGGGTCTTCCACACCGTAACTTGCCTGAAAGGGGGGGGGGGGATGGGGTAAGAAACGTTGATGGAGGATTTTAACGAGAGGCAGCGCAAAAGGCTGGATGAAGCCACGGGCAGATACCTTGTAAGGATCCATAATACGCAGGTAAAGGACTCCATCTATTTGCAGGGTTACGTTGTCTGCAGGAGCAAACAAAGAAGGTGGTCAGGCCTCTAAGTCCCAGCAGCTCTTTCTCCTAAGCCATAGCCACCACAGCCTGCTGCGCTTAGCGCGTCCCTGTCGCCCTGTTGTCTCTCACCAAGGGTTACAGCTGACTGCTCAGGCACGTTGATGACAATTTCCTTGAGGCTCTGAACGTATCGGATTCGGTCTAGCACAGGGATGAGGACGTTCAAGCCCTGGGGAAGGAGTCACAGGTTCTCAGAAGGGTGACAATAGGAAACCTGAAATCTACGACGTCTGGAGCGGAAGTCATGTACGGAACCCACCCAGGAGAGCAACCACTCCTCCCGAGATACGTCCTCAAAGACTGAGATGTCACTGCTAGGGAAACCCAAGGAGCCCAAGAATGAAAGCCTAGGCCTCTGAATGTCACCAGAGTCAGGAGCTAGCAAGAACTGCCATCTCCAGGCAGACGGGTAGGGCTGAGAGGATGGGTGCTCCAAGAATGGAGCCTGTGCAATACTAGGATAACAGAAAAGCAGGGAAACGCGGATGAGACGGTCAGGAGGCTGGGCTCTGCCAGAACTAGTCCCTGCCAGGGCTGGTCCCAATAGGTGATCGTGCAGACAGGCCCCAAGGAAGGCCCCACTCCCACACCTGTAAGAGATCAGCTAACTTGGCTGGCTGAAGGCGGACAAAAGAGGTTCTCACCGGTTCCAGGATCCGGTGGAATCGGCCCATTCGCTCTACCACCCAGGCCTCCTGCTGAGGTACGAACAGTACCACGGTGTTTCGGGGCAGCCCAGAGGAGGCGCGGCGCGGAACGCGGCCAGAGGCCGGCACGGAGCCCTTGAGAACGACGAGAGTCGGCTGAGGACGCGGCGTGGAAACCCTACCACCTCATCCAGAAGGCAAGTCCCTAAACCTCGACACCATCCCCGCCAAAGGAGCCCCGGAGAAAGACTCACGTGGGGACCATGACCTGTGACCCCAGTCCTTCCCCAAAGTTGGAATCCCGCTCCTTCCCAGCTGAGGACCCGGGTGATCTGTGTCCCGAGCCTCTGAAGAGGGTTGCCTCGTCCTCACCCTCAGCAAAAGGGCTCCAGTGCCCCGCGCCGCGCGCGCCAGCATTTCCCACAGCCTCAGCGACCTCCCGAACCAACGAGACGTGGAGCAGAGCGGCCTCTTCGGACGCTAAACCCGAGCCCTTCCTCCTGCAGGTCCACTCCGCCCGACGTACTTCCGGTGTTTCCTTCCACATTTTCCCCCCCAACCTCACCCCCTAATCAGCGTACTTAGCCGAGCGTACGTCACGTCAAATCATTCCCTGGGAAACGTAGACTTTGAAGAGAGAGCCCGAGCCTTCAAGTTTGTTCTGGTTCTCGAGAACCCAGAAGCTCCTGGGCGTTGTGTTAGAAACTGAGGCAATGTCTGTCTGCATGTGGTGCGGAAACACCTCCCACTAAACTCTGTACCCACAGCCGTGACTCAGTTTACCCCCCAGCTCGTAAAACTGCCGCCACAACGACCAATGGCTAGGTGCTGACTAGTTGCCCGTGGTTGCCATAGTAACGGTCTTGGGTAGTCAAGCTGTTGTTTTGCCCAGTTCTCCCACTGCGGAGTGACCCCATTCCCGTTGTCATGGTAACTAGGAGGCCTAGCTTTGCCTGACGGCTGGGCGGAGATTTCCCCCTTCCCTCTTTTCCCAAAGCATCAACAGCTCTTTTCGTATTTTCTGAGCCAGAACTATCAGGCCTGATCCTCTTACATACAAAGGGCAGCAAAGAGCTTCAACCTTTCATTTTGTCTGGAGCACGCCACCTTGCTCAGGTCTCTGACACTCTCTAGAATACTCTCTCTGGGAGGCAGAATCTCTGTGAGTTCGAGGCCACCCTGGTCTACAAAATGAGTCTAGGACAGCCAAGGCTACACAGAGAAACCCTGTCTTGGAAAAAAAAAAAAGGACTAGAGTCCAAGACCCGGCCCAACCTAGCCCAAGGTCCCATGGTCCACCTAGCCCTTTGCTTCCCTTTCAGAACACAGAACCGAGTCCCAGCTCCTCTTGGGTCCTACCTCTCCATCCACGTCCCCTTGAACATAGAAAATAAGTAGAGGTTAGCTCAAGTTTCCAAACAAGAATTTATTCTTTATTTTTTTTTCCTAAAAAAAAGTACCAGGTACAATTTTTCCTGTTTTAGTTTTTCAAGTTTCAGCAAATGCTTGTTCCCCTCAGCCAAGCCCCAAGAGTTAAGGGTTGAGGCTGGGTCAGAGTCTTGAGTGGGGTAACTGGGAACCACATGACTGAATATGAGGGGCACCCCTCATCCCAGCTGAGGTAGGTGGGTCAGAGTCTGGTCAGGTGAGAGAAGGTTCCCCAGTCCTTAGGCCTGACTCTGTCCCTGGACACCTTCCTCAGTCAGGACCCCAAAGCAAGGAGACACAGGCGGGAGAAGAAGCCCTAGGTGAGGGGTGGTTAAACCCCTCTGTTACGCATACATGCAAATTCTCTCTCTCTCTCTCTCTCTCTCTCTCTCTCTCTCTCTCTCTCT
>OU015743.1:57851445-57870748 GCA_907169655.1 Acomys percivali | reverse complement strand
GCTGAGTCTTTGGCTTGTGACTCAGTTGCTCCGGAATAAACCCCCTGCCTTTAGGCAAAGGAGAGCAGCTCTCCCCTTGCCCAGACATCAGCTTCTTCAAGTCCTGAGGTGGGAACACTATCTGAGTGGGGTGATGCCAATTAGCAGGTTGGGGGAGGGGGAGTCTCCAAGGCAATCCAATTTGAATAAATTATAAATTAAAAATAAATAAAATAATAAGTGGTCCCTGCCCAGGACAGGGAGGCATCGCTGGCATTACTTGCCTGGGAACTTGGGACAACCTCAGGGTAGCTCTGGTTCCTCCCTACTGCCTAAGCTGGCCTGGGAAACCCAAGGGAGGGGACAGGCACATGGAGTAGCCAGAGTAGATAGGGTATGGAAGGATTGAAGCTTTGAACACCCAATAATGAGTTTGGGTGTGAGCGCGGTGAGGGCTTTAATTTAAGTCTGAAGGGGCTTTTTGACGTTTCTGCACAGTTTACCCTGTCCAGGATGGAACAGGATAGGCAGGCTTTGGGCCCACCTAAGTTCAGAATGATGGTCTTCAGGGCAAAGGTGAGTAACGTGGATTATGGGGGGCCTCAGTCACAGTCTGCAGTTCGTAGGGGAGCCCTGTGTCCAGCTCCAGGCTCCGGCGGGAAAAGAGCAGGCGGATATCTCCATGCAGGCTTAAGCGGCCTGAGCGGGAGCTCCGGAACCTGAGGGAACACAGCACCGTCCATGTCAGTGGCCTACCCTAACCCTGACTGAGAAGAAAGGTCAGATCCTGTTTGACGGTAGGGGAAAGACATTGCACTTCCCTCCCCGCCCCCTTCCCTCCCCCACCTGCATCCCCGCCCCCCTCCCCTTCCTCCCTCCTCCTCCCTAGGCACCCCCCCAGCCAACACACACACACACACACACACACACACACACACACACACACAAACACACACACACACCCCACCCCTAGCGCTTCCAGGGTCCTGCACTTACCTGAGGTGCAGCAAGTAGCAGAGGAGGCGGTGGGTGGGGCTAGCATTTCCCTCTTCACCTACAGGCACCAAAAAGAGGCGATGGCGCAGGAAGGTCATGTGGGCAGCAGGCATGTCCGAGAAGTCAAAGGTCACAAGGAACATCTTCACCACAGTCTGGTTGGGGTTAAATAAGGTCTGGGGACAGGACAGTCCAGGTTGGTGGGGACCTTCTGACTGATTTTCCTTTCTTCCCACATCAGTCCCCCTCAGGGCGCCACTCCCTCACTCACCACTTGGATGGTGCCCACCTTGGGCACACTGTAACCCTTCCTCCCCAGAGGGTTCAGGTCCACGACTCCCTAGGAGATCATGAACCGTTAGCCAGGGCAGGAACTTGAGAGTCAAAGTTATAAGCACTTGATACTGACTGCTCTATAATGTCGCCCCTTGGACTTGACCCCCACCCCATACTGGAGTTTTGTCCATCTGACTGCGACTCACTCCTACCTAGAAAAAGGCCACCCAACCGCCCTGAAGTAACTTTGGGGGGGAAGGTGTTATGTTATACCAAGAAGGGGGCCGGGGCGTTTTGCTCAGAAACATCAAAAAAGGTGACAGTGACAGGCAGCGTGACGTGCTGGGGACAGTAAGACCCACTGGCTCCGATCTCTGCAGTAAAGCCCTCGATGTGGCCAGATGGTGCAAAGCGTCCTCGAAGCAATGATTCCTGGTGTTAGGTTAAGAGAAGACACATCTGAGAGCAAAGCCAGCTCTTCCCTCTGTCCATTTGAGCCATGGGCCACCACCAAATCCCTCCCAGGACTGCCTAAATCACACAGCCCCAGAGGAGCTACCTCAAAGTTGCACAGCAGGGTTCGGCTGACAGCAGGGGAAGGAAAGGAGCAGGCACTGGGAGGGCTCAGCAGGTCTGGCCCCTTCCGGAGGCTTCGGAGGGAGCTCCTGGTGGGAGGAGAGACACACAGAGGGTTGGTTGGCTTGAGTGGTCTGAGTGTCTGCAGTCCTTGGGTCCCACTCTCTGTTGCTCCCCAGGGCTCCCGGCTATATCTAGTGTTGGAAAACAGTACAGACTCTGCCTTCACTTTCACAGCCAGGGTAGAGGGAGGATACGGTCACTTACAGCTTCAGGCGGCGGGCACCTTTCAGCCTCCGCCCCGTGCGACTGCAGTCTGCTGGGTCCTATGGTGGAAACGTTGAGAAAAAGAGACTGCATGAAGGGCAGACAAGTTCCTCCACCGTCATCACCTGTACAATGTCTGCTTAGGAGCAGATGAAAGTGGGCTAGATGTGGTAACATAGCACTGTAATCGTAGCACTTAGGAGCCTGAGGCCAAAGCATGAACATTCCTCCTTGGCTACATAGGGAGTTTGAAGTCATTCTAGGCTATTTGAGACCCTGTCTCAAAAAAAACAAAACAAAAAAACAAAAAACAGAAGGCTGGGGCCATAGCTCAGTTGACAGAGCATTTGTAGAGCAGGCATATAGGCCTAGGCTCAATCTATAGCACCACATACACTAGGTGTGGTGGTGGCACATGTCTTTTTTTTTTTTTTTTTTTTTTTTTCCTTCTTCTTGGTTTTTTGAGACAGGGTCTCTCTGTGTAGCCTTGACTGCCCTGTACTTGCTTTGTAGACCAGGTTGGCCTCGAACTCACAGTGACCCGCCTGCCTCTGTCTCCCGAGTGCTGGGATTAAAGGTGTGCGCTATCATCGCCTGGCTGGTGGCACATGTCTTTTGGTGACCCCATCACTGCACTTGGAAGGTGGAGAGGAAGTTCAAGGTCATCTTTGGCCACTCTAGGCTTGCCTGGGATACAGAAGAGCCTATCTCCATAGGAATAAAAGAACAAACGAATGTGTCCACTGGCTTACCAAAACAGGCTCCTTGGGCCCAGGCAGCAGGTGGTTCCAGAAGGGGGTGGCTTTGGCATCAGAACTATTGGCAGCAAGAGGGCAGCCCAGGGTTCCCCGGCGCCTCCGAGGGGCTGGCCCCTCATCTTCAGAGCTGACATCCAGGGCTTCTCCAGCAGGCAGCAGCCTTCGCTTGGTGGGGCAGGGGCCTGGAGGTCCAGGGCCAGGGGGCGTGCGCTCGGGACTGTGCCCATTGACAGTTCCAGGGGCCTCCCTAGGCCAGGGGCTGTTCCCGTTGCCCACCCTAGCCACTGGGCTCTTACCCCCTATTTGTGCAAGATTGTGCAAATCAGTGTCAAGTGTGTGCAGCTGGCCTGAAGGGGCTGGCCCTGGGGACTCCCCAAGATACCCCTGTCCCCCTTGGTCTGGGAAAGCCCAGTCTCTGGTGTGCAAAGTATTGCAGGAAGCATTTGATGAGGGCCAGGGGTTACTCTGGGTCCCTGAAGTCCAAGAGGAGGTGGCCCTACCTCCCTGTTCCACAACACAGAGGCCATGGTGGGAGAAATGCTGGCTGGCCACACCCAGTCCCAGACCCAGTCCCTCTGGGCTCAACAGTCCCACAGGAGATGGTTCTTCAGTGGGTAGTCCCTCTCTGGCGCCCAGCCCAGGGCCTCTCTTCAGCTCCCGGGGACCCTCAGTGGGAGTGGCTGGCCGCTTCAAAGCCCTAGGAGGCTCGGAGGCACCAGTTGGGGGAGAAGAGATGGATACCTGGTAGACCCCAGGGGATGTCGCCCCGCCTGCTGGGCTGTAGCCCATGAGCAGGCCACCCTGGAGGGTCCCCTGTCTGACTGGAGGCTGTGAAGGGCCAGCCTCTGGCTCTGAGGATGGAGACGGCTCCGCCTGCACGTGGCGCATGAAGCCCCCCTTGGGTCAGGGGGGGCCCCCCACACGGCCTTTATGCTGGGCCTGGGCTGGGGGGCCTGGGGACATCTGTAGAAGAGAAGAAAAAGAGGTCAGGGGAATCAAGCAGCCTTTCTTCCGGCTGAGTTTCAGACCACACGCCCCCACCCTCATCCCCCATCTCGCCTCAACAGGGAACCTTGAGCTGTCTGCGGAGGCAAAGTTGTCCAAAACCTGGACAGACTAACAGAATCCAGAAGCCACCCGCGGAAAGCCCTGATAGCTGCCACATGTTTAAGCTCCAGTTTCTTCCTGGACTTGCTGCTATGCATCCTTCTCCCCCCCCCCCCCGCCCACCCCCTTCTTTTTCCTGTAGATTACCCCGGTGAAGAAGCCTCAAGCCTAGGCGCGTGTCCCCTCGTCCTGTCTGATGCTTTGTCCCTCTAGCTTGCAGTCTGGTCCATGCCCACTGCACTGGCAAGGTGACTGCCACCACCATTCCGTGCAGCTCTTGGGCTCAGCTGGACCCTGAGAGAAAAAGAGAAAACATAAGCCCGGATCCCCGCAGCCCAGTGGTAAATCCCACCACTACTATGGGCTATCACATCAGCCCATCCTTCTGCTTCACAAGCTCTCCAGGACCGGGGTTGGGGGGGTTTGAGGGGGAGGTGGGGGGGGCCAGGCTCAAGACCTAGGCCCCAGGCAGGAGAGGAGTTAGGCGACCTGAAGCATCAACAAAGAAAAGCAAGTCTTGGCTGGCTGGATTAAGGAAAGGAGAAGTGAGTTGAGGTGCATTGAACCATTTGTTGGGGTCACCATCTTGGGAACTAGTCCTGAATAATAGGGGATGAGGTTCCCCAAAGATCAGAGAGCTACCATGGCAGCTATATTTTTACCTGTCAGCAATAATTTGCCTCTCTTACTCAAGGCCACACAGTGACACAACTCATTTCCATATGTCTATCCAAAGGGCCAAGTGCAACCCAAGAGTGCTAAGGGCAGAGGTCATGCAGTCACACCCCATCACACAACTACAAACCTCGCGTTAGTTCCAAGCCAGCCTTTCATAGCTGAAATCCCAATATTTCCCAGCAAGCTGGGGTTTTTTGTTTTGTTTTTCTCAAGACAGGGTTTTTCTGTAGCCCTGGGCTCACTTTTGTAGACCAGCTTGGCCTTGAACTCACAGAGATCCGCGTGCCTCTACCTCCAGAGTGCTGGGATTAAAGGCGTGCGCCACAAAAGAAATGAAACCCAGATCAAGGTGGTGGTGGCACACACCTTTAGTCCCAGCGCTTAGGCAGATCTCTGTAAGTTCAAGGCCAACCTGGTCTACAGAAAGTTCCAGGACAGCCACAGCTACACAGAGAAACCTTGTCTTGAAAAACCAAAAACAAGGGGCTAGAGAGATGGCTCAGCGATTAAGAGCACTGTCTGCTCTTCCAGAGGTCCTGAGTTCAATTCTCAGCAACCATATGGTGGCTCACAACCATCTATAGTGAGATCTGGTGCCCTCTTCTGGTGTGCAGGCAGAACACTGTGTATGTAATAAATAAATTTTTTTTTAAGCCGGGTGTGGTGGCGCACGCCTTTAATCCCAGCACTCCGTCTACAAAGCGGGTCCAGGACAGCCAAGGCTACACAGAGAAACCCTGTCTCAAAAAAAAAAAAATAAAATTAAAAAAAAAGAAAAAAGAAAAATGAAAAAAAAGAAAAACCAAAAATAAGCTGGGTGGTGGTGGCGCAAGCCTTTGTTCACAGCACTTGGGAGGCAGAGGCAGGCGGATCTATGTGAGTTCAGGGCAGCCTGGTCTACAAAGAGAGTCCAGAACAGCCAGGGCTCTGTTACACAGAGAAACCCTGTCTTGAAAAAACAAAAACAAAAGCAAAAAAGAAAAGGAAAAGGAAAAAGAAAAGAAAAAACAAAAATAAATAAATAATAAATAAATGAAGCCCGGCATAGTGGTGCACGCCTTTAATGCCAGCACCTGGGAGGCAGAGGCAGGCGGATCGCTGTGAGTTCGAGGCCAGCCTGGTCTACAAAGCAAGTGCAGGACAGCCAAGGCTACACAGAGAAACCCTGTCTTGAAAAACCAAAAATATAAATAAATAAATAAATAAATAAATAAAACAAACAAACCCAGGAGTGGTGGTATGCGCCTTTAGTCCCAGCACTCTTGGAGGCAGAGGCAGGAGGATTGATGTGAGTTCAAGTCCAGCCTGGTCTACAAAGAGAGTCTAGGATAGCTGAGGCTACACAGAGAAACTCTGTCTTGAAAAAACAATAAACAATCAAACAAACAAACAAAAATGAACCCAACCAAAAACAAGTGGTAGCAGGAGAGACCATGTCACAAGGTCCTGTAGTTCCCACCCCTCCCCCCAGGCCCTGCCAACTGGAGATAAGGAAGCAGCAGGCAGTCAGCTGGAAACAACTGGAGTAGGTCTCTGTGCCCTTCCCCCAGCGCTCACCCAGTGCTCAAAACAAAACAACAACAACAAAACCAGACCATTTCTTTACACACACACACACACAAACATGCACACACACACACAAAATGGTAGTCATAGACCAGAAACTAACATGACAGAGACTGTCAAGGTGAAGGCCAGCTTGTCTTTCAGCACTACCAACTACGGTGCCCTTTAACATAATGCTAGAGACTGAGGCAGGAGGATCTTGAGTTTAAGACAATCTAGCTACATTCTGAGAAGTCCTTCCTCAAAATCAAACAAACAAAACAACAACAAAAAAGAGACAAACAAAAACCAAGTCACGGCCAGCCTTCACTACATCAGGAGTTAAGGTCAGCTGGAACTACAAGAGACTCTAGATCTCAAACAAAACACCAAACCAACAATCCAGCTGGGCAGTGGTGGTGACGCACGCCTTTAATCCTAGCACTTGGGAGGTAGAGGCAGGTCCGCCTGGTCTACAGAGTGAATTCCAGAGAATTCCCTATACAGAGAAACCCTGTCTCAAAAATACCAAACAAACAAAAAACTGAACCCAACAAACAAAACAAAATACTCTTTCCCACTCTTCTCCCCTGGAAAGCTCAAAGTCCATCCCCTCCAAAAAAATCTCTCTCCTCTGAGACTTCCATGTGATAGTGTCCCTACCTCCTGTGACCCAGGGACACTTCTGTTGAGCTCTGATCATGTCAGACTGAGGATTGGTCTTTGTTTCTTCCTCAGGCTAATTTCAAGCTCAGAAGAAACACACATCAAGCCTTAAAAAAAAAAAAAAAGAAAAGAGCTGGGCACATGGTGGTGCATGCCTTTAATCCCAGCCCTTGGGAGGCAGAGGCAGGTGGATCGCTGTGATTTCGAGGCCAGCCTGGTCTACAAAGCAAAGTCCAGGACAGCCAAAGCTACACAGAGAAACCCTGTCTCAAAAAAATAAAAAAATAAAAGAAAGAAAGAAAGAAAATACTCCCAGTGATCTGGGAAGCAGTCCTGACTGCAGAGAAAGACCCCACAAGTGAGAAGCAGGGAGAATAATTGTACTGGGGGAATTGCTACAGCAGATGTGGGGCAGGAGGCAGAGAGAAAAGAGACATTTACAGTTAGGGACTGAGATGTTCCCTCTGTCAATCAATCTCATCACAGCAGGCCATACTTTTTCATCTCACCAGGCCTTCTTTAGAACTGAGAATTTTCTGGTCTTTGATGGCGGTGAGATGGATAGAAAGTGGAGAAGCAGTGTTGTGAGATGGCTCAACCTGTTCTTCCTTCTTCCCTTCCTATCCTCCACCCACCCAGGCCTCAAAGTTCAAGACAGGCTAATTCTCCTTAGCACCCCAATTTCCAGGTCATCTCTGTTGCCCTCCTGAGCCCTTGCCCCGAGGAAGCCAGGTGATGACACCATGATGCCCTACTTGACCCCAGCATGCCTGGCATCTGCTCATTAACCGAGAGTTCCCTCCCTGTCAAGAGACGCTCTAAGACTCACCCCTCTGCCACCCGGCTGGTCTGGCTGTAGATGGTGGCTTCAAGCTGACTCATGGGGCAACACTGCAGGAGGGGGCTGGGGGGGGGCAAGAACAGGCCAATCTAAGCCAAACCTCACCCTCCATGCAGGGGATGGGCAGCAGCTGGCATTAAACAGCTGTGCCAGGCTGTGGCTGCCAAGGACTACAGCTCCCAACATGCCAAGAGCAAGGCCAGTTAAAAACAACAAGTCCCAGAATACCGTGAGGTCTGTACCCTCAGATACTTGTGAGGCCTGGCAGGTGGGAGAGGTTCTGGTCTAAGAAGAACACCTAGGCTCATTCTCTCCTTCCCTTCAGTGCTTAAGACACTTTATTATTATTATTATTATTATTATTATTATTATTATTATTATTATATTTTTTATTTTTATTTTTTTACCATAAGCACTGTCAGGCGAAGAATTCCTATCCATGTGTTTTCCACTCCCATCCTGTGTAGAGAGTGCTGCTGCTCACTGCTGTACATTTTGTCCTCACATATGTCTACAAACACTCCAGCGTGACTGTTTCCAAGACCCCCGCTGGTGAGTAGGAAGGTCAGCCTCTGCTTTCAGCCTCCCTCTGTCTGGTTCCCTGGCCTAGAGCCCCCTTCACCCTTCATAAGAGAAAGAGCTGACCTCAGCGACCCCTCCAAACTCACACGCGTGGACTCACCTTGGCTCCTGGACTTCTTGTTCTGGACGATCCCCCCACCCCCAAACCCCAGCCCCCCTTCTCAAACCCCTTGCTTAAGCCTCCCAGGTCGGTTCTCATGCCTTTCCTCTCCACAGCCTGGGTGAGGCCCCATACCCTGCAGACGCTGTGGAGCTCTGCCCCTTCCACCTCGTACACACTCACCCCGCTCCCAAATTGGCTCCTCTGCGGTGGCCGCTGCTCCGGGCCCTTCCGTCCCGGTCCCGGTCCTGGTCCCGGTCCCGGTCCCTGTCCCTCCCCTTGGATAACCAGTCCCCCCACACACACAACACACACACCCCACACCACCCCCTGCTACGGGCCCCCCAACCCAGACAAAGGGTGGCTTAGGCTGAGAGCAGCCTTGCTCGCTCTGCTTGGCTCTTCTCTGATGAGCTTCGTGTGCAACACGAGCGGGCCCCGGCGTCCGCAGCCCCTCTAGCCTCTGTTGCACCCCTCCCCACGCCGGTCCCTCCCCGGGGCCGCCCCGGCTGCGCGCCGCAGACTCCGCTGCCCCTCTGACTCACAGGCCATTTCCTACCAGCTGATGGGGCCGCCCGCCCCGCCCAGCGCCCGGCCACCCCCGCCACTGCGACCACGACTGCCACGCCCCCCTCGGGCCACACCTTCCACGGGCGACAACTCTGAGGATTGGCCCAGTGGAGGCCAGCCTCTCGGCCACCTCGAGCGTGGGGCACGCCCTCTCCAAGGGGCGCGCGCCTATTGGTCCACATAAGGGCAGGCCTACCCAATGTCGCCCCGCCTACCTTCTTAACCCTTTTCCACCACCCCCCTCCTGTCCAGGTCCCCAAGCTTCCCTGTCATTTAACCCCTTCAGACCTCATCCTCTCACGTCTCAACAAACCTTTCTCTCCTCCACCCTTTCCTGCTCTGACGTAAATTAATAGGAAGCTCCAGGGCTTTCAGAGACACAGCTCAACAATCTCCAACTCATACCAAACCCAACCCGGGATTGGATTATCCCTCTGGCCCAGCCGTCTCTCCGGCATTCCTAAACAGAGCTCCAAGTGAGAGCAGTGTTCTATCCAGTAAGCGTCCTACAGGTCAGAACTGAAGGAAAAGACCCGAAGTCCTACCTTATCTCTATCCATACTGAAAGATGGCATCTCCCCGCCCCCACCCCCACACTTTGCTAGAGCTCCCAGGGGGGCTCCTTGAGTTAGGAATACATCTGAATTTCAGGGAGTCAGGCCTTACTCCTGGCAGCTCAAAACGTCACAGATCAAGCTGCAGAGGAGCAACTCTGTGGACAGGCCTCTGCTCCAAGGAAGCGCAGCATCCTAAGGAATGAGTTAGATAGGCCTCCTGTCCAGAGTCGGTCCTGAGATCAAGTTCTTCATCATGACTCATGGCTCCGACGAAACTCCCCAACCTCCCCCTGAGTCACTGGGCCCCAGGCCCAGCCCAGAGCCAGAGAAAGAAGGAACGAAGAGACAGCAGATGCAGAGTCCCTAACCTTTGTCCTCTTGCTTTGTAAATAGTCAGGGCGGAATCTTCTTCGCAAGGCTTGGGCCTTCACGGGCACGTTTGAGGGGACCACTTTGGAGACCCCAACCCCTTACCAGAGAATGGATAGCCTTGTCTACCTCGTTCCCTGGGACTTATCAGCAAGTCACACGGGTTGTCACCAAACCAGGCCTTTTCTCCCTGTCAGTCACAGGAAACAAACACCAGAACCAAAAGAAGTAAAAGTTCATGCTTTCATAGTTTAAAGCCTGAGTAGGGCCCAAGGTCTCTCTCTGCTTTGCCTATGCTATGAGCCCCCAGGACCGGCAGGTTTGTTACTTAGACCATAAAAAGAGACCCCGCCCCCTTCCCCTACTTCCTCCCTGTGGTCTGCCATTAATACAAGCAAACAATAGTTCACTAGGCTTCTTTCTCCTTATCTGGGATGAGTAGGAAATCTCTAAAAAAAGAACCCAGTTACCTAAGACTGAATTCCCTGCTGCTAAGGAGCAGGGTTTTAAAAACTCTCAAAGCCCTAAACACAGCTGCAGATATCAACGTGAGATCCTGTTTGCCTTAGGAAAGCTCACTAGGAAGAGAGAAAGATAGCACACCTCAGGAAAAAAATCCACAGCTGCCCTACTTTGTTCTGTCTTACTATGACTATACTTTCAGGCTTTAGTTATCTAGAAAGATCAGAGGGGGAATACTAAAAGAGGCAGGATCAAAAAGATGTCCAGGCCTCTGTATGCCCTCGGGAAAGTGGCGTGACTCAATCATGCTTGAGGTCAGACCTAGCTGCCCTACAATATTAGCTTGCATTTTTGTTGTTTAATTTGTAGAACCAAGGTCTTGCTATGGAACCTAGGCCGAGCCTGAACTCAGGATCCTCCTGCCTCAGCCTCTAGATTGTTCATATCACAGGCGATGGGGTATGTTTTCTTGTTGTCTTTGTGTCTTTGAGACAGGCTCCCTAGCAGCCCAAACGAAATTTAACTCTTGCCTCCACCTCTGGAGTGTTGGGATTACAAGTGGGTGTCACTGGACACAGACAGACTTAAACAAACAACAAACATTTTTTTTGTTTGTTTGTTTTTGGTTTTTCAAGACAGTGTTTCTCTGTGTAGCCCTGGCTGTCCTGCACTCACTCTGTAGACCAGGCTGGCCTGGAACTCACAGCAATCCGCCTGCCTCTGGCTCCTGAGTGCTGGGATTAAAGGCGTGTGCCACCACGCCAGGCAAACAAACATTTTTTAAAATCAGGGCTTCATGTAGTTTAGGCTTCAAATACACTATATGTCAGAGAATGTCCATGAACTTTGGATCCTTCTGTTCCCACTTCCCAAGTGCTGCGTTACATCTTTAAAAAATTATTGCCTGGCTGGGCGTGCTGGTGCACACCTTTAATCCTAGCCCTTGGGAGGCAGAGGCAGGTGGATCTCTGTGCGTTCAAGGCCAGCCTGGTCTACAAAGCAAGTCCAGGACAGGCAAGATAACACAGAGAGATCCTGTCTCGAAAAACAAAAAAACAAAACAATATATATATATATATATATTATAATAGTGATAATAAATGAGCCCAGTATGGTGGCACACACCTCTAATCCCAGAGGCAGTCAGATCTCTGTGAGTTTGAGGCCAGCCTGGTTTGAAGAGTGAGTTCCAGGACAGTCAGGCCTACACAGAGACCCTATCTCAAACATTTTTTTTTTTGCTTTCGGCAATGGTAGCACATGTCTTTAATCCCAGCACCAGGGAGACAAAGGTAGGCTGATCTCGGTGAGTGTGAGGCCAGCCTTATATGGAGCTCCAGGCTAGCCAAGGCTACATAGTAAGACCTTCTCTTCAAAACATTTATTATTATTATTATTATTATTATTATTATTATTATTATTATTACTACTACTACTACTACTACTACTACTACTACTATTATTATTATTAATGTGTGTATGTGTGTGAGGGCAGGTAAGAGGACAGCTTGGCGAATTTGGTTTTTTCCTTTGACTATGAAATCAAGGAACAAAATCAGGTCATCAGGCTTGCACAAGTGCTTTTACACACTGTTACACCTTCCTGCCCACCATCCTTTAAAAATAAATAGCAGCAAGCTAGGCATGGTGGCACACGCCTTTAATCCCAGCACTTGGGAGGCAGGGGTAGGTGGATCTTTGTGAGTTCAAGGACAGCCTGGTCTACAAAGGGAGTCCAGGACAGCTAAGGCTATGCAGAGAAACTCTGTCTCAAAAAACCAAAAAATAATAAATAAATAAATAGCAGCTACCACTAGCTTACTTTATTTTATTTTGTTTGTGTTTTTCCTGAGACAGAGTTTCTCTGTGTATCCCTGGCTGTCCTAGAACCCTCTCTGTAGACCAGGATGGCCTCGAACTGTCTCTGCCTCCCAAGTGCTATGATTAAAGGTATTATGCCACCAGTGCCTTGCAACTTAATTTTTTTACACAAACATACACATAGTCCTGCCCTGCCCCCTTTTCTCTTATTGGAAGCTCCAGCAACTCTGTCCTTTCTTTGTGCTAACACTCTGACACATAATAGATTCTCAATAAAATTTAGTGAAGAAAACAATGGGCCCAGATAAGGGGCAGCAATTTGAAAACTTGGATTTTGTTTGTTTTTGTTGTTGTTTTGTTTTGTTTTTTCAGACAGTCTCTCTGTGTGGTCTTGGCTGTCCTGGACTCTTTGTAGACCAGGCTGGCCTTGAACTCACAGTGATCCACCTGCCTCTGCCTCCTGAGTTCTGGGACTGAAAACTTGGATCTTAACTCCTGCTCTTTCACTATGCAGCCTTAGGAACCAGTTTCTTTTTTTGTTGTTGTTGTTTTGTTTTGTTTTTTTCGAGACAAGGTTTCTCTGTGTGTATCCCTGGCTGCCCTGGACTCACTTTGTAGACCAGGCTGGCCTCGAACTCACAGGGATCCACCTGCCTCTGCCTCCTGAGTGCTGGGATTAAAGGCGTGCGCCACCACGCCCGGCAGGAACCAGTTTCTTTGACCACAATTTTGCAACATTTGTAGAAAGAGATGTTTTGAGCTGGGTTTGGTGGGTGCACGTCTATCATGCCAGCATCAGGAGTTTAAAGTCATTATCAGCTACATAGTGAGTTTGGGGCCAGCCTGGGCTACTTAAAAAGCGTGCCTCAAAATGTAAAATAGATAAATAGATGATAAATAGAGAAGGATTCCATTAAACAATGACCGGTGAGGACATCTATTGCCTGGCCTTATAATCCTAATGGCTGTTGGTGCCTCACGTTCATCCCAGGATGTGCCTGCTGCTGGCACTGAGGCAGAAAGGCTATATACTCAGCATAGCAAACTGGTGGCTTTTTTCTCTTTATACTCCACCCACTCACACAAAATGCCCTAGCCCAGAGGAAGCTTGAATGCCTCTGCCCGAGGAGGCCTGGCGGCCTACCCCTCTCTGACAGAGAGCGTCTGGGAAGCAGTGTTGCCATAGAAATCAGGGCCTCCTCAAAAGGCTTCAGCCTGCCCCTTCTTTACCCGACCCTACCCCATGGCTTTGTCTGTCCTGAGCACCCCCTCCCTTCCTCAGCCAGACTCAGCAACTGGGTGGCTGTGTGAGAAGGCTGGCTGGGGGCCCCTTTCAGCAACACTGTCACACTCATTCAGTCACGGTGGTGCAGAAGACAGCTTTTTCCCACCCCCCACCCCCAAGCCAACCTAGAGGCAAAGAGAACAGTGGTAGTGCAAGTCCCTAGGCCCCACATCCTGTTCTGATAAGTCTACTTCCAAGTCTGGAGTGTAGGGCACTGTTCTCTCTTCATCCCCTAGCTGGGCTCTAGCCTCATATCCTGGTCAGGCTTACCACAGTGCACCCCCTGCCCCCTCAAAGCAAAGCCCTTCAGTCCTTCTCAACGTATGTCCCAGAGAACCCCCAGACCTTGTGAGGATCCTATGACTCCCCACCCAGGGAAGGACAAAGGTAGAGAAAACCAGTTTCTGGCAAGAGGTTAAAATGTGGCTATCAGTCCCTGGAGATTTACTGGCGGAGATGGTGGTGGTAGGAGTGGGGGGGGATCTGAGCAACCCCCCCCCTCCCGTGCTGGTTACCAGGGTCTCTCTGGCCATTAAGTACAAAGTCTGGCGCAGGTCATAGATCCTAGACTGGCACGATCCAGGTCAGGCCCCAGAGTGAGGAAGGAAGTGAGCACACCCAGAACACAAGGGCAGGGCAGGGGGAGGGGCAGGGGGAGGGGTGGGGTGGGCAGAGACCAAAGCAGATTTCTGTAGGAACAGGAACCAGGTTAGGGACTGACAGGAACCCAGTGACACAAGGGTCCCCAGAGATGGCTCCCGGGAAGGAATCTTAATCTCAGCTAGCTACAGATTCAAAGTAGGGTAAAGGCACAGTGACACAAACCCTGGTGGCCAGCAGAGCCTGCCTGCTCTCTCTGTGTACCCATGCCAGAAGGTGGGGCTAGGAGCTCAGCAGCCAGTAGCACCAGACTGGCTTCTTGTTCTAGTGAGTCCAGCACCCTCACTCCTAGAACACAGACCAGAGACGCCTTCCTGGAGTCCCTGCAATGCAGACTGCTACTTCCTAGAAGTACTGAGATTCTCCCCAGAGCGCAGGGCGCCCTACAGCTTCATACAATACCCTTCCTACAATACCCCACAACCCATCCCCTCTCTCTCAGAACTCCACTGACTCTCCCATACGCTGGATCGCCAGCTCTTCTCCACCACTTATACACCCCCCTCCCCATTCTCCCGAAGTTCCTCCAAATCCCTTAAGTATCACCTGTAATCCTCCACATCAGACAGTGATTCTCTTCCCCCTAATAGCGTACCTCCCGCTTTCACAAAGCACTCCTCGCCCTTCCCCCAACAGCAGCCCCTAGAAAGTGCACCTCCTTGCTTCCACACTAAGCGCCCAGATTCGTCCCCCAAAACCTGTCTCACCCGCTCCAAAGCAACAATCTCCAGATTCTTTTCTTCGCTAGCGATGCTCTCTACTCCAGGTCTGCCCAAGCCCACCCTCGGCCTTGTCTCTTTTTCCCACAACGCACCCGGCCCCACACCTGTAGTTCCGTGGGTCCCGCTGCACTTGAAAAGGTAGTGGATTTGGACAGTGACTGAGCAGCTCTTTGCAGCAGCCTGGGCCTGCAAACCTCTCCCCTTGGGTCAAAGCCCCGCCCCCGCAACGCCCCGGGCCCACCCCTCTCCCTTGTCCCAGCTCCCACCTTCCCCCCAGGCTGGTCCCCTTGGCCCCGGTTCTTCAATCCTTCAGACTCCTCCCCCGTATCTCAGACCACGCCCCTAGCCCGAGACCACGCCTTCTTTAGTCTTCCTTGCATCACCCCAAGATCCTCTGCTTTCCCGAGGCCCCACCCCACCACCCCTGGCCCCGCCCACTTTTGGATTCTCCATCTTTCGCCGGGACCCACCCACCCGCTGTCAGATTCCAAGGCTGGCGGACTGTCCCTCCACCTCCGAATGCAGCGACTTTTTGTTCCCCTCCCCTTCTCCCCCGCCTGCCTCACCCGGGCGCACACGCTCCTTGGCCCGGGTCGGCTGGCTGTGGTTGGCGCCGGCGGCCCCAACAGATGACGGAGGAGACAAAGTGATGGCTGCGGGTCATTTGAGGTCTCGCCCCGGGCCACGTGCGGCTTCTATGATGACAGGTCCAGAAGGGCGGGGCTTTGGTTGACCAGCGACAACCCCAACCTGACCATATGCAGCGGCTGGAGGGGGATCCCGGGCTCCGGCCAAAACTCAATTTCTTTCTCTCTCATCCGCCCTTTCCTCCCGTTCCCGCCTCTCATTTCCTTTAAGGGTCCCTTTCTACCTTAAACTTGCCTCTAACTCGTTATTCTTCTTCCTCCCCTTTCAGAGTGCTGGAGTTCCTGAGGTTTTCTTTTTTTCTTTCTCTCTCTCTCTCTCTTTTTTTTTTTTTTTTTTTTTTTTTTTGAGACAGGGGACAGGGTTTCTTTGTGTAGCCCTGGCTGTCCTGGACTCGCTTTGTAGACCAGGCTGGCCTCGAACTCACAGCGATCCGCCTGTCTCTGCCTCTGCTGGGATTAAAGGCGTGCACCACCATCACCCAGCTCCTGAGGTTTCTTAACTGGTGTGTGCAAGCTACTTGAGGAACTTGAGCCTCTGTAAGTTACTGAATTAGTAATAAGTATTTGCCCTTAATGGAAATCCGTGAAGTTTGCAACCTAGTGTAAAGGAATCTCAGAGGTCTGTAAAGAGTGGGAGAATGAGGCCTGGAGAGATGGCTCAGTGGTTAAGAGCAATGTCTGCTTTTCCTAAAGGACCCAGGTTCAATTCCCAGCCACCACAAGGCAGCTCCTAACTGTCTGTAATTCCAGTTCCAATGGCTCTGACACCCTCACACCAATGCACATAAAATAGAATTAAATAAATTGTTTTTTAAAAAAGAGAATATCGCCAGGCGGTGGTGGCGCATGCCTTTAATCCCAGGACTTGACAGCACTCGAGAGGCAGAGACAGGCAGATTGCTGTGAGTTCGAGGCCAGCCTGGTCTACAAAGGGAGTCCAGGACAGCCAAGGCTACACAGAGACCCTGTCTCCCCCCGCCCCCCCAAAGTGGGAGAATCTGAACAGCGAGCAGGGCTCCAGGTTTGTTAAAATACTCGATTGAATCTGAGATCAGGAACCAGCAGTAGGAGTCATACCCATTTCTGTTGAGGTGGCTCAGGGAAATGTGTGACCTTGTTTCAAAAGTGAGAGGCAAGGCGCAGAGTGAGAAGAAATACTTTAAATAGATTTTGCTAGCAAAAGAAGACAGTTGGGAATAAACAAAGAACTCTCTACGAATAGAAAAACACAAATGGAAACGCGATACTGTTACTTGAAATGTAAAAGCATTTAAGTGGCTCCACTGAAGCCTGAAACTGATGAGGAAAGTATTCTGCCTTGTGAAAGGTACTGAGGGAACTATGAGAGCCAATGCTTTGCAATTTAATTAGGTCCTGAGTCCTCCATAGGAAATACCAGGGAGATTGGAAAGGTGTAATAATAAACCAGTAGATGGCAGCACAGGACACTTGCAGAACAAAGTGAGGCCAAAGGGCTAGTTTGGGGGGCCTCCCTGGTACTTTGAATATCAGAGAGCTGGTTCTGACAAAGAGGCAAAGAAGGCGCTCTCTGTCTCTCTCTGTCTCTCTCTCTCTCTGTCTCTCTCTCTCTCTGTCTCTCTCTCTCTCTCTCTGTCTCTCTCTCTCTGTCTCTCTGTCTCTCTGTCTCTCTCTCTGTCTCTCTCCCTCCCTCCCTCCCTCCCTCCCTCCCTATCTCTCTGTCTCTCTCTCTCTCCCTCCCTCCCGCCCACCTCCCTCCCTCTCTGTCTCTGTCTGTCCTGCCCCCCCCACCCCCCGCCAGGTTTTCTCTGTGTGTGGCCCTGGCTGTCCTGGACTCCTCTGCAGACCAGGCTGGCCTTGAACTCACAGTGATTCACCTGTCTCTGCCTTCCCAAGTGCTGAGATTATAGGTGCTGAGGCTTGATTCTTTTGGCTCTGTGATTTTAGCTTTAGTTACCTTTGTGTGTGTGTGTGTGTGTGTGTGTGTGTGTGTGTGTGTTTATTCATTTGTTTTGTTTTTGTTTTGAGACTTCATCTTCCTCTAGCCCTGTTGGCCAAGAACTCACAATGTAGGCCACACTGGCTTTGAATGTGCTGAGATTTTTTTTTTCTTTGTCTCAGTTGCTCGGGAGCTGCGATGGGGTGGGGGCCAGCAAGTAACATAAACTGGTCAATTCAATGCCAAAGGTGTGCTACATAGCTACAAACAAAAGGAAAAAGGAAATGAAAGAAAAAACAATTTTCCACTTTTAAGACATTTACTTATGAGGTCTGAAGAGATGGCTCTGTGGTTAAGAGCACTTGCTGCTTTGCTCTGACTAGAGCTTACAGCTGCCTGTAATTCCAGCTCCAGGGGACTTGATGCTGGCTTTGGCTTTTTGCCAGCATCTGTAGGTACATCTGCATAATTAAAATAAATCTTAAAAAACAATGGCCTGGGGCTGGAGAGATGGCTCAGAGGTTAAGACCACTGGCTGCTCTTCCAGAGGTCCTGAGTTCAATTCCCAGCAACCACATGGTGGCTCACAACCATTTATAATGAAATCTAATGCCCTCTTCTGTTGTGCAGGTGTACATGCAGGCAGAACACTATATACGTAATAAATAAATCTTTAAAAAAACAAAAACAAAAAAAACAATGGCCTGGAGATGGTGGCGCACACCTTTAATCCCAGCATTTGGGAGGCAGAGGCAGGTGGATCACTGTGAGTTAAAGGCCAGCCTGGTCTACAAAGCGAGTCTAGGACAGCCAAGGTTACACAGAGAAAACCTGTCTTGAAAGACCAAAAAGAGAAAAAAGAAAGAAAGAAAGAAAGAAAGAAAGAAAGAAAGAAAGAAAGAAATATACTTAGACAATTACATAAATACTTATATAATTAAAGTTGGAAGGGTTGTATGCAGTGAGGGAAAAACACAGGGTTGAAGATAACAAGGTTGCCCTCTGAATTTTAAGTTTTTACTCACCATAGATTTAGATAAATTATATTTTGTTTGTAGACAGGATTTCCCTATGAGTTTCAGATTGACTTCAGGCCCATGATTTTAAGTGTGTGGTTAAAGGATTGTGCCAAAGTTGGGCATGGTGGCACAAGCCTTTAATCTTAGCATTTGAGGGGCAGGGACAGGCAGATCACTGTGAGTTTGAGGCCAGCCTGGTCTATGTAGCAAGACAGCCAGGGCTACATAGACACTTTTTTTTAAAGCTGCCAGCAGACTGAGGTTCTGTCCGAGGATAAATTTACTGGAGTTGGTCCTCTCCTTCCACTTTGTGGGGCCTAGGTACCAAACTCAGGCTGTCAGGCTTGGCAGCAAAGGGTCTTTACCTTGAGCCATCTCCCCAGCCCTAGAGCAATTTTCTTTCTTTCTTTCTTTCTTTCTTTCTTTCTTTCTTTCTTTCTTTCTTTCTTTTTTGTTTTTTTGAGACAGGATTTCTCTGTGTAACAGCTCTGGCTGTCCTGGAACTCACTTTATAGTCCAGGCTGGCCTCAAACTCACAGAGATCCGTCTGCCTCTGCCTCCCAAGTACTGGAATTAAAGGCATGTACCACCACTGGCCAGCTGAACAATTTTCTTTTTAGACTTACAAAAATCATGTAAAGATAGGATAGTTTCCATACATACCTCAAACCCAGCTTCCATCACTATCATCATCACCATCATCACCACCATCACCACCATCCTCACCATCACCATCATCACCACCATCACCATCATCACCATCACCATCATCACCACCATCATTACCATCATCACCATCACCACCACCATCATTACCATCACCACCATCACCACCACCATCACCATCACCAACATCACCATCATCACCACCATCACCATCATCACCACCATCATCACCATCA
>OU015743.1:57832522-57851435 GCA_907169655.1 Acomys percivali | reverse complement strand
CACCATCACCATCATCACCACCATCATCACCATCACCACCATCACCAACATCACCATCATCACCACCATCACCATCATCACCACCATCATCACCACCATCACCATCATCACCACCATCATTACCATCACCACCATCACCATCACCACCATCATCACCATCACCACCATCACCACCACCATCACCACCATCATCACCACCATCACCACCATCACCATCATCACCATGTTTATGCTTATGTTTACGTTTATGATGGGAATTAAACTCGGGGCACTGTACATACCAGGCAAGCTGTCTACCACTGATGATTAAGTCCCAGGTACTGTTAACATCATACAGCTTATAGCTCATTCATTTGTTTTGATTAATAGCAATGTTTTTTTTTAATTTTTAATTTTTGGTTTTTTGAGACAGGGTTTCTCTGTGTAGCCTTGGCTGTCCTAGACTCGCTTTGTAGACCAGGCTGGCCTTGAACTCACAGTGATCCACCTGCCTCTGCCTCCCGAGTGCCGGGGTTAAAGGTGTGCGCCACCACGCCCGGCTGATTAACAGCAATGTTTTATACAGCTCTTCTCAGTCCCACCCCCCTTCCCCATGCCTTCCAGGTCCCCACACTATATGAAGTCTCCTTAGGCTTCTCTGGCTGTGACGGCCTTTCAGATTTGCTTGATTTGTGATGGCCTTTGAATCCCAACAGAACCTCAGTTCATAGTTCCGCCTTGGGCTCCCGAGAGCAGAAGTTACATCTGTGACCCACCACATCAGGCTTCTAAGAGTCTCCTTCAGTCTGTTGGAGCTGAATGTGTGCTAGAAACCTGCCGGGCTAGTGCTATGGAGGGAGAGCTGGGGGCATAAAAGGGTTCAAGGCCAGCCTCTGCTACTTAGACCCTCTGAGACAAACCTCACTTATATGAGACCCTGTCCCAAAGCGGGGAAAGCCAGCAGCTGGGGAGTGGCTTGGTGAGTAGAACATTTGCTGTGTAAACATGAGGACCTGAATTTGGATCCTTAGTACTCACATAAGTGCCAGGCAAGCATGATGGCTCTGCAAGATCCATTTTCAGAGCTGGGCGTGGTGGCACACGCCTTTAATTCCGGCATTCGGGAGGCAGAGGCAGCCAGATTGCTGTGAGTTCGAGGCCAGCCTGGTCTACAAAGGGAGTCCAGGACAGCCAAGGCTACACAGAGAGCTCCTGTCTCGAAAAAACAAAACAAAACAAAAAAGATCCATTTTCAGATTTCTGAATGAAAATAACAATGACTTGATAAATGTGTGGCTTTCAGACATGAAGTTCTTCATTGCTTTTTGGATTATTACATTTATTTCATTTACTGTGTGTTTGTCGTTTTGTTTTTTGTCAAGACAGGGTTTCTCTGTGTAGCGCTGGCTGTCTTGGACTCGCTTTGTAGACCAGGCTGGCCTCGAACTCACACAGGTCACCTGCCTCTGCCTCCCTGAGTGCTGGGATTAATGGTGCGAGCCACTGGGCCAGGTGAGAGAACTCCTTTTAAAAGTTGTCCTTTGAGTTCCGCATGCTCACTGGAGCTTGTAGGCACCCACAAACAACATACACACATGCACACACACACAACTAAAAAACAGAATAATTGAATATTTAACAGTCGGATAAAGTTAAAGCCTTCATAGTCTCCTGCCTAATTTTATTCCTTTTCTATGGTCTCTTCACATTTGTTCCCCAGAAGTAACCAGTTTGCAAACTGACCTTCATTTTTCTTATGCATTTTGCTTTGTTTGAGACACAGTCTCATGTTACCCAGGCTTGAAGTTTTCAGGTAGCAAAGGATGACCATTGTATTTAGTCAGGGTTCTCTAGGGTAACAACTTATAGAATGAATCTCTTCCCAGCACTTGGGAGGCAGAGGCAGGTGGGTCGCTTTGAGTTCGAGGCCGGCCTGGTCTACAAAACGAGTCCAGGAGAGTCAGGGCTACGCAGAGAAGCCCTGTCTCGAAAAACCTAAATAAATAAATAAATAAATAAATAAATAAATGGTAATTATTGGAATGACTTGCCGGCTGCAGCCCAGCTAGTCCAACAATGGCTGCCTATGAATGGAAAGGCCAGGAATCCAGTAGCTGTTCAGTCAACAAGGCTGGATGTCTCATCTGGCGTTGAGTCTGTGACAGAATCCTGAAGATCAAGGCCTGCTGCGGGTAAAGGGGTGGGTGTGCGGCAAGGCGAGGGCAACCAGGCGAGGAGCAAAGCTTCCTTCTCCTATGTCCTTGTTTAGACTTCCGGCAGAAGGTGGAGACCACATTAGAGGTGCGTCTTCCTATCTCAAGATCCAGACCAAAGGCTTGTATACTCATGCCTTGAGATCTGGATCAGAGATACGTGTTTTCCTACCTCAAAGGTCTGGACTAGGAGTGGATTCACCTGCTTCAAACCCCCAAAACCTCTCACAGTGTGTCTGCCATTTCTTGACTGTAGTTCGCCCCAGGTGTAGTCAGGTTGACAATCAGGAAGAGTCACTACAACCACATACTCCTGTCCCTCCTGCCTCAGCTTCCTAAGGGTCGCTTATGTTTTCTTTCTTTCTTTTTTTTTTCCCCCGAGACAGGGCTTTTCTGTGTAGCCTTGGCTGTCCAAAAGTCGCTTTGTAGACCAGGCTGGCCTTGAATTTACAGCGATCCTCCTGCCTCTGCCTGTCGAGTGCTGGGATTACAGGTGTGCGCCACCATGCCGGGCTTTTTTTTTTCTTTTTTTTGAGACAGGGTTTCTCTGTGTAGCCTGGGCTGTCCTGGACTCGCTTTGTAGACCAGGCTGGCTGGCCTCGAACTCACAGCAATCCATCTGCCTCTGCCTCCCGAGTGCTGGGATTAAAGGTGTGCGCCACCACGCCCGGCCTGGTTTACTTTTTTTTTTTTTTTTTTTTTTTTTTTTCGGTTTTTCGAGACATGGTTTACTATTTTTGAGACAGGATTTTCCTGTGTAAAATCCCTGGATATCCTGGAACTTGCTTTGTGACCAAGTAGAACAGGCTGGCCTTGAGCTCTGAGATCTGCCTACCTCTGCCTCCCAAGTGCGCCACCAATATACCTGCATTTCTATTGGACATGTATCTTGGAGCAGAATAGCTGAATCTCAGAGCATGTGTGTACAGCCTTTGCAGATGTTGACATGTTTTCCTCTTATAAATAATTTTAGGAGCCAGGTGTGGTGGCGCACGCCTTTAATCCCAGCATTTGGGAGGCAGAGGCAGGCGGATCGCTGTGAGTTCAAGGCCAGCCTGGTCTACAAAGCGATCTACATGGCTACACAGAGATAACCCTGCCTCAAACAACAAGAAGAAGAAAGGAAGAAAAAAGTGTACTTAGACTCTGGCCAGTTTCTGTTAGAAAAGGTGGATGGAGCCAAAAGAACCTCACGGTGGCTCTTCGGGGCTTCACCAGGGAGGGAATGCTGGGAAAGAAAGCACCTTATCTTAAGGTGAACCTGGTGACCCTGCCTTCCTAGGGGCTGACGCCAAACCAGGGCGTGCTCCGCTGATTAACCCTTCCGGGAGGAGACAAGAGCACATCTCCACCTGGAGGTAGATTCTAGTATTACAGGAAGACGATTTATCGGACTTGGCACTCTATTTTTTTTTTTTTTTAAAGATTTATTTATTATTATATATACAGTGTTGTCTGCTTGTAGGCCAGAAGAGGGCATCAGGTTATGTTATAGATGGTTGTGAGCCACCACGTGGTTTCTGGGACTTGAACTCAGGACCTTTGGTAGAGCAGGCGGTGCTCTTAACCACTGAGCCATCTCTCCGGCCCAGCTTGCTCCTCTTAGTTGAGTCCCAGGTTTGAATTTGAACTGAGGTCATCAGGATTTTCACCAAGCTGTTTCACCCACTGAGCCATCTCATCCACTTTGGGGTTTTCTTCATCACATTACAGGAGGTCTCGCCTGAATGTCGGTGACACTGTTGCTGGGGCTCGTAGAAGAATGGGGACAGTGAGCGGAACACCACATAGGCATTCTCTGCTCGCTCTCTCTCTCTCTCTCTCTCTCTCTCTCTCTCTCTCTCTCTCTCTCTCTCTCTCTCTCTCTCTCTCGAGCTTCTGCCGCCGTGACTTCCTGCTACGCTGGAACTTGGAAATGTGACCTAAAGCAAACCCTTCTCAGGTGGATCTCTGTGAGTTCGAGGCCAGCCTGGTCTACAAAGTGAGTACAGGACAGCCAGGACTACACAGAGACCCTATCTTGAAACAAACAAACACCCAAACACCAAACTCGCCTTTCTCCCCGTCCGTTGCTTTCTTCACACAAACTGGAAACAAAACTGGTTCACCAGCTGTCCTGCAATTTTCGTCTTATTCCCTTAAGACGGAAAAAAAATCACCATTTTTTTTTTTTTCAGTTTGCCTCTGAGAAATAAGAATCCGGCTGCTCCCCCTGTTGCTCCTGGTTGCTGTTGATACAGGTTAACAAGAAGCTGGAGATATCCTGAAACAAAGATTGGTAGGTATTGCCCCAAAGTACCTACGACCCTAAACAGCAGGAAGTAGTCTAAGGGAACCACGTCCCCTCTCCGCACTAACCTTCTTTGTCTCCTACCCGGTGTTGGGGGGTTGGAAGGGATTGGGACGTTAAAGGAAGAAAGTTAGAGGTATAGGAACACAATTAAAGTAGATAAAAATAGCGCCAGCAGACCCAGAGCTAGTCCAGGAGCCACTGGTAGGCCCGGAAGTTGCTATACTAGAACAAGCTGAGGAATTCTCGTTTGTTTTGGTTTTGGTTTTGGTTTTCCGAGACAGGGTTTCTCTGTGTAGCCTTAGCTATCCTGGACTCACTTTGTAGACCAGGCTGGCCCCAAACTCACAGCGATCAGCCTGCCTCTGCCTCCTGAGTGCTGGGATTAAAGGCGTGCACCACCACCGCCACGGCGGTGCTACATGTGCTGTAACAATTTTAAGGGTCTCTTGTACCCCAGGCCTACAAAAGATGGCAACATCTGTCATTGTAATGCTAAGAGTCCTGGCACCTCAGGCCTACACAAGGCGCTGGACTGCGAGTGTCATCTGCCCTGGTTCCCCTCTGGTTTACTAGCGTTGTCTGTACCGCTGTCTCTCAAAAGATAAGGGACCCAACAGCTACCCAAAACAGCACTCCAGAAGGTTTAAGAGTTTAGCTCCAGCGCATCTTCCATATAGAAACGTCCGAAGAAAGCATAAAAGAGGAAAGATACCACAAAAGTCCAAGTGAGCTAGCTTGTACAGATGGAGACTGCAGGAGCGGAGGAGGGGAAAATGGACGTTGAAGGCGTGGGGTGCTGGTGGGAGCTGTTGGACTGCGTTCTACTGTTCTCTGTCACCATCTCATCACCAAGGCCACCTCTTGCTCCTGTTAGTCCTCTGTCCCCGTGTGACATTACGGACTACTACTGCTCTCAGCTGTGGTGACGTGAAACGTGTGCACAATACTAAGTCACTGCCAGCCAATACAGTGCACATAATCTCAACATCTCCTCCTCTTCCTCCCTCTCCTCCCCTTCTCCCCCCTTTTCCCTCCCCCTCCCCCTTGATATACATACAGTTCAGGAGCTGGGCTCAAATTCTGATCTTGTTTTGGACTCCTGAATGCTGGGATCTCAAGCATACACCATCTACCATGCCCAGCAATTAAGTAGATAGCCAAGTGTCAAGCACCTTTCTCCCTGAGCCATCTTACAAGTCCGGTGACTCACTCCCTACCCTCCCAGACAGAGTTTCTCTGTGTAACAGCTCTGGCTGTCCTGGAACTCGCTCTGTAGTCCAGGCTGGTCTCCAACTCACAGAAGTCTACCTGCCTCTGACTCCCAAGTGCTGGGATTAAAGGCATGCGCCACCACTGCCCGGCACACACACACCACACACGATTTATTTATGTATTATGTATAGTGTTCTGCTGTATGTATGCCTGCAGGCCAGAAAAGGGCACCAGATGACATTATAGATGGTTGTGAGCCACCATGTAGTTGCTGAACTCAGGACCTCTGGAAGAGCAGCCAGTGCTCTTAACTTCTAAGCCATCTCTCCAGCCTCCCCTCCCGCCCCCCCCCATGACTCACTTTTAATAAACAGAACATATTAAAAAAGAAGTGTGGTTAGGGAGGGATGGAGGGATGGTTGGCTTGGCAGTTAAGAGCATGTACTGCTCTTGGCTGGGCGTGGTGGCGGACGCCTTTAATCCCAGCACTCGGGAGGCAGAGGCAGGCGGATCGCTGTGAGTTCGAGGCCAGCCTGGTCTACAAAGTGAGTCCAGGACAGCCAAGGCTACATAGAGAAACCCTGTCTCGAAAAACCAAAACCAAAAAAAAAAAAAAAAAAAAGAGTATGTACTGCTCTTGCAGAGGACCCAAGAGGACCCAAGCTTGGCTCCCTGTACCCATGTTGGGTGATTGGGTGACACAACACTGTAACTCCAGCTATAGGAGCATTAATTCCTTTGGTCTCTGAGGGTACTTGTACACAGATACACATACTGCACACAAACACATAATTAAACATAACTAAATCCTTAAAAATGAGGTGATGTCATAATTAGGATGATGAACATTTTGACTTTTTTTTTTTCAGGAAACTTCCTGCATTCTCAGCTTCATGCTTCAGATTCCATTTTTTTAAAACTATTTTTTAAAGATGATTTTTATTTCCTGGTGCTGTGGTGGCTCACACCTTTAATCCCAGCACTCAGGAGGCAGAGGCAGGTGGATCTTTGCAAGTTTGAGGACAGCCTGGTTTGCAGAGGAGACAGGACAGCCAGGGCTGCACAGTGAAACTCTGTTTCAAACCCAGCCCCTCAAAAAAGAATATTTTTATTTCATGTGTATGAATGTTTGTCTGCATGTATGTTTGTGTACCATGTGCATGTCTCATACAAAAAAAAAAAAAAAGTGATCAGATCTCCTATAACTAACTGGAGTTTGTCCTCTGAAAGAACAGCAAAGGCTTTTAACTGCTGAGCCATCTCTCCAGCTCCTTGCTTCTCTTCTATTTGTTTTTTTAGACAGGGTCTGATGTAGCCAAGGGTGGACTTGAATTCCTGATCTTGCTGCCTCCACCTCCCAAGTGCTGAGATTACAGACACCTGATTGATGTCAGTCATGCTTGGCCTCAGCTTGCATGATTTGATAGAGCAAGCAAGCAAGCAGCCATGTTGTCCAGGCCCACATGACAAGGAATTGAGGCTTGCCCACAGTTTATAAGGAGCTGAGGCTATTATTCCGTGCCCTCGTGTGTGTGTGTGTGTGTGTGTGTGTGTGTGTGTGTGTGTGTGTGAATTGGGCTCATGCCAACAACCACAGAAACGAGCTTGTAACTGAGACGCTCCAGTCAAAGAGGCACCTTCTAAGTTCTGAGAAACTCTGAACTGGAGGACCCAGTTAAGTTGTGCCTGGGTTCTGGACCTGCGGAAAGTTTGAGATAATCAGCGTTGTTCCAAGACTCTAAATTCTGGGATTATTTGTTACAGGCCGCTAGGTAATATACTGGGTGAATCTGCTGAGCTCTGAAATGTGTGCGCCTCACAATTTCATTAGATCATTCCCCACCACTGTATATTCTTTGCAGGTGCAAAGTGATTGCCAGTGTCTCATTGGCTGGTCTTTGCATCCTCTAGAAGGGGCCTTGATTTTTTATTTTTTAAAAAGATTTATTTATTTATTATGTACACAAGAAGAGGGGACCAGATCTCATTAGAGATGGTTGTGAGCCACCATGTGGTTGCTGGGAATTGAACTCAGGACCTTTGGAAGAGCAAACAGTGCTCTTAACCTCTGAGCCATCTCTCCAGCCCGGGGCCTTGATTTTTATATCAGTTCTGTTTGTTCTGCCTAAGCTCAGTACCAGAATTTGGAAGTTCAGCTTCTTTTCAGTTCCTTGTCCGCTCTGGGAAAACTGAGATAGTTAAGTGCTCCAATCACCGGCAGCCCTAAAATACCCACCGTCTCTGAGACCTCTCAGCTAGGGAGCTGAGTTACCCTGCTTAAATCTTCCTAGGGGTTCAGTCTTCCCCCTCCCCCCTTCTCTATATTTGTAGCTGTAGCATTTGGAAAGACACTTTCTTCTTTGTCGTTTTCGTCCTCTTCGATCGTCGTGGTCTTCTTCTTTTTTTTTTTTTTTTTTTGTGGTTTTTTGAGACAGGGTCTCTCTGTGTAGCCCTGGCTGTCCTGGACTCGCTTTGTAGACCAGGCTGGCCTCGAACTCACAGTGATCCGCCTGCCTCTGTCTCCCAGAGTCCTGGGATTACAGGCATGAACCACCACGCTGGGCTTCTTCTTCTTCTTCTTCTTTTAAAGACAAGGTTTCCTGTAGCTCACAGGCCGGCCGGCCTCAGGTTTGCAGTGTAGCCAAGGATGACCTTGAACTCCTGATTCCCTAGCCTCTATCTCACAGCCTCAACGCAACCTTGTGAAATTACTAGGGCAAGTACCTCTCCGGTAGTAAGGTCTTTGCCTCCCTTAAGGGCATCAATTGCAAAGTCTTCAACGAAAAGAACCTGTTCTTTGTGTTGGAAACCCCACACACGTGGGAGGAGCTAAAGGTTTCAACTCCCGGGGCACACAGGTTGAGGGCTAGCCCCTCCCGTCCTTGCTTTTGAAAGGCCTTTCAGTGGGCGGAACTGTTTTCCAATCTGTTGCCTTAGGAAAATGAAGGAGGGGGGGCAACCTCTAAGTCTACGCGCTCCTGAGGGGCGGGGTCTGCAGACTAGGCGCGAGACGATTGGTCGGGTGGTGGTGATGGTGGGCGTGGTTCAGAGGATTGAGTCCTCCCAGGTTCTCGCTCCGGGTCCCCCCCCCCCCACGCCGGAGCGACAAGAGGGGGTGTTCTCTGCTCGCTCGCGCCTCGCAGCGATGGCGCCTCGGGGCCGCGCCCAGTGCTGGGTTTGCCGGCGGAGCCTCAGCTCTTTCCCCGGCTCACTCCGACCGTGAGGACCCGGGCGGCTCCGGAGGGAGCAGGGAACGCGGCCGGCGACGGGAGGTGGGGGGACGACGACACCATGCGGAGCGGCGGGACCCGCGAGGCGGACGGCGGGAGGCAGCGCGGCACCTGCTGAGAGAGGAAAAGAGAGAGGGAGCGGCCCGGCTGAGGGGCGGCGGCTACGGAGGAGGCTCGTCCGCGCGCGCCTCGGCCATGTCGCTGCTCTGCGTGCGTGGTGAGTTGCGCCGCGCGGCCGGCGGGACCCACCCGGTCTCCCACGCCACCCCACACGCCCCTAGGAGCGTCCGGCCACCGTCTCTCCCCAACTTAGCTCCACCTGGGGTTCCCTGGTTTTGGGGGGGCGCGAGTTTGTTCACTGTCACTTAGAAACATTCGTCGCGCTCCCCACGCTCTTTCTTGACCCCACCCACCCCTGTTACCTTTTTATTCTGGCAGCCGTGAGGGCTGGGTGGTTGTCCTGCCGTGCTTGCCAGATGCTATATAAAACAGTTGAGAAGGGGCGATTCAGTAGGGGAACTCCTGTGGTTGGTGCCTTGTCTGTAGCGGGCATCCTCTTATTCTTATCCTTGCGCTGTGAAACTAGTCTGCTCCTGGGACGCGGGGGGCGGGGGGGGGGAGAGCTTTTTTTCCCCTCACTACTCCGGACCGTGTTAGTGGTATAGCTGTCAGATTCCTTGTCGTAGCTTATTTCTTGATTTGCATCTTACTATTGTCTGTTTCATCCCTAATCCCTGGCTTCTTTTTCGCTCCCCTCCCGCCCCCCCCCAACCTCAGCCTGTGTCTAGGTTAAAATTATTTTCACATACCACTTTGAAGAAGGATGTGCTTGCTGGCTTCTCTTCTTTGGGAGCAGAACATGGAGATAGGGTTTTATTTTATTTTAGCTTCAGTCCCTGTCTCTGAGGACACTTGTTTCGCTCAGGAAAGGGTGCTTTTTTTTTTTTTTTTTTTTGTTTGTTTGTTTAACAACAACAGTCTTGTTAGGTAGCCCAGGCTGGCTTTGAACTCACTGTGTAGCTCAGGCTGGTTTGGAAGTTGTGATCTAACCAACTCACCTCCTGAGCACTGGGATTACAGGAAGCTTTTTATAAAACTAGAGCTTTGGAGTTTAAGTCCTATGAGGTACAGCGCCCTGGACTTAGCGCTGTGTGAATAGAGACTGTGTTGCTGGTTTATGTAGTATTCTGAGTGCCAGACTCCGTAGAAATTTTGAATGAATGCAAGAACTGTGACTTTAGAGAGATTAACTGGTCAAAAAAAAAAAAAAAAGGGTTTGGATTGCTGATTGAATTTGATCTCAGGAAATTCAAATTACGAGCCAGTCGTATCAGTTGAACAGAGCCGGATGAGGTGGGTGGATTGTGAGAACACATTTATCCACTACAGCCTTCCCAGAGCCTTTTCCTGTCGCTTTTTACTGGATAGCTCAGCTCATGTTTCTTTTGGCTGTACAGATTAGAGGCACTGTTGTTGGTGATCTCTCTGATGACAGTGTTCCCCCAGCTGCTGGCAAAGGGAACTGACTGCTTTGGGTGGTTCTCTTCCAACATTTCATTAAATCTGCACTAACCCCAAATAGGATTTGGTTATTTCCGGGGATTATGAGAGATACAGTTTTTTTTTTTTTTTCCTTCTTTAGCGGTTGATTTTTCATTAATGAGAATTTTGCTTTGGTTTTAGGGAAGCATTTTCCCTCAGCAGCTGGGAGTCTATTTATTCCTTTAGGTTCTTGCTGCCAAGTATCGGGATTTGGGAGAGGTTGGGTTTGTAAATGCCTTTTGGACAGTTTATTAATTCTCTGCTGCCACACCATACAGAGCTAGACCATAAAAGACTCTTTAGGCAGGAGCACTTGTAAATTAGAAGTTATTTATCTGCAAATAACTAGAGAAGGAGCTGATGCTGTTCTTATTTGCTTTAATATCAGTCAGCTTTCACTGTTGGAAATTCTGCTGTTTAGACTGTTGCTGGGTCAGGTCTGTCTGTCTGTCCCTTCCTTTCCCCAGCCTCACTCTAGAGTCAGGCCTTCCACCTCTCACGTTCTGGGATTACGTGTTTGTGCTCCCACGCCTGCTTTGCTTCTTGTTTGTTTTCTGGGATTTGAACTCAGTACTCCTGGTATGTTACGCATGTACTTAACCACTGATCTATACCCTTAACTCTTGTTTGCCTTTTTGGGGTAGGGTGGATGGACGTTGGGCAGTGTCTCATTTTGTGGCCCAGGACAGCCTTGGCTTTCTGAGTACATGGATTGCCAGTGTGAGCTATTAACACCTGGCAAAAATTAAATCGTGTGTTGTGTGTGTGTGTTTCGAGACAGGGTTTCTCTGTTTTAGCCTCGGCTGTTCTGGAACTCTGTAGACCAGGTTGTCCTCAGTCTCACAAAGATCTGCCTGCCTCTGCCTTCTGGGGTGCTGGGATTAAAGGCGTGCGCCACCATTGCCTGGCTTTATTTATTTATTTTTTAAAGATTTATTTATTTATTACATATACAATGTTCTGCCTGCATGTGTGCCTGCATGACCGAAGAATGCATCAGATCTCATTATAGATGGTTGTGAGCCACCATGTGGTTGCTGAGAATTGAACTCAGGACCTCTGGAAGAGCTGTGAGTGCTCTTAACCTCTGAGCCATCTCTCTAGCCCCCAATATTTATTTATTTTTAAGGAAACCAAACCCACACAATTATCAGTACAGAGGCAACTCTAGTCGATAAAGCAAGTTTCAGGGCAGCCAGGGCTCTGCAGGGAAAAAAAGGGGGGGGGACCCAACTTTTTCATGTAGTTAAGTTCAAACAGTAGTTAACTTGATTTCTAAATTGATAAATTGTTGGGTTTTTTTTTTTTTAATTGTCTTGCTTTGAACTTTATTTATGTATTTGTTTATTTAAGACGGTCTCACTTCCCCTTGAATTCCTGATCCTCCAGCCTTTACCTCCTAAGTGCTGGAAAGTTGGTTTTGACTTAACTGTCCCCAAATCTCCCAGAATTCATTTTCATGCTCTAACTCTCCTCAGGCCACGTTTCCCTCAGGCTAAAGGCTCTCAGGGTCTCAACTCCAGCGTGCTTACTCATGTGCTTCTTTCTCTTTAAAAATTTATTATGTTTGGATGCAAATATTTGTGTACCACAAGTGTGCCCGATGCTGTCAGAGACCAGAAGAGGCCTCAGATTCCTGGAACTGGAGTTACAGATGGCTGTAAACCACCATGTGGGTACTGGGAATTGAACTCTGGTCCTTTGTTAGAGTAACCAATGAGTTATCTCCTTAGTCCCTAGAATTATTTATTTAGTGTGTGCATATGTGTAGGTTCATGCCTTTTGTGGAGGTTAGATGACAACCAGCTGGTGTCTAGGTTCTGGAGATAGAAGTCTGGTTGTTAGGCTTGTTTCTCTGTAACCCTGAGCTGCATAGACCAAGCTGGCCTTGAATTCAGAGATCCACTTGCCTGTCTGCCGAGTAAGGGGATCAAACGTGTATACCACTGCACTGCCTCCACCCTGCTGCCGCCAAAAGGGTCTATTTTCAATTATGTGTGTGTGCATGTCTGTGTGGGGGTATATTCACCTGTATTCACCCTGGATTCCAGAAGTGACAGTTGGATGTTCTGGAGCTTGAGTTACAGGAGGGTAAGACACCCTGGTGGGTTGCTGGGAACTAATCTCAGGGCCCCTGCTGCAGTGTGTGCTTTATAACTGGCAGAGCATCTCGCTGAGATGACATATTTACCAGTACTTTGCTCTTCAGCACTAACTGCCCATACCTGCATCTGCTTTGCTCTTCTGTGCTTGCACCTTCTAAAAGACTTACGTTTTCTATTTATCTAAACTATGTCCTTCCTTTAGCAGCTTAAAGTCTACTTCTGTTGCTGAAAACTTCCTCAGTCCTCAGTGACCTTTTTCTCTGTTAAACCTTAGAGAGCTTGTGGTCTGGAGAGCGGCCCTAATTTGGTCCTGGTCTTGTATTGTTACACTTAAGGTGACCTGGACAGAGGAGACAACATTGGTCAGATCAAACTGGAATTGTCTTAACTGGAATAGTCCCTTGTAAGAGGCACATTGACAAACTAGAGTGAGGGGTTAGGGAGGTGGCTCAGTGGTTAAGAGAAGTTGAAGATCTTGCTTTGGCTGTCCTGGAACTCGCTCTGTAGGTCAGGCTGGCCTTGAACTCAGAGATCCACCTGCCTTTGCCTCCCTAGTGCTGGGATAAAGGCAAGGTGTGTAGTACCACCACCAGGGAACATATGTTTTCTTAAAAATTCAAGTCTAGCAGGTGGTGGTAAGAAGGAGAATAAAAATCTAAATGGTTTTCTTACTACCACCAAAAGCCTTTAAAAAAAAAAAACTTAATTGGCTGGGTGGTGGTGGTGGACATCTTTAATCCCAGCATTCGGGAGGCAGAGGGCAGAGGGAGGTGGATCTCCGTGAATTCAAGACCTGGTCTACAAAGCTAGTCCAGGACAGCCAAGGCTACACAGAGAAATCCAGTCTTGAAAAATAAATAAATTAATTGCCTTTGTGTTATGTGTTGGGAAGTGAATCCTAGGTCCAGTGCCTGCTAAGCATGTGCTGTACCACTGAGCTGCCCTGAAACTTTGTTTTGTTTTTATAAGATGATGGATATGTGTGGTAAAGAATTCAAACAGTTAGCCGGGCGTGGTGGCGCACGCCTTTAATCCCAGCACTTGGGAGGCAGAGGCAGGTGGATGGATGTGAGTTCAAGGCCAACCTGGGCTACAAAGTGAGTCCAGGACAGCCAAGGCTACACAGAGAGACCCTGTCTCGAAAAACCAAAAAAAAAAAAAAAAAAAGAATTCAAACAGTTGAATGTGAAGTGAAGGGAAATGTTTTCTGTTGTCATTCTTCATTTTAACTTAGTGGTAATTACTGTTTACTATTTTGTGTATAAACTAGAAACTTTCATAATGTGAGTTCTTTGGACAGACATGTACAGATGGTGTTCTATAGCCCAGGCAAACCTCAGACCTGTTGTGTAGCTAAGAGTGACCGTGAGCTCCTAGTCCTGCTGCTGCTGCTGCTCCTCAGCCGGTGGTCTCCGTGCTGCCATGCCGGCCTCCATACTCGTGCTGCATAGGTTAGATATAATTTCATGCACGTAGTATTCCACATTTGAGCGTAGGGCCTCATGTATGCTAGGTATGTTCTCTACCACTAAGCTACATCTCTGTTCTTCCAGACAGGGTTTCTCTGTGTAGCCTTGGCTGTCCTGAACTCGTTTTGTAGACCAGGCTGGCCTCAAACTCACAGATCTACTTGCCTCTGCCTCTCCGAGTGCTGGGATTACAGACGTGCGCCACCACGCCTGGCTATTAATTTCATGTTTTCTCTTTAGTTTAATGTGAGTCATAAATACAAATATATTTTTTTGAGACAGGTCACTATGTTGTCCTTGCTGGCCTGGCCAGGAACTCTCTTTTGTAGACTAGGCTGTCCTCGAATTTGTAGATTCTGATTGCTAGAATTATAGGCGTATGCTGCCACATCCAGCTTGCCTGGTTCTTCTTAGTGTTGGGAGAGCACTCCACTCTGTGTGTTCCTACTTTAAACAGTCTACTATTGGGGGATATTTAGGATTTTTAAAGTTGGTCGGTTTTATCACAGCGCTATAGCTTGTTGGCAGTTTTTGGTTAGGCTTATAGCTCTATAATCAGGTTTTTACCTGAATTTCTTGTGTAGTTTGCTGGTTGCAGTTTTCCTTGGAATAATAACTGTACTCAGGTGGATCCAGTAGGAAATGAAATGGCTCAGTGTCTCTTAGATGAGCATCTTCCTAGAGATAGGCCCTTCACCAGCAGGCACTACTTTATGCCTATCAAAAGGACCGAGAGGACTGGCAGGATGGCTCATGCCACCAAGCCTGATGGAAGGTGAGCACGGACTCCCGCAGTGGAACTCCGGTCACCACATGTGCACCTTGGCATGTGTACCCAACCCCCACATGAAGACAAATATAATAAAAATGAAAAATTCTACCCTACTGAGTTTGATTTGTTTTACATGTTCTTTTCTGTTTAAAAAATATTTATTCATATAAAAATATTTATTATTTTTATGTATATGTGCCTACATGAGATTATATGCACCATATGTATACAGGAGCCCAAGGAGACCAGAAGAGAGTATCAGATCCCCAGAACTGGAGTTATACAGGTAGTTGTGAGCGCCATGTAGTGCTGGGAACTAAATCCTAGTCCTCTGCAGTAAGCACCACAGAGCCATTGCTTCAATCTCTGTTTCTTAAAAAAAAAAAAAAAAACCACACACACACACACACATTGTTTTTTAAAAAATTTGGCTTGCTGGGCATGGTGGTATACGCCTTTAATCCCAGCAGTAAAAGGTTAATTTTGATGTCTCAAATATTTATAGGACACTAGGAAACCATATGCGTCCATTCTACTCAGGGAGGCCCGGATGATAAATGTTGGTTTCTGTCCACTGTGGCTAGAAGGAATGACTTTAATGTTTGCAGCCGTAAGGAGAGATTTGTAAAATGTTCTTGACATGTTGTCATCTACTTCATCTGATTTCTTTGCGTTTTCATCACCTTGGAGTTCTGGTGTCCCTGTTCTTGCAAGCAGCGTTGTTCCTGGAATCCTCTTACAGCTAAGGCCCCAGGAGGTGGGTTGTGCGTCCTTCCCATGCTCCAGGCTGCAGTGCAGGAGGGCCGGCTTCCTCTAATATGGCTATGTCATCAACTCCGTGTAATCAGTACACGCTCTAATTTCTTAGGTTGGTTGGTTTGCTTGTTTTGTGATCATCACATGTTCCTAAGGCTGGTCCTAAAGTCCTGATCTTCCTGCATCCAACTTCTGAATACTGGAGTCTAGGTATGTGTCACAATTTTGGCTTAGTTTCTTTGTTACTTGAAGTGGATTCTCTAAGACTTAGGCTCCTTAGGCAGATATGCTAAAGATATGTACAAAATGTTTTCCAAACCTAAAGAATAGCTGGGTTCTTAAATTCTGTTTACTTGTGTGGTGTGTTTCAGACTTTGCTACAGGCTTGTTTAAAGTTTGGGCTGTGTATCACTTGTAAATATTTGCTGAGCACCATCTCTTTGCTTGCTTATGATAAAAATTTATATTAGATAAGAGGTCATAGATTTCTATCTGGGTTTTTAAAATGTGCCCCTAGCTGAGTGTGGCCGTGAGTGTCAGGAGACACAGGCAGAAGGCCTGCCTGAGCTACATAGCGAGCGCCTATCTCAGAACAAAACAGGGACCTCTGAAATGGCTCCCAAGGTAAAAGTGTGCCTCAGGACCATGACTCTGTAGCCTATGGTAGAAGGATAGAACAGAGCCCCAAAAGTTAGCCTCTTGATAAATGAAATAAAAAACAAGATAAACATTAAAAAAGATGAAAATGTCTCCATATAAATCTAAAGAGGACTCTTAAGTATGAACTAGAGTAAGTAAAACAATGTTTTTGTCCTGTACTGTTTCTTTTCCCCCAAGACACTGTGTAGACCAGGCTGGCCTTGAACTCACAGAGATCCGCCTACCTGTGCCTCCCGAGTGCTGGGATTACAGGCATGCACCACCATGCCCGGTTTGACTTATGTTTTATTAAAAATGTATTTAGTGATGTGTGTGTATATGTGTGTACATGCACAGGAGTGTGGATATGTGTTCATGTTGTTGAAGGCTAGACAGTGATCCCTGATGGTGTTTCTTAGGGCGAGTGTGCATCTTCTTCTCTGAGCGCTTGCTGGGATCTGGGGCTCACTTCCTAGGCTTTCCTGGGCGGCCAGCGAGCCCCAGGCACTCTCCTCCCTCTGTCTCACAGTACTGGCTTGCGTACCATCATGCCTGGCGTTTCTGTGTGGGTGCTGGGGATCAGACTCAAGTCCCTGTACTTACATAAGAAGCATTTTACAGAATGGCTTTTTTGTTTTGTTTTGTTTTTGTTTTTTAAAAAAGATTTGTTTATTTATTTATTATGCATACACTGCCTTGCCTGCTTGTACCCCTGAAGGCTAGAAGAGAGTGTTAGATCTCATTATAGGTGGTTGTGAGCCACCATGTGGTTGCTGGGAATTGAACTCAGGACCTCTGGAAGAACAGTCAGTGCTCTTAACCGCTGAGCCATCTCTCCAGCCCTTGTTTTGTTTTTGAAAGTTTATTTTTATGTGTTTGTTGGCCTGTCAGTGCAAGCGCATGCAGTTGCCCATGGAGACCAGAAGAGGGTGTCAGATTTCCTGGGCTGCAGTTACTGGGGGCTTCAGTCCTTGCAGCAAGCATTCTCTTTTTCTTTTCTTTTCTTTCCTCCCTCCCTCTATCCCTCCCTCCCTCCCTCCCTCCCTTCCTTTGGAGACAGGGTTTCTCTGTGTAACAACCCTGGCCTGGCTATCCCAGACTCACTCTGGAGACCAGGCTTGTTTCAAATTCACAGAGATCTGCCTGCTTCTGCTTCCCAGAGTGCTAGGATTACAGCTGTTCACCACCGCACCCAGAGCAGCAAGAATTCTTAAGTGCAGAACCATCTTTCCAGGCCCCTTGGCTTACTTTTTAAATATGCATTTAAAATTTATTCATTGTGATGCTGGAGATCACAGCCAGGTCCTTGCGTGTCATGTAAGAGCTCCACCACTGAGCTGTATTCTTGGCTACAAAGGAAGCCGGGACTTCCCCCTCCTGTAGCCTAACCTCTCCTGGAACGCAAATTCAAGGTAATCCTCCTCTCTTAGCTCTGTTAAGTACTAAGATTACAGATATGACCACACCTAGCTTTGTGAAATTTACTATTTTTTCCCCCAGAGGTTTGAATTTTTTTCTTTTTTATATACTATTTAGATGTAGCTGTGTGAGGAAGGCTGTGTAGGCAGCTTTGTTGTTATCCTTTCTATGATTCCTGGGAAATGTAATACAGATTTAGTCGTTAGGTAAATTTTTTTTGGTGACACTATCCCATGTACCCCAAGTTAGCCTTGAGCTCACTATGCAGCTAAGTGGACTTCTGATCCCTGAGTGCTGTTATTACAGGCATGTGCCAGCCACAGTGCTGGGTATGCAGATTCCGGGATTGAGCACCAAGTTGCATGCATACTAGGTAAATACTTTAGAAACTGAGGGACATCCTTAGATTCTTGTTAAACTTATGTTGAACTTAGTAACAACTTTAATTTATCCTTTAGTGACAGAGTATTATTCTTTCTCAAGTCTCCAAAATCAACTTTCCTAGTTACTTCAGCTGTCAACTTGACACAGCCCAGGGTTATCTGAGAGAGCCTCAATTGAGGGATTGCCTTGATCAATTAGCCTGCATGCAGGTCTGTGCTGCATTTCCTTGATCTTCAATTGATGTAGGAGGGCCCAGCCCACTGTGGATGGTGCTGTCCGTAGGCAGGGGCTTCTGGGCTGTAACAGAAAGCTGAGCAGACACTAGAGAGCAAGCTCCTGAGTGGAGACCTCTGTGGTCTCTGCTTCTCAAAAAGTGTACTGTGACCTAGAAGCTTAAGAGGAAATAAACTCTTTCCCTGCCATGTTGCTTTTGGCTGAAGCAGGCTGTCCCAGCGACAGAAGATCTAACTGGAACAGCAGCCGTCTGCTGGGTGTGTAGATCACAGAAAGAAGACACGAGGGCTTCTGTCTCTCTGCTGCTGAGTTCCACAGTGATTTTTTTTTAAAGTGTGGTAAAAATTCAGCAGTTTGTGTTATAGTATATTTATGAAAATAATTTTCTCCCAAAGAGTAGGGAGAAATCCTAGAAATAGGGGAAATAGTCCTTAGTCTTTGGGAAGTACGGGTTTTCAGGAAAGAATGTTTTTCCTGTCGCTGCTTCTCTCTCTGCACATTGGGTGCTTACTTGGTATCGTGATTAGACATGTGGGCCGGGACTCGCACAGGCTGTTTTCTCTTGCAGCTGTTCTTTGATGTAATGCTGCTGTGAGCCGAACGAGGTTAGAGGCAGTGAGTGAGGAAGATGGGCTTGTGAGGAAGATGGGCTTGTGAGGAAGATGG
>OU015743.1:57791466-57830682 GCA_907169655.1 Acomys percivali | reverse complement strand
TCATTTATTTTATTTTATTTTATTTTTTGGTTTTTCGAGACAGGGTTTCTCTGTGTAGCCTTGACTGTCCTGGACTAACTTTGTAGTCCAGGCTGGCCTACGAACTCACAGCGATCCGCCTGCCTCTGCCTCCCGAGTGCTGGGATTAAAGGCGTGTGCCACCATGCCCGGCTTCACACTCATTTATTTATTCAAGACAATTTTTCTCTGTGTAGCCTGCTGTTCTGGACTCACTTTGTAGACAAAGCTAGTCTTGAACTCACAGAGATCTGCATGCCTGTGCATTACGAAGAAATAATATTTTTACCGGGCGTGGCGGCGCACGCCTTTAATCCCAGCACTCGGGAGGCAGAGGCAGGCGGATCGCTGTGAGTTCGAGGCCAACCTGGTCTACAAAGTGAGTCCAGGATGGTCAAGGCTACACAGAGAAACCCTGTCTCAAAAAAACAAAAAACAAAACAAAACAAAAAAAGAAATAATATTTTTAAAGAACGAGAAGCTAGTGGGGGCAGTGGTGGCTTTGGTCCCAGCACGCAGGAAGTGAAGGCAGGTGGATTTGTGAGTTGTAGACCAGCTTGGTCTACAGAGTGAGTTCCAGGATAGGCAGGGCTAAAGAGAAACCCTGTCTCAGGAAACAAACAAACAAACAAACAAACAAACAAAACCAACCAACCAGAAAACAAACAATAACAACAAATAAAAAAGAAAAGAAAAAAAGCTGATAGCAAGCAAGGACAGTGTGCAAAGAAGGGAACAGATGCATTTGTCTGAGGCAAGGGAGATAAGGCGGCCCGGTTATAATCACGGGGCTTTGTAAGGCCACAGGAGTGGAGCTGTTAGGAGAAATGAGAGGGAAGGAGAGACAGACCAGTCAGTAAAGTGTCTGCCCTGCAAGGAGCAGGCTCTGATTTCTACCCCTAGAGCCCAGGGGAGGAAAACCCAGAGCGTGGTGGTACACACTGATCCCAGTGCTGCGGAGATCGCCGAGGCTCACCAGCCAGCCTAGGTGGATGGTGCTTGAGAAGTGACACTGAGGTTGTCCTCTGGCCTTCACGTGCTCTTGCATAGGTACACCCATACACACACACAGAGATGGAAGGAAAGGAAAAAAGGACAGAAGTTGGTAAGCTAATGTACTGGATTAATTTGAATCCCTGGGTTTGATTACCTGCCCCCACATCACACACAAACACAAATCAAAGCAGGTTGTCTCCAGGCTTGGTAGGGCATGCCTATAGCCCCAGCCTCACACTTGGGGCGTGGAGGCAGAAGAGTCAGGAGTTCAAGGCCAGCCTTTGATACATAGTGAGTTTGAGACCAGTCTGTTTCCAGAAACCAACAAAAACACCAACACTCAGGAGAACACAGAGTAGTGCTTTGGAATATGAAACAACTGACTTCTACAAGCGTTTAGGCTTTAAACTTCAGAGGAAGATAGTCCTGTGCTGACAGCTGTGACTCAGGTTCACTGCCGCTGTGGTTTCTGTTTGTTTAGGATATGTACACGACTTTAGGTGTTTTATAGACCCAACTTTGGTATAATAGGGTTCATGGTTTAAATCCCCCACCCCCTATGGAAGTATAGTGTGATGGATAAGTTAGAATTTTGGATTCAGAGAACTGTTGTATGAGTCTCACAGGGTAGGGGCTAAAATTTTATCTATATAAGCCATGTGTTTTAAGTTTCTTAGCTTCGGCTGGAGAGATGGCTCAGTGGTTAAGAGCATTGTCTACTTTTCCAGAGTTCCTGAGTTTAATTCCCGGCAACCACTTGACAACTCACAACTGCCTATAACTCCACGGGATCCAACCTCTGCTGGCATCGGCAGGAATCAGGGATGCAAGTGGAACACAGACATACATCTAGGCAAAATACCCATACACAAAAAATAAAGGCAATTAAGAACAAAACAAGTTGTGACACCTGAGGTTGGCCTCCGGTCTCTCCATGTACACATACTCCTGTACATGTATGTGCACTCATATGAGCATACATATACAAAAAGAACAGTATAGGCAGGGCACGATGACATACCTGTTCCCCCTCCCCCCCTTTTTTTGTTTTTCAAGACAGGATTTCTCTGTGTAGCCTTGTCTGTCCTGGACTCACTTTGTAGACCAGGCTGGCCTTGAACTCACAGCGATCCGCCTGCCTCTGCCTCCTGAGTGCTGGGGTTAAAGGCGTGTGCCACCACCACCTGGCTTCCCCCCCTTTTTAAAAAAGATTTATGCCGGGCATGTTGGTGCACCCCTTTAATCCGAGCACTCGGGAGGCAGAGGCAGGCGGATCCTATGAGTTTGAGGCCAGCCTGGTCTACAAGGCAAGTCCAGGAGAGCTACAGCTAACACAGAGAAACCCTGTCTCAAAACCAAAAAAAAAAAAAAGAGAGAGAAAAAAAAAGATTTATTTATTTTTATAGTGTTCTGTTTGCATGCCAGAAGAGGGCACCAGATCACATTATAGATGGTTGTGAGCCACCATGTGGTCACTGGGACTTGAACTCAGGACCTCTGGAAGAGCAGACAGTGCTCTTAACCTCTGAGCCATCTCTCCAGCCTACAATGACACACTTGTAATCTGAGCAATTGCAAGGCTGAGGCAAGTGCAGTGTTAGGAGTTTGAGTCTTTTCCAAAGAAAATAAAAGTAGTCTAACCTATATAGATCCTGTCTTAAACTACAAAAATATGGCTGGTCTTGGTGATTCATGCCTTTAATCTCAGCCCTTTGGAGGCAGGGGCAGGCGCGATTTCTGGGACTGGAGTTACAGGCAGTTGTGAGCCCCCATGTGAGTGCTGGGCCCTCTGGAAGAGCAGCCAGTGCTCTTAACCACTGAGCTCCCTCTCTAGTCCCCTGCTTTTTTCCTTTATATATGTGTGTGTTATGTGCACATGTGTGTGTTTGTGTATGTGATGTGTGTGTAGCCATGTGTAGGCACATATGAAGGTAAGGACAGCTTTGGCTGTTGCTCTCATCTTCCATATTGTTGTTTATGCTCTGGAGATTTCCTGACTTTGTTTCCATCTCCTGGATCACAGGCACATACTACTAGGTCCAGCTTTTATGTGGGTTCTGGGAATTCAAACTCCGGCTCTCCATCTTGTATAGAAAGCATTTTCGCCAGACGGTGGTGGCACATGCCTTTAATCCCAGCACTAGGGAGGCAGAGGCAGTCAAGGCCACATAGAGAAACTCTGTCTTGAAAATCCAAACCAAACCAAACCAAACCAAAACCAAGGAAAGCATTTTCCCCCTTGAGACAGGATTTCTCTGTGTAGCCCAGGCTGTCCTGGACCTCACTTTATAGGCCTGGCTGGCCTCAATCTCAGAGATCCTCCTGCCTCTGTTTCCTGAGTGCTGGGATTAACGTTGTGTGCCCACTGCCACCTGGCACAGGAAGTGCTCTTACCCAGTGAACTGTCTTGCTAGCTCCTGAATCTGCTTACTGTTAAAAGAGCACATTAATGAGATCACAGTAAATTACTGCAATAAATAAGGTGCCACGACTTGACATTTAAGGACACTGGTGGCAGCATGTTTTTGTGGTGTTAGTATTGCTTGCTTAGTAGAATAGTCCAGCTAGCTCTAGTAGAAACCAACCAGGACGTCATAACCTCTGCTCCCTAGTCAGTGTGGTGACAGGTGTTTCTTGGTTTCTATGACATCTGCTTTCTGGTTTCCTTGATCTAGTCCAGTGACTTGTTCTAAGTAGAGAGAAGAGGTGAGGTAAGCTGTTAACATCCCTCTGAACACATGCACCTCGATGACTTGAATTCTTACTGGTAGCTTTACCTTATAGGCTCTCAGTCTTACATAATCGATAAGTTAAATAAATATTTGAGTTGGTTCAATGTTAGTAACTTAATAAGCGCTGACTTCCCTGTGGGGTATTTGATGAATAAGTTAAAATTTATTTAGCGGTTTATTTGTTTTTGAGACAGGGTTTCACTAAGCCCAGGCTGGCCTTGAACTCAGAGAGTTCCACCTGCCTCTGCCTCATGTGCCACTATGCCTGGCTATTGTTTGGTGTTTTCAGACAGCGTCTCATATAGGGCAGACTGGACTTAAACTCTCCCATCCAAATACTAACCAGGCTTGGCCCTGCTTAACTTCCAAGATCAAAATAGCTCAGGTGCTTTCAGAGTGCTATGACTATAGATTGGCATCAAACTCTTTATATAGGAGAGGATGACCTTGAATTCTTTTTTTAAAGATTTATTTATTATGTATACAGTGCTCTGACTGCATATACACCCACAAGCCAGAAGAGGGAGAGGGCACTAGATCATATTATAGATGATTGTGAGCCACTATGTGGTTGCTGGGAATTGAACTCAGGACCCCTGGAAGAGCAGTCAGTGCTCTTAACCTCTGAGCCATCTCTCCAGTCCTGATCTTGAATTCTTGATTCTCTGCCTCCACCTCCTGAATGCTGGGATGGTGGGCCTCTGTCCCACTCAGCTTATGTAGATCTAGATTCTCGTGCATGTAAGGACAGCACTCTACCAACCGAACTACATCCTCAGCCCTATTTAGTGACTTTTAATAAATAATAGTAAATGGCTCTGCTATAGTATTTCCAGCTCCCAGGGAGACTGAGGCAGGAGAATTTCTTGAACCTAGGAATTTGCGGCCAGCTTGGGCAACAGTGAAACCTATGTACAAAATAATAAAATAGCAATTGTTATAATTTATATGCTAGGTAAGAGACTTTTGACACTGGGCCTCAGAGAATGCTAGGAAGTGTTCTCTTTTTTTTTTAAGTACTCTTTAGCTGTACCTGTCATCCATGTTTTATTTTTTTGAGACAGGGTCTTACCATGTTAACCCAGACTAGCCTTGAACTTGGACTCTTCTTTTCTCAGCCTCCCAAGGAGCTGAAATTATAGGCCTGCACCATTGATCCTTGTAAGAGGTCCCCACCCACCTCTCTCCTGCCCTCCCTCCCGCCCTCCCTCTTCTTTTCCCCTTGCGTCAGGGTCTCACTGTATAGCTAGCTCTAGGTGACCTGGAACTTACTATATAGAATAAGCTCGTTGCAGACTCGGCGTCCCGCTGCCTCTGCCTCCCGAGTGCTGGGATCAAAGGTGTGCACTACCACACCCAGCTTTATAAGAATCTTAATTTAACAGTGTTAATTATTAAGCTGAATACTAAGTTGACTGAATTCGAAAATACCTTAGTTTTTCTTTACGTTTCACTATACTTGCCATAGTCACTTGATTTAGAAAGTAGTTGAGGAGATGTCTGAAGTGACCTTGTCAGCCCATGTGTAACCAAACTTGAATTGTTTCTGATAAATAGTAACGATAGACATCTGATAGTGTAGTAGTGTAAACACAACCAAGGCTTACTTATTTATAAAACATTTCAAAAGATATGTGAGCACTTGTATGTGCTCAATTATAACCTGGATTGTGTTTACTTTAGAATTAGTCATCAGCTTTGTTAGCTGAGGTTTGACGTAAGCACTTATTTGTCTTTTGGTCTGAGGACCTTAGTGTTAGTAAATTTTTTTGGCTCTTGGATAAATTATCTTTTAAAAGTACAGGGCAGCACATTTGTATATTCTTCATTGATAGTCTCTTCAAGTTATGGTAAAAGTATGAAGTGTAGTGGAAATTTACCAGTGATATTTAAGATGTTTCAGATAGGCTGGACTTGTACCTCAGTGGTGGCGAGTGCGTGCCAGCATATGAGAGGCCCTGAGTTCAGTCTGTCACAGGACTGTAAAAATAAAACAACTAAGAATCCGTAGGAATGCTAGAGCTCATATGCATTATTAAGTTTGTTTACACTGTCCATGCTACTGTCGACGTCTTTTTCCTACTTCTACTTTCATGTGGGACTCAGGGATTGAACGCAGGCTGCCAGGCTTGCGTGGCAAGAGCGCTTTCTCAACTATGCCATCACGCTGCCACCCTGACTTTTTTTCAGATAGCCTTACCATTTAGCCCAGGCTAGTTTATTTATTACCTGCTAGCCTGGACTCAAACACACACTCTCTCTCCCTCTCCCTCTTTCCCTCTCTGTGTCTCTGTCTCTGTCTCTGTCTCTGTCTCTGTCTGTCTCTCTCTCTCTCTCTCTCTCTCTCTCTCTCTCTCTCTCTCTCTCTCTCTCGTGTGTGTGTGTGTGTGTGTGTGTGTGTGTGTGTGTGTGTTCCTTATGTGCATATAGAACCCAGAGGTCAGCTGATGTCAGATGTCCTTTTCTGTTGCTCTCAGTTGGATTATGGTTTCTCTTGAGCTCCCTGATAAAGTTAGGCTAGTTGTCTGGTGAGCTGCAGAGATCACCTGTGTCTGACCCCCCCACCCCCATGCCCCCTCCACCCCTCACCCCGCAGTGCTAGAATTACAGGTACTCACTGCTAAACTGTTTTTGTTATTTGTTTGTTAACCTCTGAGCCATCTCTCCAGTCCCAAAATACAGCATCTTTTTTTTTTTTTTTAAAAGGATTTCTTTACTTCTTATTATATACACAGTGCTCTGCCTGCATTTACACCTGCAGGCCAGAAGGGGGCATCAGATCACATTATAGATGGTTGTGAGCCACCATGTGGTTGCTGGGAATTGAACTCAGGACCTCTGGAAGGGCAGTCAGTGCTCTTAACCTCTGAGCCATCTCTCCAGCCCAGAGCATCTTCTTTTTTTTAGACAGAGTTTCTCTGTGTAGTCCTGGCTGTCCCGGAATTCACTTTGTAGACCACGCTGGCCTCAAACTCACAGAAATGCACCTGCCTCTGCCTTCCCAGTGCTAAGATTAAAGGAGTGCGTTGCAACCAACCGGCTGCTTTTTTGTTTTTTGTTTTAAATAAATGCTTGGGACATGAGCTTGGGCCTTCATGCTTGTATAGCAAATATTTTATTGACTGAGCCATCTTTCAAATCTTCAGAACTCTAGATCTAGCCTCAGTCTCCTTAGCACTGGGAGTTATAGGCATGTGTCACTGCAGCTGGCCAGCCACCATGTTTTTACAAAATTGATTTTGTTTTTCTCTGAGTTGCTTATGTTGGCATAAATTATAGCTTTAGCTAGTTTAGTTGGTGTGGATCTGATATTAGTGCCGCAGTGAGAAAGCTGTGGGCTGCCCAAAGTGTAGGCTTTCAAATCTGGGCTTGAATTTCAGAATGCACTGTTTAATTAAGGCTGAGGCCTCGGACAATTGACTGTGTTTTTTTTTTGTTTTGTTTTGTTTTTTGTTTTTTTGAGACAGGGTTTCTCTGTGTAGCCTTGGCTGTCCTGGACTCACTTTGTAGACCAGGCTGGCTTCGAACTCACAGCGATCCGCCTGCCTCTGCCTCCTGAGTGCTGGGATTAAAGGCGTGCACCACCACCGCCCGGCTGACTGTGTTTTAATTAATCTTTAAAGAGGAAATTGTATGTTGTGGGTTTTTCTTTTCCTTCCTTTTCTTTTCTTTTCCTTCCTCCCTTTCCTTCTTTCCTTCCTCCCTCCCTCCCTCTCCTTCCCTTCCCTTCCTCCCTCCCTTCTTCCCTTCTTTCCTTCCTTCCTTCCTTTTCAGATGGGGGTCTTACTATAGCCCAGGCAAATGTTGACACCTGATCAGCCTTTCTCTTAAGTATATGAGTTAAAATTTCTTTTTTCTTTCTTTATTTTTGTTTTTCGAGACAGAGTTCCTCTGTGTAGTTTTGACTGTGTTGGACCTGCCTCTGCCTCCCAAGTACTGGGATTAAAAGCATGAGCCACCACCACTGGGCTTTTAGTATTTATCTAATAGTCATTTTCCTGAAAACAAACAAACAAACAAAAATATTGTCCAGACGGGTCTTGAACTTGAGGTCTAGCCTCAGCCTTCTAAGCACTAGGTTATAGGCATGTTCTACCACACCTGGCTGAACCATCAAGGTCTTTTTTCCCTGTCTCTCTCTGATAAGGTCTCTCTTACATAATGTCTCATATAGCCTAAGTTGACCTTGAACACACTGTGTAGCCCAGGCTGTTCTCAAACCTGAGGTCCTCATACCTCTGTGGCGTAAGTGCTAGGTTTACAGGCATGTACCACCACACACTTGGCTATATTACCAATTTCTTTCCTTTCTTTCTTTCTTTTTTTGGATAGGGTCTCCTATAGCCCATAATGTCCTCAAACTCACTATATAGCCAAGGATGACCTTAATTTTCCTACCTCCACCCACTAGGTGATTCGATTATAGGCATGGAACACCACACCTTATACAGTGTGAGGATCAAGCCCACGGCTTTGTGCATACTAGGCAGTGCACTTCCCTACCTTTTATTTGAAGAAGCAATTTTTAATATATAATTTTTGTGTATAAAAGATTTAAATTCATGTAATAAGAACTAACGAGGCTAGGTGTGGTGGCGCACGCCTTTAATCCCAGTACTCGAGAGGCAGAGGCAGGTGGATCGCTGTGAGTTTGAGGCCAGCCTGGTCTACAAAGTGAGTTCAGGACAGCCAAGGCTACACAGAGAGACCCTGTCTCAAAAAACCAAACCAAACAAAAAAACCAACCAACCAACCAAACAAAAAAACCCAAAAAACAAAACAAAACAAAACAAAAACCTCTCAAAAAAACTAATGAGAGAAGAAAGGCATCAAAGTACAAATGAAACAAAATGCAAACAGTAAAATGTATAGAGATGTGCAAACCCAGAATATCACAGCCTTCCCAGTAGCATTACTTACCAGAAGAGTACTTCTGGAAGTAAATTTGATCAGCATTTCCTACCAGGCCATAATCGGGAGGTAAGAGCATAAGGGCTGGTGAGATGGTGGGGAGACGGTGGGGAGACGGTGGGGAGATGGTGGGGAGATGGTGGGGAGATGGGGGTGGGGAGATGGCGGGGAGACAGTGGGGAGATGGTGGACAAAAGTACTTGCTACCAAGCCTGACAGACTGAGTCGGATCACTGGGACCCTCTTGGTGGAAGGAGAGAATCAATTCTAGGTTGTCCTCTGACCTCTACACATACGCTGTGGCATGTATGCATCCACACACAAGTGTAATAATAATAAAATATAAGTGGTTATTTGTTAATTTAATGTTAAAGCCATAATTCAGTTATGGTTTTTAATGTTTTAAATATAGTTGACATTTATTGGGATTTATATAGGATACTTTCTTGGTGAAAGTAAATTCCCCTCCCCCAACCTGCTTATGAGCACTCTACTACTGAGCTACATTCCCAGCCCTTGGCATTTTTATTTTTATTTATTTTTTAGTTTTTTGAGACAGGGTCTCTACTATATAGCCTTGGTTGTTCTGGAATTCAATATGTAGAACAGGCTGGCCTTGAACACACGGAGATCCTCCTACCTCTGCCTCCTGAGTGCTTCAATTAAAGGTATGCATTACCATACCTTGGCAAAAAACCTTTGCATTTTGAGACAGGGTCTTGCTATGTAGCCCAGGCTGATCGCAAACTTGTGAGTCCCCTGCCTTTGCCTTTAAAACACTGGAATTAAAGATGTGCACTGCTATGCCTGATTTAAGATAACAAATTTTTTTCCAGATTTATTTGTGTGAGTGTTTTGCCTGCATGTATGCATGCATACCAGATGCATGCCTGGTGCCCTTGGTGGTCAGAAAAGGACATTAGATCTGCTAGGACTGGAGTTAGAGATGGTTGTGAGCTACTGTGTGGGTGTTGGGAATTGAACTCTGGTCCTCTGCAAGAACAAGTGTGCTTATCATTGAACCAGCTCTTCAGCCCTTAAGAACTTTTAAAAGCAAGGCCTAAATGAACTGGGAGCCTTGAGGTCAGTGGTAGAGCTCACGCTTAGCCTATAGGAGGCTTAGGGTTCAATTCTACAACCTAAGTCTACACTACAGTATTTCAAATAGGGTAATTTTTGTAGAACCAATAAAAATGTCAGTTGCAGGGCAGAGGGAGTCATTAATGCCTGTAATCACAGCACTCAAGAGGCTGAGTCAGACACACCAAGTTCAAAGCCAGCCTGGGCTATAGAGCAGGCCTCTGCTAAAAAACAAAAGGGGGAAATGTTGTAAAAGGAGTGCTGGGTAGCTCAGTGCTTCTGAGTACTTTCTGTTCTTCTAGAGGACCTGGGTTCAGTTCTCAGCACCAAGGCAATGGCTCACAACTGTCTAATTCCATTCCAGGGCATCTGACAACCAGGCAGGCACCCAGTGGGCACAAATGCATGCAGACAGAACACACATACACGTTTAAAGAAAGTTGTAAAGTCTATGAGTAAAAAGGAAAAGGTACTTGCTATTCTGTGAGAGAATATTGTTTTTTACTGTTAGATTCTCTCCCTCTCTCTCTCCTTCCCTCTCCCCCCTCCCTCCCTCCCTCTCTCTCTGTCTCTGTCTCTCTCTGTGTCTCTGTCTGTCTCTGTCTCTCTCTCTCTCTGTGTGTGTAGGCCAGAGGCCAGCCTCTAGTGTGTTGCTTATTCATCCTTTTTTTCCCTTTTCTCTCTCCCCCTTTTTCCCCTTCTTTCCTTCTTCCTCTTCTAAAGGCATGTGGCACCACTCCTGGTTCTAATATTGTTTCTTGAGAGCCATCTACCTTGCTTTATAATAACAGGATTTCTCACTGGGACCTGGGGCTGGTCATTTTGGCTAGGGGCTCTGGCCAGTGAATCCCAGTGACTTGCCTGTCTCTGCCTTCTCAGGGCTAGGATTGTGGGGCTTGTGGGTTTAGATTTATTTACTATTTATTTATTTATTTATTTATTTATTATTTGTACTTGTATTTGTTTGCCATTCAGTGCCTATGAAGGCCAAGAAAAGGTCACCGACTCTTCTGGGAGTTGGAGCCTTCTGACCACGGGTACTGGGGGCCCAAACAGAACTCCTGTACAGATCTTCTTACTTTGTGAGAGCAGTGTGACCTCTTAACCTCTGAGCCAGCTCCTAGCTCAAATACATATATATATATATATATATATTTATAGTAGGTGTGGGGCTGCTGGGGATCACACTTAGGTGCTCATTCTTGCATAGCAAGCAGTTTACTGACCGACCCATGTTCCTAGCCCTAAGTATTCAGTTTTGATAGTTACTAAAGGAAGGGTGAGGAAAAGGACATCATGCCAGCTAGTCTTCAGTCGCTAACAAGGGTTGTAGTGCATCTTTATATTCAGACGTTTGACAGCTGTGAAAGTCAATAAAGCAGAATATGCAATGATAATTATAACAATATTTGATGTCAGGAGATTGGAATAGTAATACATATAACTCCTATTTTTAAAGATGTTACTTTTCAGATAAAAAGGAAATGGTATTTACTGCACCAGGAAATTGTCTCATGAGAGCTCAGGCTTGACCAGGCAGCTTAGCCATTCCTAATGCGGAGAGAACCAGGTCACTGCTTGGAGTCTGTGTGAATAGGATTAGTTCCTATAGTCTTCAGAATGCCTGCAGTAAGGCCAGAGAAACAAAGCTGCTAAGGTTGGATTTTTTTTTTTTTTTGGTATAGGCATATATTGTCTTATTTTTAGCTTTATTTTAGGGAGTCTGGGAAATGCTCTGTCTGGGTTTTCTTCCTCTAGCTAACTCCAGGGTTTACACACCGGCTGTAGTCCTTAGCAGCCTCAGTGTCCTGTAATGACCGTTATCTTCCCATACATCTTTTCTGCTATACATAACACAACACAGCACAACACACACACACACACACACACACACACACACACTGTACAGATGAGGAGGATTCTGTTCTTAATAGCTTTGATTTTGAAAATAATAATTTTAAATTGGTTTCATAGTCAGATAGTAAATTTGTTGTTTGATACGTTGTTTTTATGACATTGAGACACACTGTTTACTGATTTGTTTGTTGGCTTGCTTTTGAAGCAAGGTCTTATGGGAACCTAGTCTAGCCTTGAACTTGTAGCTGAGGTTGGCCCTGAACTCTTTTTTTTTTTTTTTTGGTTTTTTGTGACAGGGTCTCTCTGTGTAGCCTTGGCTGTCCTGGACTCACTTTTGTAGACCAGGCTGGCCCCGAACTCACAGCATCAGCCTGCCTCTGCCTCCTGAGTGCTGGGATTAAAGGCGTGTGCCACCACTGCCCGGCTGGCCCTGAACTCTTGATCCTCCTGTCTCTACCTCTTAGGTGCTGGGATTACTGGTATGTGTTACTGTGCTTGACTCTGGCTATTTTCTTACATAACACAATCTATTTAATGAATTTTTCCTTCTTGCTTGCTTGTTTGTGTTTGAGACAGTGTCTCATTTAGCCCAGGCTGGCCTCACATTTGCTATATAGTTGAAGATGACCTTGAACTTCTGATCTTACTGCCTCCATCCCCCACGTGTTGGGATTAGAGCCATGTACCACCATGCCCAGTTTATTTGTTTTAACCATGTTGAAGCCAGACCTTGCAGTGCATACCTTTAATCCCAGCATTTGGGAGGGAGAAGCAGCCAGATCTCTGTGAGTTCATGGCAAGCCTGGTCTACATAGTAAGTTCTGTAAATGGTTTTATTTCCTCAGATGATGGGATGAGATGAGAGTCCTACCTAAGCTTTACAAATACATGGCTTAGGCTGAGCCCAGAGTGTTTCCGTCTAACTCTCCCTAGGCCTGGAAGCTTCTAGCCTCCATACAATCTAATCTTACGCAAGTCTGCACCTTGAAGGCTTCAGCTTCCAGTCTCTGCCTGCTAACAATGTTTTCAGCCTCTGAGACTTACTGCTGGATAAGCATCACCCTTTCTAGTTCTTTTTGGGTTCGGGCTGACTGGTTCAGCTCAGCTGTTCTGGCTAAAACTCCTCGCTAAGCTGACTGATTCAAAATGGCTTTTCTTTGCTTCCCATTGAATTGCTCTACTTGGAAAAACTGCCTCTCAACTCCGTGAACTCAACTACACTCACCCGAACTGCAACTGCACTGCACTCCCAAACTCTGTCTTCCAACTCACTCTCTCTCTGTCTCTCTCTGCACGCCCCCCCCCTTTTTTTTTTGAGACAGGCTTGCCTGTCTTAGAGTCATTGTGTAGACCAGGCTGGCCTCGAACTCACAGCAATCGGCTTGCCTTGCCTCCCGAGTGCTGGAGTTAAAGTAGTGCGCCACCTCACCTGGCTCAGGCTTTTTTAAAGACAGGGTTTTATCATGTAGACTGCCCTAAAACTCACTATTTAACTCAAGACTGTCCTTGAACTCTTGCTCTTACTGCCTCCACCTCTCAAATCTCCCAAATGCTGGGATTAAAGCACATGCTACCCCATCCAGATCTAATGTAAGGATTTAAAAACTAAAACTGTAAGCTGGGTGTACTGGTGCATGCCATTAGGAGGCAGAGTCAAGCAGTCTGTGTGAGTTCAAGGATAGCCTAGTCTACAGAGGGAGCTCCAGGACAGCCATAGTTACATAATGAGACCCTGTCTGGAGAAAAAAAAAAAACCCAACAAAACTTAAACTGTGATCCTCTCACATATGAATGGGTATGGTCTCATTATGTAGCTGTGCTAGGGCCGGAACTTGCCGCTCAGAGACCATCACTCACACATGCAATTGGCAAGAGTATTTTTATTTCAAGAAAGTAAGAATCCTGGGGCCTAGAGAGATGCCTGAGAGGTTAAGAGCACTGGCTGACCTTCCAGAGGTCCTGAGTTCAATTCCCAGCAACCACATGATGGCTCACAGCCATCTATAATGTGATCTGATGCCCTCTTTTGGCGGGAAGGTGTACATGCTTTGCCTAAAACATGTATACATAATAAAAGAATCCTGCATGCAGGGGTCAGCCACTTTACAAAATGGTGATCACAAGGTGAGCTCCGAGGCTCTTTTTAAAGCCAGTTAGTGGAATTCCAGATCCACTTAGGTCATCTTTATTTCCATTGGTGTAAATTAGAATTGAGGGTACAGGTGCTTTGGGGATTGGCTGGCGCCAAGTCAGAAGTTAGCCATGAGTTAGAGACCTGTTTAAATGGGCAGTTGAGCAACCTTATCTCCTCTGGCCAGGTGCCTGTGCTGTCCCTGATTGGCTACCCATTTTCTGGAGCATTTCCAGTGACTGCTAAACCTATTTCTGAGGAATGGGGACTTAAACCTAATTTGAACCAATAAGAAACTTAAGCCTGTCATGGAGTTGGCTAGGCTTGTTCAACCAGGCCGCTCGGCCATGGGTGGTCTAGAACTCAGAGATCTGCTTCTCCTCCAGTGCTGGGCTTTGCTGAGCACTGTTAAGTTCACGAATAGTCCCACAATGGCCATTTGAACACCAGACTCAGATTGATGAGAGTTTATTGAATGCTGGACAAAGATGACTGGAGACACAGTCTAGACCTAGAAGCCAGACTGTCTGTCTGTCTGTCTGTTTCTTTTTTTTTCGAGACAGGGTTTCTCTGTGTAGCCTTGGCTGTTCTGGACTCACTTTGTAGACCAGCTGGCCTCGAACTCACAAAGATCCACCTGCCTCTGCCTCCAAAGTGCTGGGATTAAAGGTGTGTGCCACCAGCCACCAAGCCCAGCTAGACTGTCTGTTTGTAAGGCAGGCTTTTCATAAGAAAAACTGTAACTAGGTATTGAAAGGGGATGGGTCATTGCATCATTTTGACTAGCTAAATACACAAGAATTAATTTTGTTCTGAGTACATTGTATCTAGGCAGATAGACAAAGCATTTTAAGCTGATTGGCTAGTGTATAGGCTTGGAGACTTTCCAGTTCCCCCACTATTCCGGGAGAAAGGAACATAGCAGGGCATTGTAGTTTTGTCTAAGCAGAACATACTCATTAATTCAAGCAGAATATTCAACAAGTATTGCACTGTGAGTAAAAGGCTTTTCAAGCTTCCAGGCAGGAAGAGCCTGAGAACCGGAACTTAATTTCAACTTAGGATCAAAGTGGAGACTTAAAAAGAACATGGCAGAAAACCAAAAGCAAACGCAACAACAACAATAAAACCCCCAAATGTCTTATGTTACACTAAAGATGAAAGCAGGTGTTAACAGAGGGGCAACAGCTAAGAACTAAAGTAAGTCTCAACAGAGGGGCTATAGTTCTACAAAAAACTTTAAGCAGGTTACTGTGCCTAGCGATTTTTTTGTTTAAACTTTATGAAGCAAGGTCTTGTGTAACTTAGGGTTTGACATTGTGGGCCTCAGCCTTCCAAGTGCCAGCATTACACATGTTGGGTTCATTTCTCTTCTTCCGATCCTTCATCTGCTGTCTTCTCTGTTGCCTGCCTTAAGAGCAGTAGTGTTAGTGGTTTTCAGGATGGGTTATTAGATACAATGATTAATCTACCAAACCTATTTGTTAATTATAGTAATATTATTTACATTCCACGTAATGCTATTTTAATTCCCTTTCCTCCTTTTTCCCTCCCTTTCATTTAGAGAATGGATCTTTTTAAAAAAAAAATATTTTATTTTATTTTATGTGTGTTGGCGTGCGAGTGTCAGATCCCCTGGAACTGGAATTACAGACTGCTGTGAGCTGCCATGTCGGTGCTAGGAATTGAACCCGAGTCTTTAGGAAGAGCAGCCAGTGCTCCTAACCACTGATCTATCTCTCCAGCCTTCTGTTTTTTATTTTTTAATTTTGTGTGTATGATTGTTTGCTTGCATGTATGTGTGCCTGGCCTCCCTGGTGCCTGAGGAGGCCAGAAAAGGATGTGGGATCTCTTGGAACAGAGTTATAGATGGTTGTGAGCCACCTTGTGGGTGCTGGGAGCTGAACCCAGGCCCTCTGCTGTAGCAGCAAGTGCTCTCATCTGTTGAGCCATCTCTTTAGCCCCATTTTTTATTATTAATTTTAATTTTATTAATTTATTCAGATTACAACTCAATTGTTATCCCATCTCTTGTACCCTCCCGTTCCTCCCTCCTTCCCGCTTTCACCCTATTCCCCTCCTCTAGGTCTATGTGAGACATGCTTGGATCAATAAAAAGAAGAGACTTTAATAATACTAAGTACTGGCTGAAGTGGAGATGGCCTTCTGAAAAGTGCTAAGTGACTTATCTCTGGAAGAACTAAGCGGGGTGGAGGTTGGTTAAGGGATGGTCTCATCTGTAGTGTGGAGTGTGGAGAAAGGCAGGTCAAACCCTCACATCTGTGTTCTGGGCATCATGCTGCAACCCGCCCTCCCCACCGTGGCGCTCATCCTTCCTCCCTCCCCACCCAGCGCTCACCCTTCCTCCCTCCCCACCTCGGCGCTCACCCTTAGTCTTCATGGATTGACTTGGCTGCTTTCTCGCCCTGTAGACCAGGCTGGCCTTGAACTTGCAGCAGCTCTCCTGCCTCAGGAGGTGGCTCCAGACTCGAGCCACCAGCCCAGCCCTGGCAGTTTCCTCGCATGTGTAGCCCTTGGCTTTCCCCAGGAGCTGCCTGTGCAGTTCTGGTTGTGGGTTCTTCCTTGTGCAGCTCCCTGCCTGTCCTTTAGAAGCAGTTCCGGGTGGTTATCCGCTTGTTGTCAGAAGTCACTTCCCACTCTTGTTCTAAAAGCTACCGCCTGTATTTTTTTCCTGCTATATTCTTTTTTTTTCTTCTCTGTTATAGTCTTGTTTTGGCAAGAATGAAGTGGAGGGATTTTTCATTTTAAAAATTAGTTCTTTTTTGTTTGGCTAAGGATAGAATTCCGGGTCCTTCCAGCTTTTAAATAAGGAACATTTATAACTTAAAACCGACCGCCTGCCATTTGGCTTTCTGTACCTTCCTGTCAGGAGGCAGGGCGGAGATTTTCCACTGGGTATGAGATTAGGTTGAATTCCCTTGAGAGGGTCTTTGGCGAATTGTTCAGTGTCTCTCCCCAATAATTAGACCTAACTTTCTAATCTTACCTCTTTTCTTTTCTTGCAGTTAAAAGAGCCAAGTTCCAGGGTTCACCAGGTAAGTCTAGCTTTCTGTTATCATTACCTTTCATCTACGCAGGACCTCAAGGAGGCCAGAAGAGGGTGTCATTTCCCCTGTAACTGGAGTTGTAAGTGGTTGTAAGCTCCCGTGTGGGTGCTAGGTGCCCAGGTCTTCTGCAGAAACAGCAAGTGCTCTCAACCACTGAACCGTCTTGCTGTCCCCCTTAGAGCAACCTTAAAAAGAAAGGCCAGCGGGCTTGCTCAGGGGTACAGCATCCGCTAAACACGTCTGATGACCTGAGGGGATTTACCTTGGAGATTCTGTTCTCTACTTCTACCCTGTGGGTTTCAGAGAACGAACTTGGGTATATAGGCTTCATATTAGATCCCTTTACCTGATGAGCCGCCTCACTGGCCCCTCAAAAGCAATCTTAAAATCATTAAGTGTAAAATGGGCATAAAACACGCTACAGCATGTGTGTGGAGGCTAGAGGCAGTTAGTTCTGACCTTTGCCGTAATGGATTCTAGGAATCAAATTTAGGATCGAGGTTTCCAGTCTCGGTGGTAGACACCCTTGCCTACCAAGTCATCTTTTTGGCCTTTAAATTTATTTTTAGTTTTAAAAATTCTTTTGAGATGGGTCTCACATAGCCCAGGGTGGCCTTGAAGTTGCTATATAGCTAAGGATGACCCTGTGTTCCCCTCTGTGGTGCTGGGATTATAAGTGTGCACCAACATTCCAGGTCTGTGGAGCTGGGAAGTCAAACCTGGGCCCTGTACATCTTGGGCAAGTACTTCTTCAATCCATCTATTATTGTTTTTTACAAACTGGATGTCACTCTGGAACCAGAGGCTGACCTGAAAGGTACTGTGTAGCCTAGGATGGATTTTATTTTTCAGTGATTCTGCCTCAGCCTCCTAAGTTCTGCAATTACAAACATGAGCCACCGTTCTTGGCTGGAATATTTTAGTGGCTTATACTGAGATTAAAACAATACAAAACAAAACAAAAAATTATGAGCTTAAAAAAAATTAATTGGCTAGCTGTGGTAGGGCACATCTTTAATCCCACCACTTGGAGGTAGAGGAGAGAGAGTCTGAGTTCAAGGCCAAGGTCTAGTTCTAGGACAGCCAGGACTGCATAGAGAGACTCTGATTCTAAATGTAAAGACAAGACTATTGGCAGCATCCATGTATGTGCCTGTGAGTGAAACTGTGTGTGCCTGTACATGGGTGTGAAACTGTGCATGCCTGTACATGTGTTGCACATGGAGGGCAGATCTGGCCTAGGGTCTCTTCCTCAATTCTTTCCACTTCAGTCTCTCAGGCGGGGCCTCTCGGCGGACCTGGAGCTTCCCAGTCGGCTGACTGGATGGTCAGCAAACCCCAGGGCCTCCTATTTCTAGCTTCCAATTGCTAGGATTACATGTGTGTACCACCAGCTTGGAAAAAGATTTAAGTTTTGTTTTCTAGTACTGAGAATTGAGTCTTGGGACCTCACATGCCAGGAAGATGCTCTGCCACTTGGCCCTTCCCCAGCTCACGTTTATGATCTTACAATACAAAATGTAGTTTAGGCCTCAGAAGAAGAGCTGGGTGCTCACGGTCTTGGCTGGCATGTGTGAGGCCTTCTAGACATGTCTGCTCCTCTCATGAGAGTGCAGGGTCTGAGCTCACGTCCTCCTGCTGGGGCAACAAGCATCTTACCCACTGAGCGTCTCCCTCTCCCCAGTTCTTTTTGTTTCTGCTTTGGGGATACTCTCTCGCTTTGTAGCCTAGGCTGGCCTGAAACAAGAGCTCTTCCTGTCTCAGTCTCCTCACCTGGCCAAAACCACATACCTTTTAAATGGTATTTGGACAGTTTATCTTCTGATAGACGTGTGCGGCAGTCCCCATTTTCTCACATTATCTGACATTAGGTCATTGTTTTAAGCAGTATTTGGCAATTTGATGAATTAACATAGCTTTTTTTTTTCTTTTATGAAATGATTTTCTTCGTACAAAAAGCAAACCATCAGGCCATATGTGGTTGTGCACACTTGTAATCCTGCTTCTGAGTAGGCTGAGGCAGGAGAATCAAAATCAGCAGAGTGAGTTGTCAGACTTAGTGCACACATGCAGCAGATCCGACTCCTGAGGACTGAGGGTTAGGTTATCCCTTTGTTCTGTACTCAGTTTATCCTGTTAGAGATTTTAGAGATTTTCCTCCCCCCACCCCCAAGACAGGGTCTCTCAGGGTCACCATGGCTGTCCTGGACTCGCTTTGTAGACCTGTCTCTGCCTCCCGAGTGCTGGGATTAAAGGTGAGTGCCACCGCGCCCGGCTTCTATCTCCCTTTTTAAAATCTGATGTATATGGGTGTTTTGCCTGTATGCTTGTCAGTGTACCACATGTGTGCCTGGTGCCCATAGAAGCAAGAAGAGAGTGTCTTCCTTTTGAAGAACAGCCACTGCCCTTCAATGCTGAGCTATCTCGGTAGCCTTTGCTATTACTTAATTTTAAGGGCTCTGTGAAATAGGGTAATAATCTGAATACTATTAACATCTCTGTTTTGCAATTTTTTAAAAAGATAAATTCAACACATACGTGACCCTGAAAGTTCAGAACGTGAAGAGCACAACTGTAGCTGTCCGTGGTGACCAGCCTTCCTGGGAGCAAGATTTCATGTTGTAAGCATTTCGCCGAAGTGTCTGTCACACGTTCCGTAGTCGTCATGAGTCAGTGATATCCAATGAAACAGTTAACCAGTCCACGTGTGCCAGTGACGCATCCGTGTGCCAGCTGTACTTTTTTTTTAACCTGTAGAGTTAGAGGAGCAAGTGAGGCTATAGTAGGGGAAGCACACTGCAGGTGTTTTCTTTCATTGAGCCGTCATTGTTCTTGGAGTTGAATGATGAGAATGAGTAACCCTGAGGTACCTTAGTGAGTAGAGAAACTGCCCCTTCAGAGTCTTCTCACAGATCAGAATTCAGATGCACTACAGCACACTTAGCGCAACATCAAATGTAACTTTGCCTTTGATCCTCAGAGGCTCCTAAGGCAATGTGCTCATGTGCGTTTGAGACGGTATGTATCTAAGTCATTTCCTCAGAGCACGGCTTCTCAAACCTTTTCCATTCTTGGCCTGTCTTCCCTTGAAAATTTTTAATTGACTGGATATATAGGTATATAAAATAGGTGTATAAATCAAGTGTTTACAAAAGTAAATACGTTGAACTTTTTAGGGCTCAGGACATAGCTCAGTTGGTAAAGTACTTGCTTGGCATGCTAGAGGCCTTGGGTTCCATCCCTCGCTCCCCTTCTCCCCCCAAAATATTTTCTTTTGGACGAGGGACATAGCTCAGTAGTAAAAGCCTAGGTTTAGGTCTCGGTACTGAAAAAAAGTAAAAAAAATTAAACTAAACTAAAATCTTATTTTTCTTTAAAGCAGTTCTTTGTAGATGAAAACAGGCTGTATACAAATGAGATGGATGTGCCTGTTTACTTTTTTACGAAACTTTTTTTTGTTTTTGGTTTTTCAAGACAGGTTTTCTCTGTGTAGCCTTTGCTGTCCTAGACTCGCTTTGTAGACCAGGCTGGCCTCGAACTCACCGCAATCCACCTGCCTCTGCCTCCTGAGTGCTGGTATGCGCCACCATACCTGCCAGTGAAATGTTTCTTAAGAACAGCAGTCTTCAAGACGAAACATTTTAGCATGATATAGTGCAGCGATAACCCCCACGTTTCCATGCAGAGGGATGACATAGCTAAGCCATTACGACATACAAGAGAACCTTGCATGTATAATAAAACAGTACAATCCACAGCAAACTGATCCAGGCCACATTTCTTCCCCATTGGTGGCACAGTGGTGTGCACAGTACAGAGCTGCAGGGAAGTCACATGGGGCAGCTGCTATCACTGCTGGGAACACCTCAGATTCACTACATTGCATGTATGACTTTGAGTGTTCCAGCATAGTGTTTGGGAACCTCCTACTGTTTCCAAACATTTTGTGACCTCCCAAATTCAATTATGTGGCCACCATGTGGTGTGGCAACCGAAGTTCTAAGCAGCTGTGCCTTCAGAACTGCGCTTCTCAACATGTGTGTCGGGACTCCTTTGGGGTCAAATGACCTTTTCACAGGGGTGCCAAGACCATTGGAAAACACAGATATTTATGATTCATAACAGTAGCAAAATTACAGTTAGGAAGTAGCAATGAAAATAGTTTTATGGTTGGGGATCACCACAACGTGAGGACCGTATTGAAGAGTCACAGCGTCAGGAAGGTTGAGAACACTGAAGTAGATGCACAGTCTCTTCTTGTAGCTCTTCTGTTGCCATGAGCAGGTTACAGCCTCACGTCTCCCTCTGAGAGCCATGAGCAGGTTACAAGCCTCATGCCTCCCTCTGAGAGCCATGAGTAGGTTACAAACCTCATGCCTGCCTGAGAGCCATGAGCAGGTTGCAGGCCTGGCTTACATAAGCCTCTTCCCACACAGCTGGACCGCAGTATGGCATGTCGGTCTAGCCTTCTTGTTGTCTCCCATCGCAGTCCTGTGGCAAGTGCTCTCTTAGAACTCTTCACAGTGAAAAGCTGCAACCTCTGCTCTCTCTCTCAGCACCGTTAGCTGTGCTCTTGTTACTTATTTTCCAGCTGCCCAGAACATTTCTTTCACCTCTGCTGTGATTTGTGTGGATTTTTGTCTGTTTTCTATATTGACAGAGATCCTGTGTGACTTTTGCTTTATTTTTATTTTTATTTTTTGGTTTTTCAAGATGGTTTCTCTGTGTAGCCCTGATTGTACTGGATTCACTCTGTAGTCTAGGCTGGCCTTGAACTCAGAAGCTCACTTGCCTCTGTCTCCTCAGTGCTGGGATTGAAAGTGTATGCTGCCACTACTTGGTTCTTTTTTTATGTTTACACATAGTCATTGTTAGTTGTTTTCTTTCTTTCTCTCATTCCTTATTCCTTCTACTCTGTCCTGTTTGTTACTGGTAGCTCAATTGCTGATCTGCCTTCCTGTTTTCTTTCTTTCTTTTTTTAAAAAAATATTTATTTATTTATTGTATATGAGTGCTTTATCTGCAGAAGAGGGCATCAGATCACATTATAGATGGTTTTGAGCCACCATGTGGTTGCTGGGAGTTGAACTCAGGACCTCTGGAAGAGCAGGCGGCATTCTTAACCACTGAGCCATCTCTCCAGCCCTCTTCCTGTTTTCTTATTTTCGTTTTGAGACAGGGTTTCTCTCTGTAGCCTTGGCTTAGACTTGGTTTGTAGCCCAGGCTGGCCTCAAACTCACAGTGATCCACCTGCCTCTTCCTCCAGAGTGTTGGGATTAAATGTGTGCACCACCACGCCTGGCTCTGTTTTCTTTTTTTAAAACCTCTTCTTTCTCAATGTATTTTGTTGGTCTAGCTGGTATAGGGTTTCTTTTTTCTCACAGTATTATTTTTATTTGTTTGTCTATTTATCTGTTTATTTATATATTTATTTGCAACAAGGGTGATGTAGCCTAGGCTAGCCTCAAGTTCACTACATTGCTGAGCATGACCTTGAACTTCTAGTCTTTATGAGGCCTCATGATTGACCGTGTGTGTGTGTGTGTGTGTGTGTGTGTGTGTGTGTTTTGAGACATTGTAGCCTAGAGTTACCTGGAACTCAATACAAGGAAAATGACCTCTTAAGTTGTAGAAATTCTCTCCTGCCTCAGTTGCCCAAGTACTAGAATAACAAGCATGTGTCACCATATATAAATTTATATTTATACGTTTTTATATCTTATTTGTAGCACTAGATTGTTTACCTTTTTTGTTTTGTTTTTTTTGGTTCTTTTTGTTTGTTTGCTTGTTTTTTGTTTTTTTGAGACAGGGTCTCTCTGTGTAGCCTTGGCTGTCCTGGACTCCCTTTGTAGACCAGGCTGGCCTCGAACTCACAGCAATCCACCTGCCTCTGCCTCCCGAGTGCATGTGCCACCATGCCTGGCTGCTTACTTCTTAAAATTACTCATTTTTATTATTATTTGAGGATCAAACGCAGGGCCTTCTGTGTGCTAGGCAAGAACACCACTGCACTCTATCTCCAGCCTTTAGATGTTCTCGGTTAAGGGAAGGCGTCTGTACTTACGGCATGAGTGTTCTTGGCTCAGAATCTGTATACACTGAGTTAATTTTCTCTGGGCTCTGGGGACAAGCATAGAGTTATAACTTCTATTTTTTTAAAAAAGATTTTATTTATTTTTATGAATGCAGTGCTCTGCCTGAATGTACACCCGCAGGGCATAAGAGGGCATCAGATCACATTATAGATGGTTATGAGCCACCATGTGGTTGCTGGGAACTGAACCCTGGACCTCGGGAGGAGGAGGAGTCAGTGCTCTTAACCTCTGAGCTATCTCTCCAGCCCCAAGTTATGACTTCTTGATTGTACATTCTAAGCATCCATACATGACAGGAGAATAGATTTTCTTTTGTTCTGTCTATGTCAAGCTGCTAAAGACTCTGGGTGGCTTATCTTACCTGATGGCTTCAGATACAATGAGGAGCTGCACTGGGGCTATTCTGTGGGCATCCCCAAGAGAAGTTCACGTTAGAGTCAGCTGGAAGACACCTCACATAGGGTACAGATGTCGGGTGCACTTTCACAGTCTGGTTCATTAGGCTGAACAAATCGCAGGATAAAATGCTCATTGTCTCCAACTGTGAGCAGCCTAAGTTAGTGACCAGGTCAGTTACCTAGTGTGTGGCTGTGGGCAGGTCTTCAGATACCTTGGAAGATTTCTGCAAACAAGCACAGGGCCTGATGTTAAGTGTCTCTCCCCCAAAGAACCAATTCTATGTGTTATGAGTGCTTGGGAAATACTGAGTGAAGAAGTAAATGAGCTCAGCATTGTGCTCCGTGCTCCACTGTGTTTGTAAAAGGAACACATCGTCGCTTTATGTGCTTGCAACATAGTTGGCCTGACTTCTGTGGCTGTCAGTGCACACTCCAAACTAGTGTACTTGAGACCGTTTACCTTACAGGCCAACAGTGAGATCAGGCTTTCCCTAAGGAATGCACGCAACACTTCCTGAGATGAGTACAGGCTCGTATTTTTCTGGATAATTCCTGTTTTTTTTATTGGTAGACACTGTTTCTCATCTCGCCTTTCTCTTCATGTCATCTTGTGTTTCAACAAAGCTTTCTCGAGAATGTTCTGGACACTAACATAATGCGTTTCCCTATCCTACCCTAGCATTGTGGTTGTACTTACAGCCCTTCCAAGCCAGTGTTCTGCCGTATTTGACACCGCATTTATTTATGCCTTTTCACTGCTGGACATGGAACCCAGGGCCTATAAATCTTTTTTTTCATAAGACTTCCCCCCCCCCCCAAAGTTCTAAGTTAGGGAAGTGGTAGTGTTAGCAATAAAACATGTAAGATTGCTGCACGGCCGGGTGTGGTGGCGCACGCCTTTAATCCCAGCACTCCACTTGGGAGGCAGAGGCAGAGGCAGGCAGATCGCTGTGAGTTCGAGGCCAGCCCGGTCTAGTCCAAGACAGCTGGGGCTATACAGTGAAACCTTGTCTCGAACCCTCCTCTGCCCCCCTCCAAAAAAAGATTGCTGCACAGGAGTAGAAATATAGGCAGGCGGCGTGGCTGGCGGTAATGCCTGAATCACCTGACCTCAGAGTTTATGGTGCTGCACTGGTCTGACCGTGATCGCGTCTCCAGAGGGCGAAGGATAAACAAAGGTCCTTCTCTTCCTCTCTTCCTACTTTCTCTTTTTTCCTTTTTCCCTTTTACTGAGGTCTAATCAGGTACAACAGACCTATTATGTACACAGCGTGGGGAGATTGAACATACGTACACCCGGTTTCTGTCACCACAGTCAAGGTAATAAGTGTGTCCATCACCTCCAATAGTTTCTTCCTGACCCACCCCCAACTTTGGTGCTAACAACATTTAACATGAAATTTATTCTATTAAAAAGTTTTCTTTATTTAGCACTGGGGCCTTGTACATGCTAGGCAAGTACTCTACCACTGAACTGCATCTCCAGCCACACCCCAACAAGATTTCAAGTTCATAATAACTTTTTGTTAACAGTAGGTATTATGTTGTATAGCAGGTCTCTAGAACTTACCTTGGATCATATAATAAATGCATTTTTGGAATCCTTATCTTAAACAATAGCAATAAAATATAAAAACAAGGCTGGACATGGTGGCACATGCCTTTAATCCCAGCACTCAGAGGATTGCTGTGAGTTGGAGGCCAGCCTTGTCTACAAAGCGAGTCCAGGACAGTCAAGAGAAACCCTGTCTCAAAAAACAATAAACAAACAAATAAGCAATCAATATATGTATATACAAATTTATTCTCTCTCTCCCCTCTCTTTATTTTCCTCCTCCCTCTGTCCCTCCGTCCCTCCCTTACTCCCTTCTTTCTTCTCTTCCTGAGTCTGGGTAGCACACTGTCTGGCTTTGAACTTGTAGTCTTCTGGTCTCAGCCTCCTGAATTCTGGAATTATTGGCATATACCACCACCATGTCCAGTTGTTACCAAAGCACTACTTTGTGGACACCTGTTGTAAGTTCCTAGAAATCTAAAGTGAACTTGCAACATTCAGGGATACCTTTATTTTCCCTAAAACAAGGTGCTAGTGAAAAGTGTTCAAGGCTAGCAGAACAGGGAATTAGAGCATTTTTTTTTCTCATGTTATCTGGCTCTCCTCAAAAGACTTTTCTCTTTCCATCAGTGAGATCAGCCGTCTGGACCTTGGCCTAAGTGTGGAGGTGTGGAACAAAGGGCTGATATGGGACACGATGGTGGGCACCGTGTGGATCGCACTGAAGAGCATTCGCCAGTCAGAGGAGGTTGGTGTGCACTGCCTGTTTGGAAGTATGGTTGCAGCTTTTGCCGCCACCCATCTTAGCTCCTCCTCAGCCGATACTTGTTCCTTTTTATGCATACCTGTTGCATACCTGTTCCTTTTTAAACAGAGGGCATGTGCCCTCCCCATTTCTAACCTCACCCAGGGGGTATGCGATTGTCCTTAAGCTGTTCTTCCTGTGTCCTGTGGCTGATCTTGGAGATGCCTGAGCACCTCTTCATCCTAGCAGATAGATGGTCTTGTCTGAGTCAGGTATACGTGGTCTCAAATTCTCATTTACACGCTATCCTGCGAAGAACACCTTTACACTTCTTAGCCAACTGGCCAGATACTATCTTGGGGTCTGTTTTTCTAAGCTGCTTCTGAGGCACCTGGTTTCAGACTTCTTCTGTGTATAATTCTGTTGGGACTTAAGCACTCACAGGTGTGGTGGGAGGGTTTATCCTGGCTGTACCCGTTTTCAGGTTCAGCTCTGGTTCCTCTTTGGCTTCTTACACTTAAACAGAAGCGACTTGATTACTGTTTAGCTTGACTGTGCACCACAAACTTTCTGTGGAAGTGGGCAAGGTGAGGACATGGCTTCATTGTCTGTATTTGATTGAGTTCTAATCTCTATTCCTCTCAGCAGAAGAGGAGCTCATTTTCATAGCAGCTCTATTCAGTTCTAGTCACCCAGTGACACAGTCAGTCAGGATCATGAGCTTGAGTGCTGGGCCGTGTGGAGGCTTGATTTATTTATTTTTGTTTTTGGATTTTGGAGATAGGGTCTCTCTGTGTAGCCTTGGCTGTCTTGGACTCATTTTGTAGACCAGGCTGGCCTCGAACTCACAGGGGTCTGCCTGCCTCTGTCTCCCGAGTGCTGGGACTAAAGGTATGCGCCACCACGCCCAGCCTGGGATGCTTACTTTTAAAGTCTGGTACTCTGGAATTCATCCTCATAAAGGCTACACAGCTGAACCAAGTGAAAGCTGCCCAAGACCCCATCTCAGCCAAGGGGAGAGAGCGCCACAGAATGAGCTGTGAGAGTGGCTTTTCCCCTCATTACCAGGATGTGAGTGGTCCTCTGAAGCTCTTGAAGAAGGGCCTTCAGAGGAAAACACTGGGCTCTTGAACCACACAGGGAACCAAGAAAGTTTAGAGTTTAATCTTCGGCCCTTTTTCCTAGGAAGGACCTGGGGAGTGGTCCACACTGGAAGCGGAGACACTAATGAAAGATGACGAGATCTGTGGAACTAAAAACCCAACTCCTCACAAAATTCTGCTTGATGCACGATTCGAGTTGCCATTTGGTGAGTCTATTTTGATGAGATTAAAATTTTTTAAGAAAAGATTTATTTTTATTATTTATACAGTATTCTGCTTGCATGTGTGCCTGCAGGCCAGAAGAGGGCACCAGATATCATTATAGATGGTTGTGAGCCACCATGTGGATGATTTGGGTTGCATTCATAGCTATCCAAGGATACAACCTGCAGCTTGGACATGGCTAGAAATGTTATCTTCCTTTTACTTGAATGATTTTAGTATTCTTTAATTTTTTGTCATTTATATTAGTGGTGTCCACATTTACTATTATTGTGGCTCTTCGTATTTTCAACTTATTTATTTAGCTTTTTTTTTTAAATCCCAGAGAGGATCTTGTTATGTGGCCCAAGATTACAGGCTCTCACAGGCTTGTGCCAGTACACCTAGTGTGATTTTAGTTTTGTCCTTTTTTTTTTTTGAGACAGGGTCTCACTTTGTAGTTCAGGTTAGCCTAAAACACAGAGATGCACTTCCCTCTGCCTCCTGAGTGCTGGGATTAAAGGTGTGTACTTGGCTCAGTTTATGTCTTACATCATAATGATAAAAGTAAGCACAAATTACATGATTTTCATTATTAGCTCAAAAATAACTAAACTCATATGTTGTTATTTCAAAACAACCAGAAAGGATTTCTTATATTTGGACAAAAGGAATTTTCTTCTGGATAATATAGAAACATTAAAATACTTCATCCAATTATTATCAACTTTAAAAACACCTTTTATTGCCTCAAAAGTATAGGTATGCAAAAGGAAAGTTTGTAATAATTTGATCAACTGATAATTGACTTTTGCATGTTGATTATTAGTGTTTTAAATGTACATATATTCAGTTTTTTGCTTCTTAACCGTTTCATCTACTAATTGCATACTTACAATATAAATGCTATATACAGTATTTTGCTAGAAACATTTTAGTGCTTGACTTTATGTTATGAATGTACACTGTGATTATAAGCACTGGGGCTGGAGAGATGGCTCAGTGGTTAAGAACACTGTCTGCTCCTCCAAAGGTCCTGAGTTCAATTCCCAGCAACCACATAGTAGCTCATGACCATCTATAAAGTGATCTGATTCCCTCTTCTGGCAAGTAGGTGTACATACATATATGGGAACTCACATACATAAAAATAAATATTAAAAAAAAACCAAAGCACCATTTTATATTTATTTATTATGTATACAGTGTTATGTCTGCATGTACACCTGTAGGCCAGAAGAGGACATTAGATCACATACAGATGGTTGTGAGCCACCATGTGGTTGTTGGGAATTGAACTCAGAACCTCTGGAAGAGCAGCCAGTGCTCTTTAACCTCTGAGCCATCTCTCCAGCCCTGCAAACCACCATTTATGGAAACTGAAAGTGTAGCTCTACTGAGCTATACCTAACACACCTGTGTCACCTCATTTGACCTTCTTTCTACTCCTCTGAGGTCAACCCAGCTATTGTTAACATCTCAAAATCAAGGAAATGAGGCACAGAGGATTTAAGTATTTTGTCCAAGGTTGCATAGCTACGAAGTGGTAAAACAGGCTTTAACTTCACATGATCTTTCCTGGCAAGGTGACATGTGCCCTTAACCCCAGCGCCTGGGGCACAGGTGGGAGGAGCACGAGAGCTCAGGGTTTCAAGATTAGCATGGCACTGGAAGGAGACCAGGTGAGAAAGAGGGAAGGGGAAAGGGGAGGAAGGGGAAAGGGTTACCTGGCTCCAGAATCTAGGGTATTAATTTTAACTATAATACACTTAAGCTACTTTTATGTTTTCTTTTGTTTTGAAGGCAGGGTTTCTCTGTGTAGCCTTGGCTGTCCTAGATTCACTTTGTAGACCAGGTTGGCCTGGAACTCACAGTGATCCACCTGCCTCTGCCTCCTGAGTGCTGGGATTGTAGGCATGCAGCTTTAAGCTACTTTTCTTGTTGGCTGTTTGGATCACTGATTGCTTGCTCCACTATAAATAGAGTTGCATAAAATACCCTTGTAGTTCTATTGTTTTTCTCTTTCAAATGATTTTGTGGAGTTAAGTAGTAATATATTTTAGTCATGAATCATGAGAATTAATGACAGGCATTTATCCTAAAAAACACGTTGTCTTTGTTGTGTGAGCATTATGGAGTATACTCCTCCTCCATTACACTAACCTACATCGCATATGTATCGTCAATGCAGTTCCTTAGTGCAGTCCAATCAAACATTAAACATGACTGAGGGTATAGCTCATGCAAGGTTTGGGTTCAACTTCTAGCAACACACATACAGACACATAGACACAGACACAGCTTAGACACACAATGAGGGCTGAGGAGGAGAGCTAGTGAGAGCAAGTGCCCTGAAAGGCATGAAGCTACTTCTGGTGTAGCATGGCATATTTACAGTTAGCTCTTTTCTTGGTAAGAGCTTATTATTATAAGAGGTCTTACCTCTGTTGTTGTTGTTTGAGACAGGGTTTCTCTTTATATGTAGCCTTGGCTATCCTGGACTCACTTTGTAGACCAGGCTGGCCTTGAACTCCTCGGGTGTGTGTCACCATACCCAGCTAAGAGCTCTTATCTTAATAAGAGCTTAATAAGAGTTCTACACTACAACTGAAACTAACTAAACTGAGCATACCTCTTACATAAAATGTAATATATGTATCAATATATTATATGTTAACATAATTAATATATTAATACCTCTTACATATAAGAGATATGCTCAGTTTAGTTAGTTTTAGTTGCAGTATAGTTATATATGATTTAAGCTGTATTAGTGTTTCTTTTATGAACTTGGGTGCCCTTGTATTTGGCACATAGATGTTAAGAATTGCAGTATTCTCTAGTGGAATTTTTCTTTGCGTATGTAATGCTTTCTCATGTCTTTACTGATGAGTTTTGGTTTGAAGTCTATTTTGTCAAACATTAAAATAGCAACACCAGCTTGTTTCCTAGGATCATTGGCTTGGACTATCTTTTTTTCCACCCTTTTACCATGAGATGATGCTATCCTTGATGTTGAATTATGTGTCTTGGACACAGAAGGATGGATCTGTTCTCACATCCATTCTGTTAGTCTGTGTCTTTTTATTGGGGAATTGAGACCATTGAAGTTGAGAGATATTAACTGACAGTATGTATTGATTCTTGTTATTTTGTTGTTGTTGTTGTGGTGGTGGTGGTGGTGGTGATGATATGTGTGTTTCCTCTCTTTTGATTTGCTGGTCTGGAATTATTTATTCCTTGTCTTGTCTAGGGTATGGTTGACCTCTATGGGTTGGAGTTTTGCTTCTTGCACTTGTGGGGATGATTTGTAGATCCATACTGCTTCAATTGGTTTTATCATGGAGTGCTTTACGTTCTCCGCCTATTGTGATTGAAAGTTTTGCTGGGTATAATAGTCTGGGATGGCGTCTGTGGTCTTCAGGAGTCTGCAGCACGTCTGACCAGGCCCTTCTGGCTTTTAGAGGCTATTAGAAAGTTAGTTGTTATTCTAATAGGTCTGCTCTTACATGTTACTGGCATTTTTCCTTTGTTGTTTTAAGTATTCTTTCTTTGTTCTGTATGTTTAGTGTTTTGATTATTGTGTGCCAAGTCCTATTTTTGGTCCAGTCTATTTGGGGTTTATGTATGCTTCTTGCTGTTTTTAAATGTTTTTGCTTTTTGAGACAGAGTCTCACTGTGTAGCTCTGGGTGTCCTGGAACTCACTCTGCGGACCAGGCTGGTGCTGGCTGTACAGAGATCCTCTCTCTTCTGCCCCCTGCGTGCTGGGATTAACGGCTGAGCTGTCATAGCTGGCACCTCCTTCTTTAGGTTAGGGAAATTTTGTGGAAAATATTTTCTGTGCCTTTACCTGGATTTCTTTTCCTTCTTCTATTCTTATTCTTAGATTTGGCTTTTCATAGATTCCAGATTTCCTGCATGCTTTATGCCACTATTTTTAGATTTAACATTTCTTTGATTGATGTATCCATCTCGTCTGGCCTGTCTTTAATGACTGAGAGGCTCTTTTCCATCTCTTGTATTCTGTTGGTGAGACTTGCCTGTGAGGCGCCTGTTCAAGTTTGTAAAATTTTCATTTCCAGATTTCCCTCAGTTTGTGTTTTCTTTATTGATTCTATTTCTACGTTCAGATCTTGAGCAATTTTGTTCATTTTCTTCCACTGTTAGTGTTTTCATTGATTTCTTTAAGGAATTTATTCTTTTTTTTTTTTTTTAATTAAGCACTACTATCATGTTGATAAAGGCCATTTTAAGGTTTCGTTTTGTGCTTCAGCTGTGTTGCAGCTCTCAGCCCCTGCTGTGGTAGGGCTGCTGGCCTCTAGTGGAGACACAGTGTCCTAGCTGTTACTAGTTTTGTTTTTATGATAGTGTCTAGATGCTTGGGTTGGGGCTGATTGTAATTCTAGGTGTTGATATCTGGTCTTGTCTTTGTTGGGTAAGTGTTTTGTTGCTTGAGTTCTGTTGCCCTCTCTGGTTCTTAGGAAGGCGTGTTGCCTGGCAGGGAACTTCTGGGATGGGTAGAGCCACTGGAGGTTCTGGGTAAAATGGGTTTCTAGGTATTGGGAGCTGACGCTTGGGAATGGGGTGGACTTGCAGGCTGTGGCTGAGGAGTTCACAGGCGGGAGGAAAGCAGGGTGCTCCACCAGGATCTGCTTGGTCCCCTGGGAAAGGGACGGATGAGGAGAGGCCACAACAGGTATAAAGCTGGGGATGAGCCCCGGGGTCGGACATGGAGGAGAGGAGGGAGCATGGAGGCCTGAAGCTTGCCCACCTGCTGTGCTGGCCTCCTTGCTTCTCTGGCAGGTTCCCAGGCAGTGCCTGCTGCTGTTGGTGGAACACGGGTTTGCATGGGTTGGGGAGAGGAAGGTTGGAGGAGAAGATCTACCTGATATACTGGAGAAGTGGGCGGGGCGGGGAGGCCTGCTGTAGAGCTGGGTGAGACTGGGAGCTGACTTGGATGAAAGGAGAGCAAGGCGAGGATTTGCAATTAGCCTATCTGCTTGCCCGGCAGGAGTGGCCTGCAGGTTCCCAGGGAATGTGCTGGTGTTGGGGGCTGGGATAATGGGATGGATTTAAAGAGTATACTCATATATTGATAAAAATACAGTTTTATAAGTGCATATATATATATTTGTACCATCAATCTGTTTTACATCAAGCATTGTACTTAATTGTATTTGTGTGCCTTTATGAAGCCCAGCAGGTTTACTTATAGCACTTTCCTTATTGCATTACATGAGGTGAAATGCATTTTGTAACTCCATAGTAATCTTATGAGCCTGACACCATGCACACAGCCTGCTTTTCTTTCTTCTTGTTTTTGCGATAGGATCTCAGGCTGGCTGAGAACTATTGCCTTCCCATCTCTGTCCTCAAAGTGTGTGTACTACCATGCCTAGATTTGAAGTCCGTTCTTGACTGATGTGTTACGTGGCACATAACTGTGTAATGCTTTAAAAAGGTGTCCAGTGAAAATTGTCCCCTTCCTAAGCCTTATAGCCTTATTGCCTTATAGGCTACACAAAAGTCTACTCGTTCAGCCAGCTGTATTAGCATTTCCTTGTGTGTATTTCTAGTGTTGCCTTTCCAGCCAATAAACATATATATATGCCTTTATCCAACTCTTTTATTATTTATTTGTTTGTTTGTTTTTTGGACACAGGGGTTCTCTATGTAGCCCAGGCTGTCCTAGAACTTACTCTGTAGACCAGGCTGGCCTCAAGCTTGAAGATACACCTGCCTCTGCCTCCTGATGCTAGGATCAAAGGCATGCGCCACCACTACCTTGATCCAACTTTTCTATTTTTCATTTTAATCTTTTGGGGGCAGGTCTGGCTAATGTATAGTTGAGACTGGCCCAGAACTTAACTCTGTAGCACAAATGGGCCTCACACTTGTGACCTTCCCATTTAAGTGTGGATTTTACAGAAATCAACTATAATCTTGGTCTCATATTTCTAAAACACAATACTAGCAGTTTAGGGGATTTGTTGTGTGTGTTGAGACAGTGCCCCCTTAGTAGTCAGGCTAACCCAGAACTTCCTGTGTAGTCCCAGCTGCTGCCATGCTCGCTGTGCTCCTATCTTAGCCTTCCAGCCCTTCCCTGTCCCTTGTTTGTCACTGACCAAAGAACTAGCTTGGAAAATTTCCCTTTTAAAGGATGAAAAATGTCCCACTATGTATGCATAAGTCATTTTGTTCACTTTCTTGTCTGTTTATGGAGTGGGTTACTTCCTAACTCCTGGCTGGTGTGGATAAATGCTGTTCTGAGCGTGGAGGTACAGATAATTTTTTGTGGTTCTACTTTTACTTCTTTTGACTGTATCTGTACAAAGTAATTTTGTGTGTGTGTGTGTGTGTGTGTGTGTGTGTGTGTGTAGATCTTTTTGCTTGTTGGCTTGGAGCTCCATATGTAGTCAGGCTGGCCTTGAATTTGTAAATCCAGATATTGGAATTACAAGTATGCACTACTACACTCTATATTTTTAATTGTTTGAAGGCAAATATACATTTTAAGTATCTTTATATCCCAGACTATCTTTCCTTCTAATCTAATCCTTTGGGAAGTTCAGGTCTTGCTCAGTGGAAGGTAGTGTGGTTACATAAGCTGTAATTTTGGAATCCTGGCTTATCTGTGGAGGAACTCAGCCATAACTAGGATATATATCCTCTCAGAGCTGTAGTTTCATCATCTTCAAAAACAGAATCCGGAATAGCAGTTAGTATATTTTCTTTCCAAAATAAAGAGTCACTAGTATCTATGGCAACAATTGAGTCACAGTTAAAATTCATCTGCCACTACCACTTCTCTAACTATATTCATTTGCCTCAATAAAGTATTATTTGCTGATGACTAATCTATTACTAGCTAATATCATTTGTTCATTTTTATGGTAGACATCCCAGAGGAGGAAGCCAGATATTGGACCTACAAATTGGAGCAAATCAATGCCTTTGCAGATGATAATGAGGTAGGAACTACTTTATTTGCAATATTGAGAGATGGGGAAAATCTCCGATCCATTACAGACTGTACAGAGAGGGGCCAAGAGCTTGTTACCTGAGGCGTTAAAATTGTGGCTTTACATGTCTTAGATTTGTGCTTTACCAATGAGTGACACCCCCAGCCTGTAATAATGAAGTTGCTGATTTTTCTTCCTCCTCTTCCTCCTCCTCTTCTTCTTCTTAATTATAGTTTTGAGACAAAGTCTTCCTCTGCGGCTTTGATTGGTCTTGAACTTGATATTCTCCTGCCACGGCTTCCTGAGGGCCCAGACTACAGGCATGTGCCACTGTGCCCAGCTAAAATGAACAAGGCCTGGGAGATGTTCTGACATTTCAGTGGGGAGGCCCATCTCCCGCTTGCTCGGATGGTGCTGTTAGCCTGGCTATGAACCCCTGGGAAGGAGCTGACAGCAGCTCCTCTTTTTTTGCACAGATGAGCGTTTCTACTGTTTCTGCTCAGATTTTTGGATATTATCTTTAATTGTGCGCACTTTTTAAGGCTGTTTAGACTGGTGCTTTGCTTGGTCCTGCTGTCATGACTCATCTCCAGCTACAAGTCTGGTGTGTACAAGAGAAGACAGTCAGGTCCCCCTGGGGCGTCAGGAACGGGGAGAGTGCTTCTGTTGTTGGCATGTAAAGAAAAGAGGGTACTTATTTGGATATTTATTTGGACATGTTTAGCTACTAGAAACACAAGTTGTTTCCAAAAAGTTTCATAATGAGCTTGGGAGTTTACTTTTTAAACAAGATCTCCTCATAGAGCTCTGACTTTCCTTGAGCTCATGATCCTCCTGCCTCAGTCTTCCCAGTACTGACATTATAAAGGTTCTTGTGCACTAACACCAGAGAACCAAGATTTTAGTGCCCTTGAGGAACGGGATTACATGTTTGTGTAATCATTATGACATCTACCACACTCAAAGTTGATGCTATTCAAACAACAAAAAGAAATACAAATTGTTACAAGATAGCCCTCCCCCCAGACAGGGGAGACGTTTCTCTGTGTAGCCTTGGCTGTCCTGGACTCACTTTGTAGACCAGGCTGGCCTCGAACTCACAGAGATCCGCCTGCCTCTGCCTCCCGAGTGCTGGGATTAAAGGCGTGCGCCACCACACCACAAGATAACATTTGAGTGCTATTTTTTTAAAACAGTGTCTAGTGTATCTGAGGCTGACCTGGATACACACACACACACACACACACACACACACACACACACACTAATTATTCACACGTATATATGAACAACCTTAAAATACTGATTCTTTTTTTTTCCCAAGACAAAGTTCTACTCTGTGGACCGGGCTGGCCTCGCACTCACAGAGATCCGCCTGTTTCTGCTGCCTGTGTGCTGGGATTAAAAGTGTGCGTCACCACACCCAGCTTGAAACACCCTTTCTAAAACTTTAAAAAAAAAAAACATCTTATTACACTTTAAAATTTTTTATTTTTATGTATACATAAATGGACCTGAGAAGGGCAGAATAGGCTGTTAGGTCGCCCATAGCTACGGTTCAAGTTGAAGAGATGAAGGTTCTGGGAGCTAAACTCTAGTCCTCTTGAAGAGCAGCAAACTCGCTCTCTTGCTGCAGCCTCTGTCTAGCCCCTCAGTTCTTAGCTTATGCAAGTTAGATTTCTGCTGCTGTACAAAAGCACCATGACAGAAGCAACTTGGGGAGGAAAGGGTTTATCTCAGTTTACGATTGTAGTCATTATCACGGGAAGTTGGGGCAGGAACTCGAGCAGAGGCCGTGGAGGAGTGTTGCTTCCTGGCCTCTTCAGCCTCTCTCTTACACCGCCCGGGACCACCTGTCTAGGGGTGGCACTGCTCTCAGTGGGTTAGGCTCTCCTCTAGTAATCAGCAATCAAGAAACAGCTACGGACTTGCCTGTGGGCATTCTGAAGGAGGTGGTGGTTCTCAGTTGAGCTTCTCCTTCCTATTTGATTCTAGCTTGTGTTAAGGTGACACAAAATATAACTAGGACACCAGTTTTTGTTTATTGTGCTGGGGTCCCAGCCAGCTTCCCTTCTTATTGCTGTATTTCCTTATGCATTTCTTAGTTTGTTTTTAATAATCCCTTAAGAATACCCCATGCTTTGGCTGGCCATGGTGGCACAGTGCTGGAATCCTAGTGCCTGGAAGGTCAAGGTAAGACCTGTATTTCAAGGTTGTTCTTATTTATATAAGGAGTTCAGGGTCAACCTGGGATCCATTAGAGTCTGTTTTTCAAAACTTTCATTTCCTATGATATTCAGTTGTGTGAGATAAAATATTTCTTGGAGAGACACTGTTAGACCTGAGGGAAAAAACATTTCCACAGCTGTCTGATGACTGCCTCCCCCTAAATCAGCGTTTCAGAGAGCAGCCCCTTGCTGGCTTTTGGGATCCCTTTTATGGGAAGGGTTAGCGTTGATAGAAAATAGCTGTTGAGATGATTGGCTGTTAGCACCTGACGGAAGAGTGGGGGACTCCATGCAAGGCTGCCTGTGAGGTAGACCAGCACAAGAGCACATCGTGTGCAAGAGGAGGCATCACAGGTGCTCAGGAAGTTAGCAAGGCAAATGGGAGGGTATACCACATAGGGTTTCAACTTCAGCATAGGTTGAAAACATGGTTTGCAGGATACATTAGGCGTTGGAAACAAATGTATTCTTGTAAGTACAGAGACTTGATGACAATGCAAGACAGTGTGGCTCCTGTTTTGGTTTCACAACACAACTCACACATCTACTTACCCTAGATAGGGAACCCACAACAGACCACAGTATGGATACCACCAAAGTCCACCTTGGTGTACCAATGAGTTTTATTGGGGTTACTTACAGGATTATGGGTGAGGGGTTACTTACAGGAGCTTAAGTGACTCAAAGGCAGCTGCATCGCCAAGGCCCACAACAGCATGGGTGACAGTTCAGAGAGCTGGGCATCTGGAGCACACTGCACAGCCTGCAGGCAGCTCTATAGGCTGAAGAGTCCTCCCTAGGAGCTTCTGTTGGCCTGAGCCTCTTCTAGGCCGCTCAGCTAGTTTCTGCTTCTTCCAGGCACCAGGGCTGGTCTCAGTGTCTTTGCGGCTTTTCTTCTCTTGGGTTCTTTGCAGCTTAGCTTCCTTCTCTCTGGGAGGGACTCTCAGCTTTTTAATTGCTTACTCTGGCAGGGAGGGACTTAGTGAATCTGGTCAGTTTCAGGGACTTCCTGAAGCTATTTTGAGTTGTTTACCTTCCTGCTTAAGGAGCTTCCCTGTAGCCTGGAGTGCTTCCTCCTCTGTTGAACGATACCAGTATAGTTACCCCTCTGTATAGTTGGGCTTTGCATCCCCAAATATAGCAATCTTTGGATTGAAAATAGTTGTATCTGAACTGAACATATACAGCATTTAGATAATGCATTTAGAAAATTATCTATTTTAAGTAATTTAGAAATTTATTTTGTTTCCTTTTTTGTGTGTATGAGAGACAGGGTCTATTGTAGCCCAGCTTTGCCTTGAACTTTGTATGTAACTAAGACTAGTATGGAACTCCTTCTGTGTCTGAGGTCACGGGCCTGCACCACCATGCCCAGGAATATAGATTGTGAATATACACAAGACTGTGTAAGTTATATATAAGTGTTACAGCGGTTTATAGCAGAATCTGAAGCATCTGGATTTTGGTGCTTGTTGTATGTATTATTTTGTCCAATGAATGAGGCTTGTCTCTTTCCTGACATTAAGGGGAATGCTTCGTAAGCCTTGGTTAGTTTGAGGCAGGTGCTCACTCTGTAGCTGTGGATGGCCTTGAATCTAATGACATCTCCTTGAATTAACATCCCAAGTGCTAGGATTACAGGCTTGGGCTCTTCATAAGTGTCTTAGTCACTGTACCTGACTCTTGATAAGTTTCTTAGTTACTGCTCTATTGCCGTGAAGAGACACCATGACCAAGGATTTAATTTAACTACAGTTTTAGAGGGTTAGTCCAGGCTTATCATGGTGGGGAATGTGGTGGCGGCTGACAGACAGCATGGCCATGGGGCAGTAGCTCACAATTGATCTGCAGGTTGGAGAGAGAGAGAGAGAGACAGAGACAGAGAGGCAGAGAGAAAGAGACAGAGAGACAGAGTCAGACACAGAGAGAGAGACAGACAGAGAGAGAGAGACAGAGAGAAAGAGAGAGAGACAGAGAGAAAGAGAGAGACAGAGACAGAGAGAGACAGAGAGAGACAGACAGAGGGCGAGCATGTGTGCCCAGAGACACACTGACAGAGCTTAGTTTAGGCTTTTAAAATGTCAAAGCCCACCCCTGGGGCTGGAGAGATGGCTCAGCAGATAAGATCACTATTGGTTCTCTAAGAGGTCCCTGAATTCAGTTTCCAGCATGGTGGCTCACAACCATCTGTATTGAAATCTGATACCCTCTTCTGGCAGGTGTTACACAGAGATAGAGCACTTATACATTAAAAAAAAAAAAAAAAAAGCGCCCACCCCTGAGTGACACCCCTCCTCCAACAAGCGCACACCTCCTAATCCTTCTCAAACAGTTCCAACAACTGTGAACCAGGCATTCAAATACACGAGGCTATGGATGCCACCACAGTAAGTCTCTACTCTCCTTCTTATTTTGAGTCATGGTCTCAGTTTGTCGCTCTGGCTGGCTTGGAGTACACTATGTAGACACCAGACTGGCCTCCAATTCACAGAAATACACCTTCCTTTGCCTCCCAACTGCTGGGATTAAAATGTGTGTGCTACCACACTTGGCTGTCTTCACAAGTCTTCAGATTTTATTACATTTTGTTTCAATGGAATATATGTGGAGGTCAGAGGAGAACTTTCAGGACTCAGTTTTCTGCTTGCGCCACATGCATCGGGGGCAGTGTGTGTTTGTTAATCTCAGACTGGCTGCTCATGGGTGCTTTTACCCACTGAGACATCTTGCTGTAATATACATTTTACATTCAGTGTTTAAGTTATCATTCAGAATAATCTGCCTTTTGTTTTGTTTTGTTTTTCGTTTTTGTTTTTTCGAGATAATGTCCCTCTCTGTAATTGCCCTGGCTGTCCTGGAACTCACTTTGTAAACCAGACAGGCCTCCAACTCACAGAGATCCACCTGCCTATGCCTCTAAGTGCTGGGAATAAAGGCGTGTGCCACCATGCCCGGCCTGAATATCTGTTTTAAAATTCTTTTGAGACAGGGTTTCTTGTACCTAAGGCTGGCCTGGAGTTAGTGGCAGCCCTCCTCCCTCAGCTTCCCAGAGGCTTCATTTCCTCTCTTGATCCTCTTTCATGTTTAAACACACACACACACACACACACACACACACACACACACACACACACA